>JACVVK020000374.1:187500-262500 GCA_018292915.2 Batillaria attramentaria
TCGTGAGACGCCCCGAGCTCCAGGAGGACGCCAGTACCAGACCCACGCTTTCACTTGCAAGTCACTAACTATGAAAAAGGTGCACATAATTATATTAGACCGATTCATCTGACTCAGGAGAGCTGAGTCAGATTCCTACATTCACACAAACTGTTCGGAGCATTGTGGGTCGGCGGGGATTTTGACTGTGTGTCGATTGGGTGGCAACTTGGGTTGGAATCAAAGGTGTGAGAACTGTAAGATCTACCGTGACACCGTGCATCTGTTAGAAATCCCTAACGAAGTCGCTGTACGTTTTCTGTGTCGCCCGACAGATCCGCGAAGACTGAAATGAAATTATAGGTGTGGGAAATCCGAGACAACGAAAGGGGACTGTACTGTTTACTGATGGCGGCTGGTACAAATTTCCACCGCAAAATCGTAAATCAACGCTTGAAGCACTCATCTACCCGCGCGTAAACAACATTTTAACAGTGAGCTGTATTCCTTTTCATATTACTCTTCGTTTCCGGGGGAGTCGGGGTGGTCGAATGGTAGAGCGTTAGACTTCTAATGCTCGGGTCGTGAGTTCGATCCCAGCTGGGGCCAAATATTTGTGCTGGCTTTTTCATCGTTGCCCCGTCGTTGAAATCACTCTATGTGGTGGAAAAGGACGTTAAATCCCCAAACACCCACCCACCCACCCACCCTCTTCGTTTCCGTTTTATTTTGTTGCTCCATGTTCCACGAACCTGGACGCGACACAGACAGATTTCCAACCGAGTTTTCCCAATACTGTGCTACAAACTCTAGTGTACAGAGTTTTTAGTATACGAACTAATGAGGCTTATGATTATCAATGGACACCTCACAACATCCGAAACTGTCGAATAATCTGGCAGCCGTGAATAATTTGGCAACCCAGAACCAGTCGCGTATCCAGTTTGCTAAGATTTAACATATGGAAATGGAACAGTAGGTTAATAGATAGATAGCACGGCATGAATGAATACAGTTTATATAGCACCTATCTGTTTTCTACGAAACACTCTTTACACACACACACACACACACACACACACACACACACACACACACACACACACACACACACACACACACACACACACACACACACTGTATGCGACAAACAGGCAATATGTACGGTTTCTTGGCGGCTCTTACTGCTGCAAAGACGAGTATAATCAAAGTGCAACACTCCCACTAAAGCCCCTTTTTATGCCACATGTGTACAACCCTGAACTTACCTTGTAGGAATTGAGTAAGTCCTATTACAGTTTCATAGGCTGGTGTCAGTTTGGGAATTTGAGCAGGCTGTGTTTGTTCAACAAGAAGACAAAAGGCAAATACTGGTGGTTGGGTGTTTCGCCAGATCAAACATCCGTCTTGATACCCTACTAACAGCAATACTCTGTTTTGTTGGTTGAGCTTTCACATCACCGTCTCAACCAGTGGTATTTATTGTTTGATATTGAGAACTGTGTGATAAATGCACAAGGGCATCTGAACGTTAAAGATTATTATGTGAGTGTCTGTGAGTTAAAAGTGATATTTAACTTAAGAAAGCATCGCACAAAGGCTCTCTCTCTCTCTCTCTCTCTCTCTCTCTCTCTCTCTCTCTCTCTCTCTCTATCGACCTGTCACACACACACACACACACACACACACACACACACACACACACACACACACACACACACACACACACACACACACATTCAATTATATTTCGAGCTGTTGCGTAACTATCCTACCTCACCAAACTTTCCTTTACTGGACAAACAAACACAAACAAACACCCAATATTTTTAAAGAAGTGATCGCACAGAACTGCAATAATTATTGCCTTTTCTGAGGGCCTTGTGAGTTGTGACAATAAAAATCTCAGTTACTCTTGGTGTTTCCAAGGAGGAAAGGTTAGGCACAGGTAACCTATTCATTTTTACTTCCTTGTCGCTCGGTATAATAGTCAGGAGAAGGAAGGTCGGACGCCACACAGTGAAATGCAGACCTGCACAGACACACGTCATGGTTATCAACGGGTTTCGTCTTTGTGGTGTTTGCTTGCTGCTGGTTGTCAGCATACACTGTTCTTTCGGACAAGGGCATTATGGTGAGTAATTTCGAAGATCATATCGTTTGAAACTATTTAAACAGACGACTGTTTTCAAAGTGTTTGGGGGAGGGAGGGGGGGGGGGGGCAATTCAAACGCAAATCAGTTTCGAAACTGAAAACCGATTTTGTTTTTAAATGGTGCATTTATTATTGTTTGGTACGTTTGTTTCATTCCGAGGATAATTAATTTCGCTAGATCTAAGTTTTAGAAACTATGTGATTTGTGATGTGATGTGTGTGTGTGTGTGTGTGTGTGTGTGTGTGTGTGTGTGTGTGTGTGTGTGTGTGTGTGTGTGTGTGTGTGTGTGTGTGTGTGTGTGTGTGTGAGTGTGTGTGTGTGCGTGCGCGCGTAAGAGAGAGAGAGAGAGAGAGAGAGTGTGTGTGTGTGTGTGTGTGTGTGTGTGTGTGTGTGTGTGTGTGTGTGTGTGTGTGTGTGTGTGTGTGTGTGTGTGTGTGTGTGTGTGTGTGTGTGTGCGTGCGCGCGTAAGAGCGTAAGAGAGCGAGAGAGAGAGAGAGAGAGAGAGAGAGTGTGTGTGTGTGTGTGTGTGTGTGTGTGTGTGTGTGTGTGTGTGTGTGTGTGTGTGTGTGTGTGTGTGTGTGTTTGAGAGAGAGAGAGAGAGAGAGAGAGATTAATAACATCGTTTAGTGTCAGGCTTCTCGTGCTTCTAACTTCTCAAATACGCAACACACAGTTCCTAATATTAAACAACAAAATGTTGATTGCGATGGTTATTCCTGTCCTGTAAAACCTCCACAGTACAGTATTACTATTCGTATCACTACCAAGACGCATATTTGATCATATGTCGAATACCCAACCACCAATATTCTTCTTCGTAACCGAATACAGCCCACTTACACCCCAAAATGACACTAGCCCATCAAACCTCTGAGAGAACCTAACGACATGTTTACTGCGTCATATATATGACAATCCCGATAGCAATGAAAATGGCCGTTTTAAGGGCAAATCAAAGTTAGCTTGTAAATTCTTGCTTCCCTCGTTCCGGTGGTTCTACCATTCAACATTTTCGACAACGGTTCCTCGCAGGTGAAGGCAATGCTCGAAACACGAGCACGCACCCGTCTAGGGCGTTTTCACTTGACTATCTTCGGTCGGCTCCTACCCAGAGCGGGTGTGTTATGGGCCCAATGGGGAGGCTGTTGCAACACAGCCGAGACTCACCCACTTCACGCGTGCGACTTTGGGAGTGCTTCCCTTGGTAGGACAGATCTCATGATCTGGATGATTACACGGCCGTTCTCGGCCTGGTTAGCGCCGGGATGCCACAAGAACCTCCATAGCATCATCATACCATCATCCTCATTATCACGTATAACAACTGCACCAAGCCCTCCGCGGATTCCACACCTCACCTGGGAGGAATACCACTGGAGCTGGCAAAGAGGTGGGACATGAATAAGTCAGGAAAACTCCGCCATTTTGATTACCCCTTTCTTACTGGCCTGCTTTTGAACTGAGAGAAAACCTGTTTTGTCATTCGTTCTCGACGGGTACTCGGCCATGATAAGGGTCATCAATATGGCAGACGCGAAAGTTATGGGGTGCTTACGGACTGAAGTGAAGGCGTTGGGTAGTGGGTTGGGAGGGACCATGGGCAGGGTGGCGGGGTGTGAGAAAGAGGTCACTGGGATGGTAGACGTGGGTACACACATACCCGGAAGATCAAACTGTGATTTGAGCGCGTTCACTGTGAGGTTGCTGTAAGCACGTTCACCGTGACTGATTAGGCAGCAAAGAGCTGAGATGAAGTGGCCTGGCCAGTGCCCTCCTCCGAATTACTTGAAGTCATATGTGTGTGTGTGTGTGTGTGTGTGTGTGTGTGTGTGGCTGTGTGTGTGTGGCTGTGTTCGTTGGTTTGCTGGTTTGGGGTTTTGGGTGTTTGTTCTTTTCAATTGTTTGTTTGTTTGTTTGTTTTGTTTTTTGTGTGTCGTTGTCCTGTTGTTGTGTTTGTTTTGTTTTGTTTTTGTTTGTTTTTGTCAGAAAATGTTGCAGTCAACAAGGCATGCAGCCAGAGCTCGAGATGGGTGCCAACCGGAAACACTTGTGACAAGGCCGTCAACAACAACACTGACGGAAGATTCATAAACAGCGGAACTGATGCCGCCAGGAACTGTATCCACACAGGGAGAAGAGGGGACCCAGACCTCTCTCCTTGGTGGGAGGTGGATCTCGGTGTCCCATACCCTATCTACACCCTCACACTCTGGTCTTGGCGTGATATAGGTGCAAACTTACGGAGTACTTTAGTTTACATTTGCAACTTTAACAGACTTCACCGCCTTCAGAGAGAGAGAGAGAGAGAGAGAGAGAGAGAGAGAGGGAGAGAGAGACTGAAATTGAAATAACTTTACGGTGGAACTTTTGGTCTTGCGACCAATTTTCAAACTTGCCATTTTGTAAAACAAACAAACAATAATAAACCAAAAAAAATAAAAATAAAAATGATTGAACATACTTAAAACTGGAACATGAAACTTCACACACACACACACACACACACACACACACACACACACACACACACACACATTACATAATTATTACCTTATGACTCTTTGATTTGAGGATCTTTTCAGATCACGTTAGTGTTGTCTGTACAGCAAATCCTTGCTTTTCCTTTTTACAGTTGACTTTAAACACAGAATGTCGATGGTCCACATACTAGTGGATGAAAACCCTTGCTACACTTTCGGCAACGTGCCTAACGGCGGCTCTAGAGATCTGACAGTCAACTGTACCAGCGGCGTCATGTTTGGCAGAGTGGTGCGAGTGGCCAAGTTTAACATGTCAGACACAGGCGGTGATTACGCGATCAACTTGTGCGAATTTCAGATTTTCAGTAAGTCTCTCCTTCTTTGTGTTAATTTGTTGGCAAGAATTTGGATGAGGTTCACACTTGGTCAAGCCGCTGATATAGACCTTTCAGTCCCGTTTTTATAAGAGGTTTACTATGCTAATTGGCTCACTTTCAACAACAAACAGCTGGGCTTCCGGTGAACTGAGTTAAAAGTGGAGGGCGAGCATTCCGGTGATCTGAGTTGAAGGCGTGAATGTGGAAGGCGAGTATTCCGATGAAATGAGTTAAAAGTGGAGGGCGTGTATTCCGATGAAATGAGTTAAAAGTGGGGGGTGAGTATTCCGGTGATCTGAGTTACAAGTGGAGGGTGAGTGTTCCGGGTGAACTGAGTTAAAAGTGGAGGGCGAGTATTCCGATGAAATGATTTAAAAGTGGAGGGCGAGCATTCCGGTGAAAAGAGTTAAAAGTGGAGGGCGAGTATTCCGGCGAACTGAGTAAAAAGTGGAGGGTGAGTATTCCGATGAAATGAGTTAAAAGTGGACTGTGAGTATTCCGATGAAATGAGTTAAAAATGGAGGGCGAGTATTCCGATGAAATGAGTTACAAGTGGAGGGCGAGCATTCCGGTGAAATGAGTTAAAAGTGGAAGGCGAGTATTCCGGTGATCTGAGTTACAAGTGGAGGGTGAGTGTTCCGGGTGAACTGAGTTAAAAGTGGAACGCGAGTATTCCGATAAAATAAGTTAAAAGTGGAGGGCGAGCATTCCGGTGATCTGAGTTGAAGGCGTGAATGTGGAAGGCGAGTATTCCGATGAAATGAGTTAAAAGTGGAGGGCGAGCATTCCGGTGATCAGAGTAAAAAGTGGAGGGCGAGTATTCCGATGAACTGAGGTACAAGTGGAGGGTAAGTATTCAGATGAACTGAGTTAAAAGTGGAGGGCGAGCATTCCGGTGATCAGAGTAAAAAGTGGAGGGCGAGTATTCCGATGAACTGAGGTACAAGTGGAGGGTAAGTATTCAGATGAACTGAGTTAAAAGTGGAGGGCGAGCATTCCGGTGAACTGAGTTAAAAGTGGAGGGCGAGTATTCTGGTGAACTGAGTTAAAAGTGGAGGGCGAGTATTCCGGTGAAATGAATTAAAAGTGGAGGGCGAGTATTCCGGCGATCTGAGTTGAAAGTGGAGGGTGAGTATTCCGGTGAACTGAGTTACAAGTGGAGGGTGAGTATTCCGGTGGTCTGAGTTACAAGTGGAGGGTGAGTATTCCGGTGATCTGAGTTAAAAGTGGAGGGTGAGTATTCCGGGTGTATTGAGTTAAAAGTGGAGGGCGAGTATTCCTGTGAAGTGAGTTAAAAGTGGAGGGCGAGTATTCCGGTGATCTGAGTTAAAAGTGGAGGGTGAGTATTCCGGTGATCTGAGTTAAAAGTGGAGGGCGAGTATTCCTGTGAACTGAGTTAAAAGTGGAGGGCGAGTATTCCGGTGATCTGAGTTAAAAGTGGAGGGCGAGTATTCCGGTGATCTGAGTTAAAAGTGGAGGGCGAGTATTCCGGTGATCTGAGTTAAAAGTGGAGGGTGAGTATTCCGGTGAAGTGAGTTACAAGTGGAGGGCGAGTATTCAGGTGGTCTGAGTTACAAGTGGAGGGCGAGTATTCCGGTGATCAGAGTAAAAAGTGGAGGGCGAGTATTCCGGTGATCTGAGTTAAAAGTGGAGGGCGAGTATTCCTGTGAAGTGAGTTAAAAGTGGAGGGCGAGTATTCCGGTGAAGTGAGTTACAAGTGGAGGGCGAGTATTCCGGTGATCCGAGTTAAAAGTGGAGGGCGAGTATTCCGGTGAAGTGAGTTAAAAGTGGACGGCGAGTATTCCGGTGAAGTGAGTTAAAAGTGGACGGCGAGTATTCCGGTGAAGTGAGTTAAAAGTGGACGGCGAGTATTCCGGTGATCCGAGTTAAAAGTGGAGGGTGTGTATTCCGGTGAAGTGAGTTAAAAGTGGACGGCGAGTATTCCGGTGATCCGAGTTAAAAGTGGAGGGTGAGTATTCCGGTGAAGTGAGTTAAAAGTGGACGGCGAGTATTCCGGTGATCCGAGTTAAAAGTGGAGGGTGTGTATTCCGGTGAAGTGAGTTAAAAGTGGACGGCGAGTATTCCGGTGATCCGAGTTAAAAGTGGAGGGTGAGTATTCCGGTGAAGTGAGTTAAAAGTGGACGGCGAGTATTCCGGTGAAGTGAGTTAAAAGTGGACGGCGAGTATTCCGGTGATCCGAGTTAAAAGTGGAGGGTGAGTATTCCGGTGAAGTGAGTTAAAAGTGGACGGCGAGTATTCCGGTGAAGTGAGTTAAAAGTGGAGGGTGTGTATTCCGGTGAAGTGAGTTAAAAGTGGAGGGTGTGTATTCCGGTGAAGTGAGTTAAAAGTGGAGGGTGTGTATTCCGGTGAAGTGAGTTAAAAGTGGAGGGCGAGTATTCGGAGGTCATGGCCGCGCAGGCAACAATTTTTATCACCTGATAATGGAAGGACCTTGTTCACACGAAGGAAGGGTTTTGTTGATGTTGTTGTTGTTGTTGTTGTTTGTTGGTTGGGGTTGTTGTTTTGGTTTTATGTTTGTTTGTTTGTTTTTCCGGGGTGTGTTTATTGTTGTTGGTTGGTTGGTTGGTTGGGTGGGTTGGGTGGGTGGGTGGGTGGGTGGGTGGTGTTGTGGTGGTGGTGGTGGTGGTGGTGGTGGTGTGTGTGTGTGTGTGTGTGTGTGTGTGTGTGTGTGTGTGTGTGTGTGTGTGTGTGTGATTCATTTCGTTTTTGGTGGTTTGTTGTTGTTGTTTGTTGTTGTTTTTTTGGGGGGTCTTTGTTTGTTTGTTTGTTTGTTTGTTTGTTTGTTTGTGGTTTTTTGCTGGTTTTTGTTTTTGTTTGTTTGTTCATTTGTTTTTTTTTTGTTGTTGTTGTTTGGGTTTTTTTTTGTTTTTTTTTTGGTTTTGTTGTTGTTGTTGTTGTTGTTTTTTTGTTGTTTTTTTGTTTTTGTTTTTTTTGGGGGGGTGTTGTTTTTGTTTTGCTTTGTTTGGTTGGGTTTTTTTTGTTGTTTTTTTTTGGGGGGGGGGGTTGGGTTTTTTGTTTGTTTGTTTGTTTTTTTTTTTTTGGGGGGGGGCGTAGTATGTCAAAAACGATTTCTAAGGATAGTTTTGTCGGAATGCCCGACTGACACTCAAATCTGATTGACTAAACCAGGTTGCAGCGCTCATTACTACGGCAGTAACTGTGACCAGAGATGTGGTGTGTGTCTGAATGATTCCCCGTGTGACAAGCAGACAGGGGAGTGTGACATGTGTGGGCCAGGGTGGAAACCTACCCCACTATGTGATGAAGGTACATCTCTCTCTCTCTCTCTCTCTCTCTCTCTCTCTCTCTCTCTCTCTCTCTCTCTCTCTCTCTCTCTTGCTGTGTTGATCTACGTTCGTGTTGCCTTTAGAGGCTACATAATAATTTCTGGGGAAAAACACAGATTATTTATGTGAGTTAACAGTGATATTTAAAGTAAAATAGCGTCACATGACAGCTCTCTCTCTCTCTCTCTCTCTCTCTCTCTCTCTCTCTCTCTCTCTCTCTCTCTCTCAATACGTAATTAGTTATTCTGCTATTTTCTTGTCCGTCGATCGTACAGAATGCGATGGCGGGAACTACGGACAGAACTGCACTGAGGTCTGCAGCTCAAACTGTGCCGACCCCTCTACATGTGACAACGTGATGGGGACCTGCACGTGCAAACCGGGATGGAAACCAGGTCTTTGTGAGGAAGGTAGTCGAACTTGTGGTGTAGTTGTTAGCTTTTGTTGCTGTTTTCAAATCTGAAAAATTTAAAGACGGACGTCGTATAAACAGCGTGTGTAAGGTACGTTAAAATAATGTTAGGCCTGCGTGTGTACTCGAGGGGTGGGGAGGGTGGGGAGGGGGTAGTGGGCGGTGAAATGAGAGGGTATTGAGTTTAATTTTGTTTCGGGGGTGTGAAGGGAGAGGGGGGAGGGGACAAAGAGATTGCTAGTTTTCATCACACATTTTCCGACATACTTTGGCATTGATTGGATGTTTTGACTCACTGGTTGATTGTTTTGCTTATGTATGTATGTATGTATGTATGTATGTATGTATGTATGTATGTATGTATGTATGTAAGCTTATGTCACGTTTTTCATTCATTCATACACACACACACACACACACACACACACACACACACACACACACACACACACACACACACACACAGGGTTAGAGTGCCATGAAAGCAAGTGTTAGCTGTGAGCGTTGATTGCTCTGGTTTATTCATTGCCTCTTACTGCAGAATGTGAGGCCGGTACATACGGTCAGGACTGTAGAGATACCTGTGGCGTTGGTTGTTCTGATAACTGTGCTGCGGACAATGGCCACTGCACGTGCCGCCGGGGATGGCAAACCCCTCTCTGTCAGCAAGGTACTCTCCAGTGTCTAAAAGAATTCAATCTAATTATTTTCCGGCTAAAAAGGCGTACAGTGTCGGAGACTGCAGTATCTTTGAGTTAAAGAGCGGCTGAAAAGTACCATTAATGTTCACAGTAAACAGATGTTCGTTAGTCTGTGACTGCAGCTGGCTGAACCCATCATCAATGACAGTGGTATACTTGAATATGTATACTGGTGATGGATGGTTTCTGGAGGGAAAGGATATCCTCAACTTTCCTATGCCAATCTCTCTCTCTCTCTCTCTGTTTAAACAAAATCTTCCCGGCGGCACATAGAAAATATTATTCAATGTTGATTGTTGCAGAATGTGAGGCCGGTACATACGGTCAGGACTGTAGAGAGACCTGTGGTGATGGTTGTGCTGATAGCTGTGCTGCGGACAATGGCAACTGCACGTGCCGCCCGGGATGGCAAACACAACTGTGTAACGAACGTACGAAACAGTAGCAATGGTAGTAGCAGTAGTAGTACTAGTAGAAGTAGTGTCAATGCTCGGGTTGCGAGTTCGAATCCCGGCTGTGGCCAAATATTTGTGCTGGCCTTTTTCTCGTTGCCCTGTGTTATCACCCATCCGTGGTGCAAAAGGACGTTAATCTCTCAAACACCCACCATATTATTATTATTATTATGTCACCAGCGTGCCCTGACGGTAAGTTCGGCCAAGACTGCTCGATGACATGTAACGAGAACTGTGATGACGTGTGTGACAAGGCCACAGGACAATGCACGTGCAAACCGGGATGGAAGTTTCCGCTGTGTACAGAAGGTAAGACTGTCACTTTCGAATCGAACACAACCCTATTTTACCGCAATCTCCAGTTCACATATATGCTCATCTCTTGTGATTTGTAACCTATGTACCAACCATTCTGTCACTCTGTGTGTGTGTGTGTGTGTGTGTGTGTGTGTGTGTGTGTGTGTGTGTGTGTGTGTGTGTGTGTGTGTGTTTCCAGTAACATGAATGCCATATAGTTAATGTACCCTTATTTAATTTATTGTCAACAGCAACCGAAACCACATTAAAATTACGCAATCATACCTTCAGGCAAATCATTTAGGGTGTGTCGGTATTTTTCATGCGTGTTTAATTTCTTTCTTGCGTACATCTAGAGTGTGACAATGGAAGATACGGCAGGAACTGCTCGGAAACCTGTGGGAATTGTCAGGGAGGTTCTGTTTGTCACCATGTCAGCGGAAGTTGCTCACAGTGTGAAGGAAACTTCCAGATACCTCTATGTAAAGGTAGCAAAAAAAAAAAAAATTAATTCTTGAGAGCCCAAGTCCGACTACCCCCTGCCCGCTATAGGATAAGACTTGTTAAAGAGAACAAGCCACTGCACACCAGTAGGAGCCACTTCAAGCCACTACTACACAAGTCGTGGGCCTTCCCGCTAGGCCGGAGACCGCTGCAGATTGCAGTAATAGCGGCTTGAAGTGGCCCCTAGTGATCGGAAGATTTCAAGTGAAATTTTGCATTGGCGTTTACGAGTTAAATTGTGTGTGTGTGTGTGTGTGTGTGTGTGTGTGTGTGTGTGTGTGTGTGTGTGTGTGTGTGTGTGTGTGTGTGTGTGTGCCGGGGGAAGCGGAGACCGTGTATGATGCTGCACATTATGTGTTGGTAGTTAAATGTATGTGTGAAGGAATGTTGCGTGTGTTTCCGTTTCTGTGTGAGTGCGTGTTGACTGTAAGGCGCCCTGAGCTCCTGCGGGAGGGAGGGCGTCCCTTAAATACCCATTATTATTATTATTATTAACGTAAATATAACACGCACTAGATCAAACGTTCTGCAACTCAAACATTTTGCGGCTTGCAAAGCTATGACTTACTCTCTCTAACTGAAGTGATAATAATAATAATAATAATGCATAGCTTTTATAGAGCGCCGTTCTCCAACTTCACGGACTCGCTGCGCATTAAAGCACACACACACACACACACACACACACACACACACACACACACACACACACACACGCGCGCTATTTACATCCCCTCGGCATACATACATTTTGGCAGTGCAACGAACTCATGATGCACACAGACAGACTTAACAGAGGTTTAGCTACCAAAGGCCTGGCGGAAGAGATAGGTCTTTAGATGCGATTTAAACAGAGGCAGTGAGGTCTGAAGGCGGAGTTCGATTGGCAAAAAGTTCCAGACAGTCAGTCGGGGCTAAAGAGCTGAAAGAGCGTTCTCCGGCAGTTTTCATGTTACGCTTCAGAATTTTGAGAAGTTTATCGGTAGCGGAACGCAGGGTGCACGACGGTTGATACTTACAGAATAAGGCCGACAGGTAGGGAGGAAGAGAACCTTCGAAGAAACGGAATGCGGAATTTAACAGGGAGCCAGTGGAGATGTTTCAGCAGAGGCGTAGCATGATCCCTCTTTCGTTTTCTCAAGACGAGACGCGCTGCGTTGTTCTGGATCATCTGCAAACGATAGATCTGGTCTGCCGGTAAACCTGCAAAGATGGAGTTGCAGTAATCCAACCGAGACGTCACGGACGCATTGACAAGCCTTGATGCTGCACTTTCAGAGAGGAACGGCCTAAGTGAGGAGATCCTGCGGAGCTCAAGAAAAGCCGCACGGCAGACGCTGCTGATCTGATCATGCATGAAAAGCGTCTGGTCGATCTTCACACCCAGATATTTCACACACTTTTGGAAAGAGACCTGCGAACCACCGATGTTTGCGACCTCGCTGCCAATCAATCTGAGACGCGACTGAGAACCTACAGGCATGACCTCAGTTTTGTCAGTGTTAAGTTTAAGCTTGTTGCTAGTCATCCAGGATAAAACATCTTCAATACAGCACTGAATGCTCAGCTGAGCAGAGCTGAAATGGTCGGGAGTACTGCTTTTTGACAGTTCAGTGTCGACCGCATACTTGTGAAAATCACACTCATGAGCGGAGATCACATCAGACCAAGGCTGTGAATAGAGCGTAAACAAAACAGGCCCTAAAACGAAGCCTGAGGGATAGTAGAGCGGAAAACGCAATCGGTGGAGTGATACGTGATCCGTCAGGTGACTAACAAAGGATGGAGGGTTCCGAAGAAATTAGAAGTACCTAGTGTTTATAAATCTGAGTATAAGAAATCTGGTCAGGCTGGACAAAATATGTGAGAAAAGGATTTTTGGAGAGTCGAGCGGTCGGGAACCAGTCACAAATTGCCTCCCTTACTGGAGCTCTTGATGGAAAGAACGTATCGCTGGTCGCAGATTTTGTAAATAAATCCACCAAAACTGAGTATTTTTCAGATTTGTAGCAACTTCACGCGTTTTTGGAAGAAAAAGTTTCTTAGTAAATACTCAGAAGTAAATATATTGAACAATTAATGCTTAAAGACGATCGGATTCACATGTTGACATTAGAAACAAGATGGCGGCTATACGGTGGGCTCCGCAATCCATGGGTGTTTCAGCTTTGTAAAAACGTGGTGAATCCACGCGAATTCCAAACCAGTTTTCTCCAATAGGTCTAACGGTAATAAAACCACTTGGCATTATTATTTTTTCCCCTAAAAAAAGCGTATATCTCAGGTTAGACTTACTGCTGTGGGGCACGACGCGTCCATGTATCATACTCATACTGAAAGAACGCCACGAACTGAGCCGACTGTCCCGAATCAATTTTACTCTTTTACCTTAGCTGTCAGACAATTAGCGTGCACTCCATCGTTAGGTTTCTTGAGTTCTTTTCCTCACGGGAAGGTAGGAAAGGGGAGGACAGCGCACACGGCAGATACTATATTCCCAACCAGATGTTGGAAATTGATGGAATGACTTTTTTTTTCTTCTATTTCATCGAGTGGTCAAGTTACGGTGTTGTAACCCAACTAGTCAGTTTTATTTCGGATATTTCCTGAAAAGTACACCAGTCGTTGTCAGTCACCTAGATCACTAAAAGTATGCTCTGACTTGACGATTTTTATTTTATTTTTTTTTTTGCACTGAATATCATCTCACTGCTTGATTGATTGACCGAGTGTGTGTGTGTGTGTGTGTGTGTGTGTGTGTGTGTGTGTGTGTGTTTAACCATAGTATGCAAGCTGCTACCCCTGGGGAAGCATGTGGGCATTTGTACACCACCACCACCATGTTTTCTGCAAAGTATATTTATTTGTTTCCTTTCTCCCATCCGTCCCAGATCCTGAACATGAACACTTGATATAAAGTTGGTATGAAGTTGAGGCAGGCATCATGGACAATGAAGCATTGATTTTTGGACTTTATTTTAGAATGTAAAAGTCCCAAACTTGGCAGGACCTGTGATGACCACTAGGCCAAATCTCCTTGTCAGCCTTCTGTTCTGTTGTAGCAGCAGTCTGGTCCAGTAAAGACAATGAACATCATGGGCTTCTTTGTCATCACATAAATGACTCTAGGTGGCGAAATAGGTGAGGGTCACTTTCTTCCACAGGTTTTTTTTTTAAGGGAAATTAACCACCGCCTATAAAAATACTGCAATCACCTTCTTTTACTATGTAATGAAAACATTAACAAGAAACCAGCAGTACAAATCTTATAAAAGAGCAGTCAGTGAATTTTCTCACTGTCAAAATTTAGCATCCTGGATAGTGTTTTGACAAATTGATTATGAACAACTCAAGTCACAAGGATCTAGCTGAGTCAATAAGAATTGCTATAAATCCCCTGTCCTCACATTTACACATGACTGAACATGGGAACAAGTGAAGACAGTAATAGAAGTTTGGTGATTGTCTTTGTAACATGTCACATGAAGCACTGTTTTCCTTAATGACTTACTGCTATCAAAGCTTTGTCAGGGACTTTTCATTTCTCACTGTCAAAATGTAGGATACTGGATTGTGTTTTGACAATTTAATTATGAAGAACATAACCCATAAGGTTCTGGGTGAGTCAATAGAAACTGCTCAACAACCCCTTACTTCACATTGACATATGTCTGCACATGGAAGCAAGTAGAGACTTTACAACATTTTACATCAGGCATTTATTCCCTGAACGACTAACAGATTAAAACCCCTTTTAAAACATTCAGGACAAAACTGAAATTTACAAATTAAATAAAATAACAAATGACAAAATAAAATAATAAAATTTAAAAATGATAAAATATAATAAAATAAAATTGAAAAAAAATCCTTTAAAAAAATAAAATAAAATAAATAGCACTGTTCTCTGGTTGGACAAACACTATGGCGTTTGTGTCTGACTCTGCTGTACTCCATGTACATGTATTTGATTCCTTGAAAGTAAGTTCACTTTTCATTGCTATTTGTTTTCTAATAGACGCCTGAATAAAATCTCCCTTTTTTCAGACATGCTACATGTACTATCACAAATCATTATGATACTTTTTCTGCCTATTCGCTCTACATAAATCATTATTATCATTTTAAAATCTTTTGATCAGCAGAAGCCTAAGACTGACTATTTTCGGCTCTAACAATATCTTAGAAATAAATTCTTTGACATTTCATATTCTCACAATGCGAATACAAGTGCTAATTTAAGTCAGTAGGGCAGATCTAAGGCAGTGGATACGGAAATGGTACCTACATGTAGAACAGTGGTACATATGTACATCCATACACAATAAGCCTATTACATTAATAGATGGTTTTGAGACTCATTTCGCCATAAACAGTTTACCAAACATAGAATATTGTAGAGTACTTAATGACACTGGAACAGGGAAATGAAGTTTCAAAGAGTATGCAGTGCCGTGTTCAGTTCTATGTAGTTGGTGGACACTTATTACACAGATTTCATCCTCTGCTGCTATACACGTGAAACGTGTATTCCATGTGACATTTCTGTTGTTTGCATTCGCCAAAAGTTAGAATTTCAGCAGTTTCTGACAACATGCACCACAGTCACCTTCTATTGACTGTTTTGTTTGCATTTCCGTCGGTGAACCCTCTCCAGGTCTCTCCCATCAAAGGACCTTCTATGATGCTGTGGAAGAAATGGGCCCCTCCAACACCAACATCCCCCTCCCTCCTCTCACACACCTTTCTGCCCACTACACACAGGGATGTTTTATGTGGAAAATCACTTTCGCATCAATGTGGTTGATAATAAACAGCTGAACAGTGTATCCAATATCCGTAGTGTTAGCTCTGCATTTGTTTTGCCCTGCTCAAGTGATGAAATTAAAAAAATATGTCTGTGTCTGCACTCACTGCCATCCACTTTCCTTCAATTCAGTGATTTTTTTTCTGATTTTTTTCTTTACTGAGCTGAAGGTTTTGTATAACAATTTTACTATACTCATTTGAAAAGTCAGTTAGGTCCTGAAGCATCAGTTCAATTTATAGAACTTATGATTACATGTCAAGTATTTAAAGGCGGTTATTGTGGATACACAAAGCTGAGCCGAGAGAGAGAGAGACAGACAGAGAGACAGAGAGATGTCTATGCCCATCTCAGTGGAGGCGATTGCCTGTCGGTAGCAAGGACAGTATGCCCCGGCCAACCTAGCTTCTATGCAAATACTGTATTTCAACTGAGAAAATCTCAAACAGCTGACAGCTATACTAAGGGTATCAGATATCTATTAACTCTGTTTTGCCCTAAACCAACCAGTGAAATTAATAGGAATGTACGTGTCACACACACACAAGTACTTTCATCTTCTTTCCTTCTTCTATACTGCAGCCTTTTTTTTTTTTTTTGCTTTTTTTTTTTTTTGGTTGTTGTTATCCAGTGACAAACTTCCAGAACTGAAGCTGCTGATTTATCACATCCAACACACACACACACACACACACACACACACACACACACACACACTGTGAGAGCCCGGCTGACACATGTGCTGCATATGCGCGACTGAGTAGGGATGGGAGTAGGGTTAGGTGTTGTTCTTCAGTTTAAAGAAATAATTTCTGCTAGTGCTCACGACTTTTCCCACGATAAAGTGTCTTGTTTGTGCTAGAATAAACGAATAGATTTGTTGATAAACATCTTCATGTGATGAAATCACAGCCACTCCAGTGGTCGTTTTGATTTCGCCCTTAGCTGCACTGGCGTTAAAAGTCTGAAAAATTATCTGTACTGGCACACGCAGGACTTTTGAAAGAAATCTGTGAAACTGTTTCCTTTGCTCACAAGGCTGATTCTATTGCTATCGACCCCACGATACTGCAGATCAAAACCCTTCGGCACGCAGTCTTGTCATTCAGGCGATGTGTCAGCCGGCAAAGCCGCTTTCCAAATATTAAGCAACTAAAAGTTATGAAAAATAATAAGGATGTCAACCAGAACTGTAGTTCTGCAAATGTGCACCGCAACGTCTTTTGATCGAGGCGTAAAAGAACGAAGCGAGCTAATTTAAGACAACAACAGGTCGAGTTCTTCGCGATTCTTTCGAGTACGCGCCAAATATGTCACGTGACACTTCCAAGGGATCATCGCGTTCGTACAGCGATCGTGTTTGAATTTGTATGCGTCTCAACTGGCAGATACAAAGAACACTTTTTGAAGTACACTTTACTCAGCCTTACAATCAGTTTATAAAATATCTTTAAAACTGGCTGCTCGAACTTTGCACTGACTGCAGTTTAACATGTTAGTAAATTGCTGGTCCCCCCAAAAATATGGCTGTTTCGTCTGCACTCACGGAGCTGACAAAAGCAGCTACAGCAAATTTTGTCCAGCCTCCGTCGTTCTCAAAATGGTTCCAAACCTTCTTTTACTTCACAATCTTTCACTCCATTTACCCCATCCTTTGTTAGTCACAAAAAGATCACTAGTTTGGCGTTTCACTATAGGGCCCAGAAAGTTTTCCGCTCTACTAGGACCCCAAACACCAACAGACTAGGGGCAGACAACTGGCCATCAACGGCTACACATTGGAAGCGATCAGTGTCATAGGACGTGAACCATGCCAGCGCGGTACCGTGAATACCAAAGGGTAACTCCAACCTCTTTAACATCACAGAGTGATCAAGCGTGTCGAATGCTGTGCTGAGATCCAGGAGAGCAACAAGGGAGACTAGTCTCTCGTCTGATCTGAGTTAACAAGCAGACCATCCAGGACACTCAGCACAGCAGTCTCCGTGCTATGATCCTTCCGGTATGCCGACGGGTGGACCTCAAGCAGATCATTTTCAGACAGATGGCGCTGCAACTGTTTTAAGACAACCTTCTCAAGGATCTTTGAAATGAACGGGAGATTAGAAACAGGTCTAAAGTGTTTCAGGTTATTCACATCAAGTCCAGGCTTCTTCACAAGCGGCGTAACAACTGCGTGTTTAAACTGGCTGGGCACTGTACCGGTAGTGAGAGAAGTGTTTACAATAGCAGTAAACAGTGGAATGAGATCGTCAGTACACTGTTTTACGAGGGATGTAGGAATGGGATCAAGCACACAGCTCTTTGTCGGAGACATCATAATAAGTTCACGGATCTCCTGCTCAGTCACTGGCTCGAAATATGACAGTGAAGGGCCGTCATACAAAACTAAAGGTAGGGGGGTCGCATGAACACGAGTCTAGTTCAGAGCGGATACGCTTGATCTTGTTTGAGAAAAAGTCACAGAACCGCTGAGGCAGATCACGGCGAGGTACGTCGGTCGGAAGAGGAGTGGTGCAGGACTTACCCTGCAGCTCGCTAACCACTGAGAATAGCTGTTTGGACGATGAACTACAGTCAATCTTGTCCGTATAGAACTGTCTCCTGGCAGAGTGAATGGCTGACTTAACCGCGTCTCTCTCTTTGACATACATCTGTCTATGGACAGTCAGGCCAGTCTTCCTCCAGCGTCGTTCGGCGCGTCTCCGTCCACGGCGGGCCTCCCTGACGTCATCGGACAGCCACGGTGCAGAGGGTCGGTCTCTCACCAGCCTGGTGACAGAAGGGGCGTGTCGGTCGAGAACCTGTCGAAGCCCGTCATTGTAGGCATCCAAGAGATGCGCAAGATCCAGGGTGGGGGGCTGACTCACATCTACAGCTGCCACTGTCGCCTTCACGTCAAACTGGAACTCGGAGGACGAGATGGCGCGGATATTCCGTGACGTCACCAGCCGCTTTTGTATTCCAGGTCTGACGAATGCGATGGAGCAAGCAACGACGCTGTGATCAGAGAGATCAGGACAGTCCTGCACTGCTTCTAGAGACAGCATGCTACCCTCGCTGCGCACAACGACCCAGTCAAGAGTATGGCCGCGTCTGTGTGTTGGGACGTCAACAAGCTGTGACAGGTTATGGTCAGTCAACACCGTCTTCAAATGGCTCACTTGGCGATCAGCACTGTCGTCGTAGTGGAAGTTGAAATCGCCGAGGATGGAGAAGTCATGACTGGAATTCACATAACGGGACAACACCTCTGGGAATTCCTGAAGGAACGCAGAATTGGTCAGTTTGTTACGTTTGCTGGGTGGCGGTCGATACATGCACACCAGTGAGATCGACGTCTGACTCACAGACAGTTTAAGTTCTACAGCTTCGAATGATGTAAAATCTAGCGGTGCGAAAGACAAACAACGGGACAGAGATGATCTGACGATAAACCCGATGCCACCGCCTCTCGATCCAGTGCGGGGAAACGACCGGAAGTCGTATCCCGCGGGGGTCAAAGCAGCAATGTAGGCCTCGTCCCCTTGGGCGTAGGGGTGGGTGTTTGGGGGTTTAACGTCCTTTTCCACCACAAAGGGTGATATCAAAGACGGGGCAACGATGAAAAAGCCAGCACAAATATTTGGCCCCAGCCGGGATCGAACTCACGACCCGAGCATTAGAAGTCCAACGCTCTACCATTCGACCATCCCGGCTCCCCCCCCCCCCCCCTCCTTGGGCGTAGAGCCACGTCTCAGTCAACATGACAATATCAGCATCATGGTTAAGGGTCAAATCGTGAATGTCAATGGCTTTCTGACGAACAGACTGAACATTAAAAGACAATACCTTGATGTTGTTGTGTCCGTGTGTGCCTTTGTGAATGCCACCCCGCCATGTCCGTCTTCTCGGTAGGCCTGCACCGATCTGTAGTGAGCGGAGGTGAGAGGTCAACTCGACAGTCAAGCGTGCAGGTCTCACAGCCAGAAGTTCAGCGCGGCTGTACTGTATGGATACATGTCCACGGCGCTCATCTGTGTCCAGCGGCAAGTTCACCTCCGGCACGTGCGACACTGGTATGTCGAATGGCGGACACCGAACACACAAACCGGCAAGCCTTGACGAAAAGAGTGTCCATAACACCAGGAACCTGAAGACCGCGGAGGCACAAAAAGTCCACAGAATGAAAGCCTGGCACATCATGAGAAAGTCTGCCAAAATTCACGGTCAAACATTCACTCCATCCACTCAGAAACAGACAAACTGTCGCAGCTCCGGTACACTCAAGCCTGGCAGGCGAATGACCCTTGACCCAATAATGACACCAGTCCATTTGGGCTTTGAGGTTGATCATATGACTTTTTGACTTCCATATTGAAGCATAACCGGTGACTTTCTTATTATTTTAAAGACTGCAGGGATGGTTTCTATACCCGCGACTGCTCCCAGACGTGCAGCCCTAACTGTGACGGCGTTGTGTGTGACAAGGACAGCGGACACTGCACGTGCAAAGCGGGATGGCAATTACCCGACTGTAGACAGGGTAGGACTCGGAGCTGGGCCTGACAAAGACTCAACGTAATACTATTATGAGTCGATCTCACGTAAATTTTGTTTTCGGCCAGAAATATTTCACGAAAAAAAAAAAGCTTTGCATTCGATTTCAGGTTAATCTGCCGATAATTCCAATAATTCACAAATTGCCCTGTTTTGTTCGGTTTTTTTTTTTTTTTGGTGTGTTTGTCGGGTGTTGTTGTTCTTGTTGTTGTTTGGTTTTGTTTTTTGGTTTTGTTGTTGCTGTTGTTTTGGTTTTGTTGTTGTGTTGTTGTTGTTGGTTGTTGTTAGTTGGTTGGTTGGTTTTGTTTTTTGTTTTGTTCTCTGTTGTTGGTTTTTGGATTCAGTGTTTTTGTTTGTTTTTGTTGTTGTTGGGGGTTTTTTTTTGGTGGCTGTTGTTTTTGGTAGTTTTTTTGTTTGTTTGTTTGTTTGTTTTTTGTTGTTGTTTTTGTTTGCTTCTTGTTTGTTTGTTGTTGTTTGGCCTTCCTGAGGACCTGCTGCTCAAAAAACGCCTGATTAATTAATTAAATTCTGCTCTGTTCCTACCCGTTGCACACCACATTCACACGACAGTAATGGTCAATTTGATGACTTTGGTCATTAGAAGAAGATGCAGAAGACAGCCGTGCTGTGGATTCATTTTTTTCCTTTCTCTAATTGATTATTCCAAAATACAGGTATAGGCAATAATACATAGCCGGATAGGTAATACAAATATATTCCAATATGTAGGCTAAGAATGGCTCCCATATATAACTCTGATCACACGATGTTACAGTTTTTGGTGTAGTATAAGATTTTTGTCCTTCGTATATATGATGTAAGTAAATTCCCACATGGGTCATTTCCTGCCATAGCTGTAAGACAACCAACTTGTACCCGACCCAGCCAAAACTGTAAGCTGGGCGTGAAAAATAATACCCAGCACACACGTACACATACAGAATGAACCTATTTATTATATGTATAGATAATCATATATATGCATGTAATAACTGCATGAAGTCTGCAGTTGAAACTCATTACTAGAAAATGAGTAATCACACCACTTGAGTTAGTACTCATGCATGCTGTGTCATTCCTTTTAATAATATTATTATTTGTATTATTATTGTTATTATTCTTGTCAAGTTATCATTATTAAATGTACGTTTTTTCAACCTTAATTATGTACACTGAGATTATGTTCTTACATAGTAGTCTGTTTTGTACTGCACTGTATCATACTGTGCTTAATATACCTATATGTATTGTCTGTTCCTGGTATTGATGTACCAATGTATACCTGTAACCCAACTTGTATTGCTTCCTACTACAAAAACACACACAAAATTATTCCAGAACAGATTGATAGAATTTGACACTCACATAATTATTTCTTTCATACACCCTTTACACACACCAACAATTATTATGAGATGGTAAAACTTCAGACCGTGTAGCAATAAGTACAGTCACATTGTTTATCAAACACTGCCACTGGAGAAATTTGGCAAAGAAACTAGCACCCATAGTTACAGACATGTATCTTTTTTAATAAGTCGTGCGGCCGGCCTCTCCTTTTCAGGTTTTTTTTTTTTTTGCATCAAGCTTTTTTTTATTTATTTTTTTCCCAGTTGAATGCTAATCGACAATGTGCACACTTCTCTGCTCTGAAATGACAATTCCAACGCCAGTGTCGCATCGCTACTTTGTCCACACTTGTTTTATTCTGGAAATGTTGACTCGCCGATGAGCCGGAGTTTCTCTTTTCTCTGCGGCGGAGATTTGTAGGTCCTCTCACCTGCCAAAGGTACGCAACTTACGAGGACGCCCGCCATCTTATGGCGGAAGTAAACGAGGGAACGGTAGAGGCGTTTTCAGTGAACCATTAAATTGTTTTGTGTCAGATAGCAAAAGGTAAGTTTATAAGCAGTAGCGGATGCGTTTGAATTTGTTTATATCGAATAGGAACTTTATTTAACCCTAAGTGAAACCGATATTGTCAAAAGTTATCTGGTACAATATATGATTATCTGCGGTAAATAACATAAATTTGAATGTCGATGGTCGGTACTAATTGTAGCATGCGTTTTCACCAAGTAATTTAACTTAGTCGAGTATTGATTACTATGAGCCATTTATCATTGAGATAACACTCATCCCCAGTTGATCTAGACTGAAGTTTAGGGTTGGGATCCTTGATCGACTGAGGCAAAATAGTAAACTAGGTTGAATGAGGTTCAGGATTAGAAGTCAAAATGACTGAGACTGGGTTCGGTTTCCGAGTCAGCTTTGTTTCACTTTTCTCTCTCTCTCACACACACACACACACACACGCACACACACACACACACACACACACACACACACACACACATCAGAAACAAACTGACCTTCTCCCTCTTCAACTCAGTTCAAGTTTTGGAAGGACCTTTATTTCTTTCTGGTGAACACATTCTTATGAACCATTTAGACAAGCAAGGAGGATACCCACTGGTTTAAGTTTGTTGTCAATTATTTTTTAACAAGTAGGAAATTAAGGTCAGTTTACATGCATGGTTGCCTCTAGGAAGAAGGTAAATTACATGTATTAGTAAATAGAATTATTTTTAAAAAACTATTCGTTATTGTTCAGGATTGCCAGAATGAGAGTCAGTGTGCTTCTGACGCTGCTTGTGGTTACAACAGTTCGTTGCCAGGTCTCCTTTACAGGTACAAAGCTGTTTTAGCCAGTACATATACTTAAAATTTTGTAACATTCGTTCATATATTTAAAAAAAAAATCAATTTTCATTATAAATCATAATGTTTTTGTTGCTTACAGTGCACTGCATGACTGGCTCAGTTTTTATTTGGAGTCTGGAGACTGTCATATTGATAATTTGTTAATTCAGTAAGGTGCTTTTGGGTATTATGGTACTGCAGGTACAATGTATGTGCATCAAATCATGTGTAAACTTTCCGCTTGTCACGGTTTCAGAGTGTCCCACTGAGTGGATAAAAAATGGAGACCATTGCTACAGGTTTGTAGGTTACCCACGCCTCAAGTTAAATGGAGCGAGCAGTTTTTGCCAGGTGAGTATACTCACGCACGTGCTGCAAACCCTCACACACACACACACACACACACACACACACTGACACACATACGAACATTCACAAACTCAAACATATTTCTAACACCGGTGACACGTCATTTCAGTGCCAACAATTTGGCGCCAACATTTAAGCGCCGTGTCTTGTCAGCGCCGTACAATTCGACGCCGTACATTTCAGCGCCATACGTTTCAGCCCGGGGGTGGGGGGGGGGGCATTTGTTTTACGTGGTTTAAGTGATGTGAGTGATCATTCATCTACCCCGTTGTGAGTTACAAATCGTGATGTGAGTGATCATTCATTTACCCCGTTGTGAGTTACAAATCGTGACTGATCATTCATACAAAAAAGAGCAAGCGATGGTTCAAGCTGACGTTACGCGTCTTATTGGAGGTCAGGCTCCTGCCCCGAAGCGGCGAAAGTACAAATACTTAAAAAAGCGTGTGAAAACCATAATCCTGCAGTACAATGCAGGAGATCGTTCTCTCATGGACACGATGGAGGGACTTGCATTTGCGTTCATGTTTTAGGCCAGCTAGGCATGTTTTACAATGGAGAGACACCAAACGACCCATTTGGATTTTAGTGATTTTAATGGACACCAGGGGTTTTAGATAATTTGTCATTAAAGTTTAACTTGTTAAAAAAAATGTGATTAGCTAGTTTATGTGTTTAGCTAGTTCTCTCTCTCTCTCTCTCATCGTTTGGCGCTGAAATGTACGGCACTGAAATGTACGACGCTGAAATGTACGGCGCTGAAAACTCATCGCGCTGAATTGGTGGTGCTGAAATGTTGGCGCTGAAATGGTGGCGCTGAAGTGTCATGGAACCTCTAACACCAGCAGGGATGCACACTTACACTTGTGATTTGATTTTTGACAATGGTTATTTACAGTGTGATAACAGACTTGACTGCATAAATTGAAGCCCAGGCGCCAGCAGAGACTGAGTGATGACAAGCAGAACCAGACCAGATAAAATAGTTTGTCTTGTGAGTCGTTAATGTAAAAGAGCAATTTTGCATAGTGCGTCTTTTAGACCTTCATTATTCACTGAAACAAAATTTTTTGAATTTCCAGAATGATGGTGCTGCTTTGCTGAGTGTGAACAGTCCAACAGAGCATACATTTGTTGTCAATTGGCTAGAAACTTATGATGCTGGCAGGTAGGTAACTTTATATCTCTGCCGTTTTTACGTTTCAACCATGAGGCTGTGGAAGTGCTTTGACCAGAGTGACCAGAGTGCTCGTTCTTGCCCCGCGCTGGGTTTTCCCGTTTGTATCACGCAAACTTTCGATTGACAGCGGTTCACCATGCCTCCGGAAAAAAAAAACGACCAAGGCCATCAACTGGTCAAATGCTGTTATCTGTTCTCTCTTTGGGCCTTTCAGATACAGGTCTGCCAGAGAAAGAGACAGAGATAGAGAAGGCGGAGGAGGAGGATCATCTAGTCATTTCATTTTTTTTTGGGTCTTGTTTTGTCCATTTTTGTAAAGCACTTTGAGGGCCATCTGTTCTCTCTTTGGGCCTTTCACTTGCAGATACAGGTCTGCCAGAGAGAGAAAGAGGGAGGGAGGGAGAATTTAGTCAGATTTTTTGTTTTCTTATTTTGTAAAGTGCCTTGAGTTAATCTTTGTTATTTTTATTATTATTTGAATAAACCGCTGTTTAAAAAATAATGTCCTATTGTATTCTGTTTTTCAGGACAAAAATGTCCTATTGATTTTTGTTTTTCAGGACAAATGTCCTATTCCTTTTATGGAGTCCAGGTCATTTGACTGATAAAGGTGGAAATGGATGTGAATCCCTGGTACCATCCTGTAAAAGTAGATCATAACTTCGTCAAAATATTTTGCAAAAACGAGGACATGTACTAGTATTACTAGCATCATGGCTTAAACAGTCTACTTTTTTAAAACCCCTCCCTCCTCTCACTCAAACACATGATATATGAATACTCCACCCTCCCCATCCCTGTTGGTGTGTGTTTTGTTCTATTGTATATCTTTGTTCAACACACATGCACACTGTCATTGTGACAGGGATACCTGGCTGACAAGTGGTGTTGTGACCACACAGGGTGTTCAGTGGCTTGGGGACGGGACATCAACAAGTTCACTCAATTTCTGGCTGGACACTGCCAGTGAAAGGAAAGATGGCGACACCGTTGGATATGTTTACTCAAGTGAGTTGTTCAATTTCAGTAAAGTTAGCTTGGATGGGCTGAGATAGGACTGTAATGTTAAATGAGTGTATTCAGCAAGGTATTGTTCCTTGCATAAAGTTAGTAAGCTAGTCAGCTATTTTGTGAACCCACAAGATGCTGTTAAATATGTTTGATGAAATTAAGTGGGGAAAAAGTAGAATGCCTGGGAAAGATAAAACTTAAAGAGATAAAGATAAAAGGAAAAAGCAGGCTCTGATGCAGAAAAAAAAGGCTACCATTAAAGATACATACTGCAGCTTGTTTAAGCTTATTGATCCACCTAAGCTTATTATGGTGGCAGAATATGGTCTCATTTAGATGTGAGCTAAATCTGAGCCCTTTCTGGGCCGTCGTTGCTAAGATACGAGTCAAAATGCACGTCTATCGGCTATAATGCGTTACAGTGAATGTTTAGAGCCATATACGGTCATTGGTATCACATGACACCTAAATACCCTACAACTGTAAACACGTACATGATGCAGGCTGGCAGTGCATTCTGGTTCAGTCCCGTGTAGTCACAGGTCAGCGCTAGGCCCATGAAGTCAGTCTGACCTACTTGCGGCAGCGTGCCTCTCGGAACACCCGACGACAATTTTGCGATTTTCTTGCCTAGCACGTGTGTGAAGTACTGGCACAGCTAATGCAGAAGCAATACTAACTGACGACATGGTGAAATATAATGTTAACAGGCACATCTGGGTGACCGTCTGAAGGGACGTCACCAGTTTGTGAGGAGCAGACGAAATCATAATGGCCGTGGCTGTACTCGGTGCATCCTACATGTAAATTTGAGCATGGAATACAGCATGCAAAGAAAATACATGTACTGATTGTCAAGCGTTTGTGTTTTGAGGATGGTCATGACAACTAACGTCCACAAAACCTCTACATGTATATACTGCCTAAAAGTTATCGGCACTGCTTTGGAGATGTTCAGCCTACAAAATTTGAAAATAAATGCAATTCTAAATTCCGAAACTTAATAGCTGAGCTGACCCTTCACACCACATGATCATTGTTTTGGTTGCCCTCAATGTGAGACTTCCGGTGTGACATCTTTAGTGATGCAGAACTATCAACCACAATGCGGCTATATAAAGGTCCGTTCCGCTGCCAAAATCACACAGGGACATCACCGCAAGCATGTCATCAATGACATTGTCTGATCCAACCTCCACACTCTCCTGCAGTAGCCCGAGGGCATCTGTCCGTTCGTGTTAAAAAAAATCTGTTTCGCATGCCAATGCCATGGGCAGAACTAACTTTTTTTTAGCAAACTGTCATCCGATAAGTGCAGTACCCTAATTTTACCTGATGAGCAGTATTGAGTATTTGGTATATGTTTTCGGCCGCAAATTGCAGGGAAATCCCCGCAAAGCCGGAACACGGTAGAATCTGTTACTGCCTCGCAGCGCCCCAGGAACACAACCTTATGTGAGGTTTTGGATTGTGGCGAGGTCAGTGCCTACATGACACTGGGAACACTTTGGTTTGAACAGGAGATCACACCAGATACAGAATTTCCACCCTTCTGAATGTTTGTTGTTCCACTGGACTGGGGCAGTTAAAATTTAACACCATTTAATGGTGTTCTTGATTTCCTCTGGAAATAACACCATGCACTGCTAGTTTGCTACTGTTTTGGCATTTCTTTTGCTGAGAGATGGCATAAGAATGGCATCCTGAAGTTTCATAAAGTTTGGGCAACTGGCTAATTTTTTGGCTCCCTTGTGTAACAATGGGAGTCTATATATTAACCCTCCGTCGTCTGTCTGTCTGTCTGTGTGTGTGTGTGTGCAGAAAACTTTAACATTGTCGTTTTCTCAGAATCTACAAACAGCAGAGGCACCAAACTTGGCATGCTGATAGATAACCACAAGACCTTTCAAAACATGTCATTTTGAATGACCTTGACTCAAGGTCAAGGTCACTAAAGCTCTCTGAAAATTTTACATTGGCATTTTCTCGTAATCTACAAACACCAGAGGTTTTAAACTTTGCATCATGATAGATGTTGATAAGAACTTTACGGATATACATGTAGTCAGTGGCCTTGTGTCAAGGTCAAGGCCGTACAAGCTATTTTTGTGAAACCTTAACATTGGTATTTTCTCAGAAACAACAAACAGCAGAGGCGCCAAACCTGGCGTGGTAATAGACAGTGATAAGACCTATGCACACATACCACCTTAAATGACCTTGACTCAAGGTCATTCAAATGAGATCTCACCTTGGGTCAAGGTCATTCAAATGAGATCTCAATGTCTATCATTATGCCAAGTACGACACCTGCAGTACTTCTACTTCCTGCGAAAGGGGTCATGTTAAAATTCACCGACAGATTTAGTGGTATGTCTGCATGGGCCTCATTGCTATCATCATACCTCGTTTGGTTCCTCTGCTGTTTGTTGTTTGGGGTAGTTATTGATGGCTTACCGGTTTGTTTTGAAAAAAATGCCAATGTTAAAGTCTCTCCAAAATGGTATGTGTGCGCAGGTCTTATCACTGTCTACCAGCATGCCAGGTTTGGCGCCTCTGCTGTCCGGTTGCTGTTATCTGAGAAAATGCCAATTTTGAATTAATGTTAAGGTTTTGCAAAAATAGCTTGTATGGCCTTGACCTTGACACAAGGTCATTGAACACAGGTATGTCTGAAAGTTCTTATCAATGTCTACCATCATTCTAAATTTAAAATCGCTGGTGTTTGTGGATTCTGAAAAAAAAGAAAAAAAAAAAGAGTAAAAATGTAAGATTTCCGGACAGCTTTAGTGACCTTGACTTTGAGTCAAGGCCATTTAAAATGGTATTTGTTGATAGGTCTTATAGTTGTCTATCAGCATGCCAAGTTTGGTGCCTCTGCAGTTTGTAGATTCTGAGAAAATGCCAATGTTAAGATTTACTGTGGACATGCACACACACAGACAGACACACACACACACACACAGATGACGAAGGGTTATAACATAAGACTCCCTTTGTTACACATGTGAGCCAAAAAGTAGAGTGCCCTACCCAATCAAGCTTTGCACCTGGGGACCTGGGTATTTTAAGCCCTGCTATTACTTCCAGACATATTTCAGATTATGATTAAGCCTTGAACAACAGGAACAAATCAGGTAAAAACCCTGCTCTCTTTCTGAGTCATGGCTGCATAGTGCACAAATTTCAACTGACGATGGTGGCCGCAGTGATTTTAGGAATTTCCCCGTCATACTACACACAGTTTAAAGGGTAAAGAAACACACAAATACACACACCAAGTAAAACTGGTATATATGCTCCAAAAGAAGGTAAAGCAAAACAGTATTTGAAAAACTGGAGACCGATCACACTTTTAAATACAGCTTACAAAATTGCCTCAGCCTGCATTGCACAGCGTCTTAAAACGGTTCTCCCAACTATAATTCATGAGGACCAAAAAGGTTTTTTGAAAGGCAGGTACATAGGTGAAAATATCAGACTTCTTTATGATGTTCTTGTACATACAGAGATTAACCAGATGCCTGGACTACTACTTCTAGTTGATTTTGAAAAAGCTTTCGACAGCGTTGCATGGTCTTTTCTTGAAAACTGTCTTAATTTCTTTAATTTTGGCCCAGATATCAAACGTTGGATTAAAACTTTTTATAAAGACATAAATGCCTGTGTCTCTGTTAATGGCTGTTATTCCAAATGGTTTCAAATAAGAAGGGGCTGTAGACAGGGGGATCCATGCTCGGCATATTTATACTTAATATGTGCAGAGATCTTGTCGTCACTCATTCGTCAAAATACAGATATAAATGGTATTCATGTAAACGATGTACATGTACTCCTCTCACAATTTGCCGATGATACGTCACTGTTTCTAGATGGAAGTAAAAAGTCATTCGAGCACAGCATTCATACCCTACAGTATTTTTCTAGCATATCTGGTTTAAAAATCAATCTTGAAAAATGTCAGGTTGTTTGGCTTGGTTCACGGAAGAACTCACACATACGCTACATGCCAGAATTCAATTTTGTCTGGGACCCAGGAATTTTTAAAGTTTTAGGTGTCAGTTTTTGTACAGATATTGATAGAATTGTTGAAATTAATTATGAAAATAAGTTGAATGACATAAAGCGTATTCTGTCTGTCTGGTCGAAGCGCCAGCTGACACCTTACGGAAAAATTACTGTAATTAAGACACTTGCTTTATCGAAACTTGTGCACTTGTTTACCAATCTCCCAGATCCACCTTCATCCTTTATGTCTGACCTCAACAAAATGTTTCTCTCATTTTTATGGGATGGAAAGAAATGTAAAATTAGTAGGACAAATGTTTGTGCCTCATATGAGTTAGGTGGACTACGAATGACTGATGTATATGCTTTTTTAGCTTCGGTGAAATTAAGCTGGGTGAGACGTGTCTTCTTATCAAATTCACTGATAAGAAATTTTTTGATGACTACTTGTCCTGCTTTCAGAAATCTGGAGATGTACGGTAGTGAATATGCAAATGTATTGATGCAGCGATGTCAGAACAAATTCTGGGTGGATGTAGCAAAACACTTTAAGAACTTTTCCAACAGGTGTCTGCCTGAGCATGTTGCTGAGTTTTTATCTGAATGTGTCCATTATAACAAAAATATTGTCAGAGACAGAAAAACTGTACATATACCTGAATGGAAAAGAAGGGGTATTATATTTGTTGGTGATTTGGTGGATGATAATGGTGATTTATTCACTTTTGGTATGTTCAAGGATTTGTACCCAGGAATCTCTACCAATTTTTTGGATTACTCTGGAATAATTGAAGCTATTAAGGCTTACAGACGACGGGCTGGTTTTGAACCTGCCCCACATTGTATTGGCACAGGTAACAAGGTGTGGTCCCTGATTATGCAGGGTGGGCACAAAAAAAGTATACTCTGCTCTGGTGACGCCAAAGATGCAGCCTAACTGTATATTTAAGTGGAGTCAGCTTTGTAAAGAGATTCCAGATTGGAAACATATTTTTCTAAAACCAATTAGTACTACACCGGACTCTCAGCTCCGCTGGTTCCAACTGAGATTATTATATCGTGTTTTGCCTACCAAAAGATTTTTGTGCCTGCGAAAACTTTCTGATGACGACTTGTGTACCTTCTGTCATGATGTACCTGAAACAATAATGCACTTGTTTTGGACTTGTCACCATACTCAAAATTTCTGGGCAGGGTTCACAACACTGCTGAAAGATAACACTGTTAACTGCTCAGCACTGGTTCTTACAGATACTCTAATTATCTTCGGGGTGGCAGAATGCTTCAATACAGACTCAGTTTTTGATCTGCTCATCCTGCTGGCAAAATATCATATTTATGTAAGTCGTCTGAAAGAAGTTTTACCTGACTTAAATGTTTTCATAGGCCTTGTTAAGCATCGATATGCTATGGAGAGATACTGTCATGGAATCTCAGGAAAACTTAACAAATTTAATATGAACTGGATGCCATACAGAGCGCTTGTGACGTGAGGCATATAGTGAATATCTAACATCTGCAACCTCGTGTATAATGTACTATGCAATCTGTGTCCATTGTGTGTGTGTGTGTGTGTGTGTGTGTGTGTGTGTGTGTGTGTGTGTGTGTGTGTGTGTGTGTGTTTTGTTGTTGTTCTTTGTTTGTTTGTTTTTCTTTGTTTGTTTTTCTTTGTTTGTTTGTTTTTCTTGTGTCTAAGTGTGTGGGTGTGTGTGTTTTGTTGTTGTTTTTTTGTTTCGTTTTGTGTGTGTATATGTGTGTGTGTGTGTGTGCTCCTTGTGTTTGTCTCCTGTATGGGTGTTGTAGGGGAAGGGGGGGATAAGTGTATGTAATGTATGTGAGACTGTACTATTGGAAGATGTATGTGTACAAATCTAGAGGTTGGTTGTGAGATGTCCTTTAAGTCCTTCTTTTTTGTTTTCCTTCTTCCAACAATTGTGAAAGATGTAGTTGTATCAATGTATGTGTGTTCGATTTGATGTCTATGTGTAAAAAAAAAACAAAACCCAAAAAACAGAATATAAAAAAAAACAAAAAAACTGGTAAATATGGAAAGCATTCACTATTTACTTGCATAGTTTTGTTCATTAACATCAATTTCTCTCCCTCTCAAACACACACAGTCATCAAGTGCATCAGGAGAATAGTATCATGCTGGAATGTACACAATGAACAGTGAATACTGAAGTCTTGGGAATTTCTCCCTGGCGCACACACACACACACACACACACTCTTTGCGTCCAGCATGTTGCATTATGGGTATGTACACTAACATACACAGCAATCGGCTCCACTTTTTGGGGCGTGCAATCCATCTTCACCAAGTTCTGCTCTAAAATTATGAAAAATTAGCAAGTAGTGATTGCAGCAGCGAAAAGTACTACTCTATATGCTAGATTTACTTATCACTCTTCTCATACAGGCACAGTACTCTCCTCTAAAGTCATGAGTTTTGCACATAATTATATGCAAAATTGCTGGGTCGAATGCATTTTTCAGTGTTGGTAGGCAGATCAGAAAAACAGGGGCTACATTTTAGTGAAAAGAGCTATGTTGAACAGCCCAAAACATACATGTGCACAATTTAAACGATAACTGTAGCGTATGCCATCTAATAATCAAGGCAGGTGCAAGCAGCTGCAAGTGCCATCTACTAAATAAAAATTCTTCCCTTCTCGCAATTGTGTAAGACCCTTGTAGGAGAATGTAAGTTACACCAAAAACTGTCAAATCTTTGTATGAAGGATGATGTAAGCATTATAGTCCCCTTCTTCACCACCATCACACGTACTGTCCTGTGGTTCAAAAGTGGCATACATGTGGTTTGTCATCTGAAGTACTGAAGTGTACAGTATACTAATTCCTGTAGGTTAAGCATGTACAACCATTCACTCATTCCATTCAGGAGAGAAAACAGTATTTGTCCAAGAATAGGTATACACTAATACACAGAGGAGAAATATGAATTGTGAAGTTGGGGGTTTATTTCTACATGTGTTGTGTGCAGCGCCACTTCATGTGAAAGAACATGTCAAACACCACTATTGCCTGAAAAGTCAATTAGAACACTGCATGTCATGGGTATGCCCAACACACACAGCAAGGTCCAGCAGGCTCCACAGTAGGCATTTTCAGTTAAGCAGGGAAAAAAAAGGTCAAACACTGCTGTGGTTTAAGGCCCCATAAGATTTCACAAAGCAAAAAAGGTGACTGCATTTAGTTTATGTTTTGCTGGTTTCGCTGCTTCAGTAGCAAACAGCTGTGTATAAGTGAAGGAAACAGGACTGCTTGTGAGCCCTAGCAACAGTATAATGGGCTTCTGGTAAGGTCCTTTAGAAAATCCGAACAGCAGCTTCAGATCACGTCCATGAAGTTGGAATGCACAGAGACACCAATACATCACTGACAGTAAATGTATCATTGGGTTACCCCCCCCCCCCAAAAAAAAAAAAAAACAACAAAAAAAACAACAACAACAAACAAACCTAACAACAACAACCCCGCCCCCCCCAAAAAAAAAAAACACAACAAACAAACAAACAAAAAAACCAAAAAAAAAAACCCAAACAAAACCAAACAAAACAATAAACAAAACCAAACAACAAAACCAAACAACAACAACAAAATGACACACATTAACATACATATAATTTGGAATGTGGGAAAACAAAACAGTGTATTTTACAGTTAAGACAATGCATTTCTGTAATCATGCATACGTCTACACGCAGAAGACAGCGTGCACTGAGATGGAGGTTCACAGTACAGGCGTGACAGTGAGTGACTTGTGCTCACTAAGATATTAACTGTCCTTCAGACATAAAATCTATTACAGTCCTTGAAAAACAAAGTCACACCTATGTCATTTTCCACCAACAGACTCTGAAACTGTCTGGTTCACCTTTGGGCAAAATAAATGAATTGGCTGTCTATCACTCTATCACTCTATGCCACAAACCTCATTGCCAGAACAAATTGCACAATCACCTGTTTACATCTGTTTCTGTCAAGAGCAAACTTTTCTGAAAATCTTTTAAAAAATAAAACTTAAATAGGTGTAATCTGAAAGACTGAAATATTAATATTTTAAAATGTGTAAAATGATAAGACTGTTGGCATCACAGTATTTTAGTTAACTGTCAAGTTAACTGTCAAGTTAACTGTTGAAACATAAACACAGCCAGTTGCAATAAGCTACAGTGTGTTTTTAAATCAATTAAATCAATGTAAGGTGCCATGGCCATTTTGGCGTAACAGACTTTAACGCTCAACAGCTGCTGTTGTTTTTTGGAGATTTGTCTTCGTCACCTTTATGCATTGTATAATTTGCCAGTCCGGTCATGCTGCATATCATTCAGCTCAGAAATGATTGCTCTTTCATGTGACCCCCCCCCCCCCCCCCCCCCCCGCTTTTTACTTTCTCCGGGCAACGTCCTTCCTTTCACTGGCTCTGGCGTTTCCCCCCTCTGAGATTCTGCCCCCCCCCCCCCCCCACCCCCCAACATCTTCCGGCGCCCCTGCAATGCCCCAAACAGGATCACTTAAATGAATTCATTCATACTAAAACCCTCATAAAACAATTTTTCACCATACATATGTATGAAATTTTTCAGCATTTGACCTATGTTTACTTCAACCTCAGCTGTCACTGAAAAAACGCACTGTATTTATGAACAGGGGAGAACAGGTATGAACTTAGAGCAGATGGTTCACATCAGCTACTAGAATGGAAATCCAGGAGACAGTTCCTTTTTTTCCTGAAAACACAAAAATGTGTCACATGTCACTATCTGCGTTTCATAGTGGACGCAAAACGGGTGTCGGTGAAGAATAAACAAACTTTTCGAACTTCCAAGATGACGGACGAAGTGTTGCTCTTTGCAGTGCCTCTATATAATTTTCTACATCACAAACGTGTATTTTTTCGCACATACGTCATAAATATCATTATTTTAATGAACTACACGCAAGAAAACACTTTCACAGGAAATTATTTTATCACAGTCAGCTCTTGTAGGCATCGATCATGGGTGATCGAAATTCAAGGGAAAGAACTGCTGAAAGTAAGGAACAGTGCAGCATGACATGTTTTGCACACTTCTCCTGCACTATTCTCAAAATCTTTGTGCACCAAAATTCCAAGATGATGCTGATTTGTAGAACATACATATACCATGGGTTTCTGTACCATAGCTATTTTGGTCAACTGGTCTTGGAGCCATACACCTTGTCATTTGTGCAACAATGCCACACTTGTGACCACACACAAGACAGAAAGCTTTTAGTGGACTGTTACAGGTAACATTAGCACCTTTATGTGACCTAAACTAGCTCAGCGCCGGTTGGATCAATGAAAAAGCAGCAGTGTGGTACACCAGCAATATTTGTATTTGTAAAATAATTTCACGCAGTTGTGATGAGATCCTAGCTTACAGTTCACATATAGTATTAACTTGTACTATGTTGTGGACTGTACGAAGTCTCCATCATCGTACCACTTGTTATATTTATTAATTTATTTGCTATACTGTATGTACTTATTTTGCTATGATACATTTTTTCCCCACATACACATCAGTGTAGGTAAAAACAGAGAAGGTAGGTGAGAATGTAAGTCAGTAACAATTGCATGAAATGTGGAATACATGTATTGATAAAGCACAGCCACTAGCTGGTAATGTTGCATCTTGCAAAACTAAGCAATATACATGTACTGTAACGTAACACATCCATATGTTCACACACAGTTGCGTGAGAGAGTAACCTCCACAAATCTGCCAAGCACAGCACTATTTGAAAAGTCAGTTTGTACTGTGCACAACCCTGCCCCCCCCCCCCCCCCACCTTCCCCAGAATGTACGCAATCTAATGGCAACTTCCATTTGTTCAGAGACTGTTGGTGTCTGCCAAGCATTTAGGTATCAAAGAAGCAGAGGAAAAACAACATGTCAAGAAAACTGCCTCAAAAGTGAAGGCAATGGGTGGGAAACCCCGAGAAATAAAACAAGAAACAAAACACGAAAATCAGATCTTCTGAGACCATTTCAGTTAAAATGTTAAAGAGACAGGTGAAATGACTAAACAACAATGCACACTTAAAAAGCAGCTACTCTACTATTACTAATGAAGTGAAGAGTCCTGACAAGGCAGTTCAGCCTAGCTCAGAGCCTGTTGTAGCAACCAACGTCACTTGACATCACTGCAGCACTGATAACTACAGGTATGTTTGACTCCTTCTCCACTCTTGTGGCATTGGACGTGGTCCTCTCACTCGGTTTAGCCGCTGCGTTGTATCTGTCAACAGAAACAGTACTGCAGTAAACTAGACTGGTGATGAGTCTGGTTGACATTTTTAAAACAATGAATACAATCAATCTCTGTGTGATCAAAAATCACAAATCAAAGTTGTAAGGTCTAGAACACTCCTTTGCACGCTGGCCAGTGGCTGAACTCACTCTACAGCTTCAAGCAGCTACCCCTGACCTAAACTGAAGATCCCATGCTGCACCAAATACATGGTGATAAATTCAACAACTAAACTACTATCATATGTCAAACGAGATATCTCCTCTGACAATCTGTTAGTGTAAATGCCCCAAACCAGGCGTCAATGTCAGCAAACTTGTTCACTTACAGACAATTCTACCCTCAAGTGGTAGTGGTACTTGCTTCACGTGTCCCTTGGCAGCTGTAAGATAAAAGAAAAACACACACAAAATGATATTGTCTGAAACCACATCACTTATAATTATCATAGTTAATGTTCCTCAAATGATCATGCAGATTGTTTGCACACTATGCAAGTCAATTGGATCCTGAAATGCTGCTTCCTATTGAAGTTGTGCTGGCGGGGACACAGTACATGAGTGCAGGAAATGTCACAATTTCAGGAGTAGAATATATCAAGCCTCCTTTCATATAGAGGAGAAGTGTTAATGTCTTTGTAACATATGTCTGTCCACTTGAACTCCTCTGTATCCAACCAACCACTACAAATTAATATCTGTGTCAGAATGTTAATCCATGAGGCAGGTCTAAATGAATCCCTTCATATTACATGTATATGCCCAAGCTCGAGGGGACCAAACGGCCATTATCACTTTAAGTGGTACAAACACGCTAGAGTCAAACTCAAGTGGCGACCAAGCCAAAAAAAAAAAAAAAAAAAATTCCTGACCAAACTTGTTCTTTGTATGACCAAATTTCCACAGATGCGCAAGTACTCAAAAACAGGTAAGTCAAACTTTGGTTGTGTCGAACCAAATTTCCCGTTTTCACTCCGGATGAGTCAAAGCAGTCACTTTTTTTTTTAAAGAACTTCTTACAAACTTTTACAAGATAATCAACCAAATTTTACCACAATACACTCCCTCACAAAAACACACATATCATTTATAGCATCTAATCACTTAAAGCAGAGTAGTAGCATTGCAACTTGTGTCTTTTGCCTCAAACCATTAAAGGTCACCCAATGTTTTATTTCTCAGAGTTTAATTCTTCAATTTTTTTCCAATCGCATTTCCAAAATCATGCACAGAAACTCCCAAACAAGTCTAAGCTTTGATGAATTTTTTTCTGGCTTGTAACAAAATTTTATGGTCTTTTACAAACCCACGTCAGTTTTCCTCAACTTTACTGACATTAAAAGGCCACCTCATTTTTACTTTTTGCAACTCTTTACATACGTACCATGTATCTAGTATCTGTGATAAATAATTTCAAATGTGCTTATTGGGTGGGCCGATTACTACTTTCGTTTCTGGGGGTGAAAGGGTGCAACTCGCTTAACTTGAAGCACCCTTCGAAATGGGACTCATCCGTTCTTCACGAAGAAGTAAAACTTTGGATGAGCTGAACAAAACTGAATTTCCCCTATGCATTTGACTTAAAAGTCTCAATACATTTGTCAGGCATACAACAATGTTGTGGAAAACTTTTCACTCAATGTGCTTAATCCGTGCATCAGAATCTGTCACTTGGGAATAATATAGCATCTGAAACCATTGTGGTGACTCTGGCGCGTATATGTTGTGCTACATAATTTATGCAGAAGAGTGAGTAAGTGAGACAGTGCTGATGATGGCTAGTTTTATCGACTTTGTCCACTGGCGTGTAGTACAGGCACGGAAGCATTAGGCCACAGAAAGCCATATTCCTCTACTGTTAGTAAATTCACGAAAATAGTCACAATAGCTAAAGGAACATCTATTAATGTGGCAAAGAGTTTTAGAGCTTTTTAACTGACAGTTTTCCCCTATAGAACTCATTACAAAAATAGAGGCTTTAAGCATGTTTGTCTGTACATGTATATACATCAGAATGAGAGCACACATTTATACACATGTAAACACACACACACACACACTCCATTCAAAAAGAGAAAGAGGAACATAGCTACAAACTCAAGAGCTCTGAGCTGATCTTTGAACTGCAAATCTACCATGAAGATAACACAGAAAAAAGAACAGCACACTATCTACAGACAGATATACTGAAACAGAACTTGGCCCATACATGGCTGAGGAAGAGGAAAGTGCAAGGGGCGCTTGGGAAGAAAGGACACACGTAAGGAAATATGTACAGAACATTTGGAAGAAAAGGGCCCACCTGAATGAGGCTGGCAAGATGCATTACTGATGAGGTAACTTTGGTAAAATGGGGCATTGGAATGTTTAATCAGTGCAAAATAATGAAGATTTACTTTTTGGCTCACTTGTGTAACAAAGTGAGTATGTATATTAATCCTTTGTGTGTGTGTGTGTGTGTGTGTGTGTGTGTGTGTGTGTGTGTGTGTGTGTGTGTGTGTGTGTGTGATGCAAAACTTTAACACTGTCATTTTCTCAGAATCTACAAACTTGGCATGCTGATAGACGGTGACAAGACCTTTCAAAACATACCCTTTTGAATGACCACTCAAGTGGTTATGCTATTTATTTGTAACGTCGATATTTCTCAGAATCTACAAAAACCAGAGGCATCAACCTCTGCATGTTAACAGACACTGGCAAGACCTTTACTGACATACCTATAGTCAATGACCTTGAGTCAAGGTCAAGGCCGTACAAGCTGTTTGTGGTAAACTTTAAAAAAATTACACGTTGGTACACTGTATTTTCTCAGAAACAACAAACAGCAGAGCCACCAAACCTGGCATGATAATAGACAGCAATAAGACCTTCCCAGAAATACCCTGTTGAATGACCTTTTGACTAAAAAACAAGTTTGTTGATACTGTCTGTTGCGAATTTTAAAACTGACATTTTCACAAAAACTACAAACACCAGCAGGATCACACTTGGCACAGTGGCAGACATTGATAAGCTTTACACTGACACATTTCATTTGAATGACCTTGACTCAACACTGCAATTTTCTCAGAAACTATGAACACCAGAGAAGCCTAACTTGGCATGACGATAGTCCCTCACAAACATACTCTTCTGAATGACCTTGACTCATTTCACAAGTGAGCAAACCAGGCTTTTGCCTCTCTAGTTTCACTTAATTTTTGTCAAAAGTAAATGTCCATCTTTGACGTGAAGAATGTTTTGATGCCAATTAAGCACAACCATTCCTGTTACTTGATAGAAAATTTGGGACATGGGAAAAATCACTGTTCATTCTACTCCAAATGTACTTTAGTACATGTATTACTAACAGTAGCATGAAGGTTAACAGTGATGATATCAAACCCAGGGCTGAGATTTAGCAAGCCCGACTAAGGAGCCAGTCGGGATCCCAACCAGGGAAGTTGAGGGAGCCCGACAATTTTTCAAGGAGCCCGACTCTTTGATGAGAAATGTTGCTCTATCTGTGCTATTTTTAGACCAGTCTGCACGATGGTGAAATGAGAGCTCTGGACGCTGAGGCGGTCAGCGGGTTCAGCGACAGCGTACGTGTGTATTGCCGCGTATTACCAGTCCAGTGCAGGTGTGTCAGTAAGCGGAATCTACCGATTGGGCCGGGAAATATCAAGGCGCCAACCGGGCGATTGAAACTGTGATCCAAGGCAGCCCGACATGATTTTTAAGCGCCTCGCGCGCCTGCTAAAGCTCAGCCCTGCAAACCATACTGTCACCAGGTACTACTGATATGATAAATTGCACAGTCCAAATCTGCTTACAGTATCCCATGCCTCAGCTTTACTAGCCTATGTTCAGGCAAAAGATCTGACAGAATGAGAGTCATTACACATGAAGTTATGTACACTGAGAAAATACTTTCTGTAGAAATAAGGCAGCGGGCACCAGAACTGCCACTGAGAGATCACACGGATTTGCCACAGTGAGGAGAAGTAGCTGTCCTGGCGGCAGTATTCTGCATGTTACAGTATTTACCTTTTTGTGCCTTTTTTGGCAACAATTGGCTGAGCAGCCCACCCTGAGAGGGGCTTGAAGCTGCACATACATGTCACATTTCTGTCATCAGTTAGTGCAGGTACAGGAATGATGCTCTTCTGCTTGTTTTAATTGAAAACAAAGAGGAATGGCTTCATCCCATAAGGTTGTTTCTCTAAATTTCATGCTATTTTCAATTTAGTCTATTTTTTTGTTTGTTGTTGTTGTCAGTTGTTGTTTGTCTTTCCCTCTTCAAGTGTGTAAGACCTACCAAAGACACTAGAACCGCTACACTATAGCGGATCTAAAATATTAGAGAGAGAGAGAGAGAGGACATCAATTCCATGAACTAAACATTTGATGTCAGTGTCACCTATGCAGGTCGTCTGACACTGTGAGAGAGGATGCTTGTTCGTGTCTTGTGGTTTCCTCTTGGGGTTGTGACTTCCCCGACTGAAATAATTTTTACAAGAAATCTGGAAAATCTAGCAGGCTGGTGAAACGTGGACTTGAATATCTTGAAATGTACTTGCGAAATAGCAAAACTGGAACTCTTTGAACCTGTGCTTCTCGCAGAAACTTGAAAAAATATGTTCAGCTAAAATCACTGTTATTCTTAATATTCAAGATATAACAATGCAGTAATTCCAGTTATATGTGCAGTTGTCACACTTGACAACAATGCCAGGATGATGAGTAATTTGAAGGAGTCTTTTCATAGACAATCAGAGACTACCTCAGAAATATTTTTCACCACAAAATCTGTCTGAGCTACAGAGCTGTGCTATGAACGCATTCAGTATAATTGGATAAACTTCCGAATTCTAGAAAACAAAGGCATTTGAATGACTTTTTCGTCAAAATACATAACGTGACCGAATTCTTTAAATGGGCGATAGCTCTGCTAACAATGCCGCGAGAGAAAAATCGTGAAAGGTACCTCTGGGGAATATGACTGCACATTTTATATCAAAGTGAAAAGCCCCCCCAACGAGGTGGTGTAGGAGGGAGATAGCCATGATTACACCCGTCCACTCACACACACATCGCACAACTCCCGTCAAAAAGAACGCAGCAGCATAGTGTCACGTAAGGTCTCTATTACACAGATTCAGTTATGTCACCGTGTGCGTGAAAGTATGTATTGTCTGGAGAAACATCACAGTCTTGTTTTGTATCACTGAAACTTGCTGCTGCGCCCAGCGAAATCTGCCCCATCCCTTAAAAGAAGAAAAAAGGAAAAAAAAAAAAGAGTTCAGCAAGACCCGGGGTATGCCTGACTCACAAGCTGTTGAGGACATGTGACTGACATGGTTGTGCCAGATTTTCTAGTGTATGATGATGATTATGCAATACAGAGAAACAAAAGGAAAATGGTGACCTGTGACGGATGGTTTAAAAAAACAACCACCAGAAACTGATACAGGTTAAGCAAAGCATAAACAAAGAAAAACAAAAATAATTAAAGCCACCACCATGTTGTGCAAACTCTCTAAACGATTAAAAAAAATAAAAAAAATGACACAGACTTTCAGACTGATGAATTAGCATTGTAAATACAATAGAATAAAGCTGTAAATATTTAACCCCTTCAGTGGCCAGCAACCAAATATTCTGTTGGCACTGCATGTACAGTCCAGCGTCCAGTGACCAAGTATTATGTTGTCTGATACACAGATTTTTAACTCACAGAAGCACATACTTTTGATGACATATGACACATGAACAAACAGCCTGGGAACTCCCCTACATGTGTGTACACACCAAATTTTGATTATGTCCCTGAAAAGTTAAGTAGATGAGGGGCTCTTGTAAGTGAACTCACCTGGGCCTGAAAACACCATCTGCAAAAACCAGACACTGCATTACCCTCCTACACCTCACTCTGAGAAACATTCTAACACCAAACACAGAGGTGTTACACATGTATTCACCTACAATATGAGAATGGCACATGATTAAGGTCTACTCAGTTATTTTCACATTTTTCAGTTTTTATGTTGTTTCCATAGTAATGGAAACAACATCATAGGACGGGCCAAAATTTCCATGTTCAAACTCAAAGGCAAGTTTTTGTGATAAAAAACACTCATCACTGCTGTTGCCGTCTAAGCAAAGAAGACGGCGTAGTCCAACTCTGACAATGACGTAAGACAACATACATCATCAACACAAACTTGGGATCTCAAAATATATCAAGCTCTTTGAATAGAGTGACTGAGATACATGTAGTTGCGATGGCATATCTGATTTGGGAGTTATCGCCCTTTTGAGAGAAGTTGGTTGTCTGGTGTTCTCAGGTGTAAAATTTATTTAAATCACTCCATTTTGGGGAAGTAGATAGCATGAATACGGACTCTGAACAGTCGCTCCTATACTTTTGATGTAAACCGTACCTCATTTGACAGTGAAATTTAGATCTCAAAATCGCTCATACTATATACAGTATTATTGGAAATCTTCTTTATGATAACCATACACATACAACTTGTTTCGTATTTTTCGATATGTGGATACCTCAAACTCGGCGTCTATCTTTTGGTTGCTCTGTGCAGGGTCAATATGAGTCGGGAAGAAGGTATCAAATCCCACCACGGGAACCCTGGTGGCGCGGCTGATACACGCCTCCAGCGCCACCATGTGGAGAAACCGGTACTGGGCCTTGAACGTGACAAAATGGGGCTCGTAAGTGCGGACATTCAGTTTTATCACATTTGCGGTTCATGATAATCATATGCGTGTGTTGTACAGTTTAAAAAAAAATGATTTTTATGTAAATGCAGCTGTGTTTCTGTATGTGCACGCGTGCCTCTTTGTGCGTGCGTGCGTGCGTGCGTGCGTGCGTGCGTGCGTGCGTGCGTGCGTGCGTGCGTGTTTGTTTGGTGTTTTGTTGTTTGGGGGGTGGTGGTGGTGTTGTTTCGGTTGGGTTTTTGTTTCGTTTTGTTATGTTGTCGGTTTTTTTGTTCTTTTTGTTGTTATTGTTGTTGTTGTTTGTTTGTTTGTTTTTGGAGGGGTAGTGTTTGGAAGAAAATCGTCAGCAAATTAATTTTTTTTATCAAGTGTGAGTGGGTATGATTCTTAACAAGACACAAGTGTGGGCACCTTCGTTTGAACCATGTTGCAGCGATCCTCGCGCATGCGCTCAACGATATGGAAGATGTCAACTTGGGACTCGTTCTCCGCGTGATCCATGGCAATGTCAAGGCCGATGAACACGCCCGTTCTTCCCACACCCGCGCTGTGGACACATAAATTATCATAAATAGCACCTTTCGTACTGCACACGACAATCCCACGTTTTTAAATCTTTTTCGGTTTTGGCCCTGTATGCGAAAATCAGGCAACATTGTTGTTGTTGTTGTTGTTGTTGTTGTTGCTGTTGCTGTTGTTGTTAGGACTGGGTAGAGGAGGACACAAACAGGTTTTGTGTGCTACAGCCTGTAACAACGAATTTCACCTGCAGTGAACCAGGAGTGGTGGTGGTGACTGCTGGTTGTGGTGACTGCTGGTGACTGTCCGCCAGAAGTCCACGAGTGACGTCACATTAGGCACTGAGTGGACGGGCCACGTGACGTAATGGTATTGCGTCACCTGTCGACTCGAGTACGACTGCGGACGGATGCACAACAGGACACGTGTCAGATATGGAAGACACTACAGTTATCGGCTGTTCTTGTCACAGTGGTATTTGACATCAATTTGCTGTAGGGCTGATATGCAAAGGAAACAGCAGGAAAGCCAAACAAGAACATTTTGGGAGATCTAGGGGCTTTTTTTCTTTTTCTTTCTTACTTGTTTTCTTTTTCTTTTCTTTTTTTTTTTCCTTTTTTTGGGGGGGGGGGGTGGGGGGGGGTGGGGGGTGGGGTGGCTGGGCTTTTGGCTTTCTCACTTTATTTTTTACTTTTTTAAAATCTGCCCCAAATCTTTGCCAGCTCCAATGGTACTCCTCTAAGAACAGGAATCCACGAACGGCTCGGAACTTGGGGGCCAATTTTCTAATACATGATGATGAGAATGAGGGTGGTGGTGTAGTGCTGCTATAGAGGTCCACGTGACAGGGCTGCATACTGCACTCTCTGTTACAATGGAGGTGATATATATATTACCTCGGATATTGACTTACCCCGCTGCCGCTGATGTCAAACGTTCTGATGAAGTAGTCAGCACGTTTCTGCACGTCCACAGTCGTCACTTGCACAGAACCGTACGTCTGAACCGATCCAGCTTCCGGCCAGTACTCCTCGCTTTTTATCTGATGATGATGATAATGGTGATGATGATAATGATGTCTTATAACGCGCAAAACTCAATACATAGCATGCTCGTGGTGTGAGGGGAGTGGGAGGGAGAGGGTGGGTGGGTGTTTGGGGGTTTAACGTCCTTTTCCACCACGTAGGTGGGAGGGAGAAGTGAAATGGGAAAATGGGGGTGGGGAGTGTGGGGGTGGGGAGTGTGGGGGTGGGGAGTGGGGAGGGGGGAGGAGTCTCCGTCAGAACTTTGAGAAAATGAGAGTCTTTAGGTGGCTCCTGAAAGAGTCGGTGAGGGGTGCTGGGGTTTTTCATATTATATCTCACAAAATGATAAATAAATAAATAGACATAACGATGTTAGATACGTTGGATTTTGAATGACAAAGCGAAGCGCGTTGTAGTGTCTTTTCAAAATTTTGAGTAATATACAAATTAACGTATTTGTAACATGACAGGAAAATTGCAAACGCTCCTAATACAATGTCTCTACAACACAATGAAATGAAAATACATGCGTATGTTGAGAGCGTTTCGGACAAGCTTCTGACATAAATCTGTCCCGCCCTCGCGTACACGCCCACGCACAAATATCAAGTGTGCACGCTAAAAGTCCAACGTTCATCTTTCGAAGAAGAGTAGGCTGTGGCCGGTGGCGTGGTAAACAGAAATACTGTCGCACGCACCGGAGAATAGCAGCGCACATAAAGTAGCGCTTAGTGGCGACAGGCTTTCACTGCTTCGTTCTCCAGCCCTGCGGCGCCATGAGCATTTCAGAAGAGATGGATGTGTGCACCGAAGAGGTCTACCCTACCCTACCATACCATACCATACCATACCATCCCATCCCATCCCATCCCATACCATACCATACCATACACCATACCATACCATACCATACCATACCATACCATACCATACCATAAATCTAATACACACTATAATCATAATTACTCGTGCATTACAACGTCAACGCCGTGTATACAAACCGTGTCCCCTTCCTGTACGTTGGTCAGCATGACGATCTGTGTCACCCGTTCCTGCAGCACCATCTTCCAAAATTCCTCCACAGTGTTTGCCATCGGCCCTGTAATGACAGTGACGCTAACATAATAATAATAATAATACTTACGGGTATCTGGGGCGCCCTCCCTCCCGCAGGAGCTCAGGGCGCCTTACAACCAACACACACACACTCACACAGAAACACACACAACATGCCTCCACACATACATTTCACTACAAACAAATAATGTGCAGCATGATACACGCTCTCCCCTGCCCCCCGGCAATCGAACTCACGAGCACAGCATTGAAAGCCCTACGCTCTACCATTCGGCTATCCCGGCTCTCCAAAACAAACAGAAAATGATATCATTGCGTTTCACGATGACTCATGATTGTTATGAATCGTTATTATCATCATAATTTATTATACCTTGAGTGGCAATGTAAGTCTTCCACGACCAGTATCCCTGAAAACAACAAAATAGCGTGTGATCGCGTAAAACAACGAAGAAGCATGTGGTCGCGTAAAACAGACGCGTAAAACATGAAATATGAAAATCATATGTGACGAGTTCCCACCAAAGGGAGACGAATGGTGATTTGGGGCACATAATACAGATTTATTGGTATGACTGAAAAGTGCTGAATGTCGTTTTCTTTTGATATGAAAACCATGTCTGTAGTATGGTGTAGGCTCGAGATAGGTTTGTTGAAAACTTGGAATTGAAAAGCGGCCATTGTTTATCATGCCGGCACAGCAGATTTTACATGAATTATTTATAATATTTTCTTCTTCTTTTTTTTACTTTGCAAACCGGATATCACTATGTTCGAACTTCTGTCGAATAAGAATATTGTAAAAGAAATTTTCGCAGTGTTTTACCCTGATGTAGCTGGCATTGATGTAGTCACTGAAGTCTGATGGCGGATCTCCGTGAAGAACGACTCTTGTGGCATCGTCTGGAAAAAAAAAAAATTTCAAATAATAATAAGTATCTCTCGACTGAAATGCCATACCCTCCACTGGATATAAGCATGCAGTTGAAGTCTCTATGTTCGTGACGAGTTCCGAGGGAATGGGGGGGGGGGGGTATTTAACGTCCTTTCCCACCACATACGGGTGATATCAAAGACGGGGCAACGATGAAAAAGCCAGCACAAATATTTGGCTCCAGCCGCGATACGAACTCACGACCCGAGCATTAGATGTCCAACGCTCTACCATTCGGCCACCCCGGCTCCCCGAGTTCCGAGGGGAAAAAACCTGCCTCTTACAAAGTTCTAAAGTTGGTTGCCAAATGAATAGTTCTTTTTGGCCACTGTGACCATTTTCGTGACTTTGCGGCTTCTATAAGTAGAGAAATGTGACTTTCTTTGGCAAGGTTGATGCTAACCTGCATGCCTGTACACTTATTTTTTATATGTTGCGTGTAGTTTGTTACCTTTCAGTTCTGTGTTCGTGTGATATGTAGTTCGTGTGTGTGTCAAGTGAGTTGATGTTAGGTATGTAATTCAACTGATTCATGTACCCCTATCGGTATCAGGAATAAACCAGCTTGACTTGACTTGACTTGACTAGGCAGTGAACTTACAAGGTATGATGGAGTCGAAACGATTACTGTGTTGATTCTCTTCCTTTGATCCACAATCGTGCTCCTTCTGGAGGCCAAATGGTAATTTCTGGAGGAAAAAAACACAGATTATTATGTGAGTATCTGTGAGTCAAAAGTGATATTTAGCAAAGGTGCTCTCTCTCTCTCTCTCTCTCTCTCTCTCTCTCTCTCTCTCTCTCTCTCTCTCTCTCTGTGTGTTTCCATACCCCAAATTCGGCGTCGAGAACTTCTGATCCTCGCAACTTTCCCAGCAGACTCTGTGGGATGCTGTCCAGCCTCAAACCGCCCGCCTCTGGCGTCATAAACACGTCACTTCCGTCGTGGGCCTCGTTTTCGGCAGTCTCTCGTCCCTCTCCGGTGTCAGAGTCAACTTCCAGTAGAGACATCACAGTGTCCAGCTCCTCGTTATCGTCGCCGTTTGATGACAAGGACGACAACTGCAGTGGATCGGGCGATTGCTTCCCTTCCTCCGAGTCCGAACCATGCCAGAAAGCATCTCCGTTTGTCGTTGTGTGCGCAGTCCCGTTGGGTTTTATTTCTGGGTGCAGATCCTCGCCCAACACGTGATTTTTGTGTCCTGTACACAAGAGACGATTTCGTCGTCATGTTAGTTTAGACAATATCCTATATGAAAGCACTTTATTGTGATCATTGTTTTTTATCACCCCTAGTGTGAAATGCTAGCTGGTACACTGGCATACATGTAACATCTCTCTTTTTTTTTTACGTCCGTCTTCTGCACACTGACTTCGGAGAGGGGGGAGGGAAGGGTGCTTGGTTACCTCCATTGTTGCTGTATCCCTGGTTGTCGTAGTCAATGTGACGTGTACACACGACGTCAGCTCCGAGTACCGCTGTCTCCGGCTGGTACTCACCAGCCCTCCGCCTTTGTCTTGTCGGTACAAATACAAAATAATAATAATAATAATAAGTGAGTATTGCGTGGGCGCTTTATCAAATTTCTTGAGTTTCCTCAAAGAGACGCAAGTTGAAGCCAACACGCACGCTCAAATGAATCACGCGCCTTCTCTCAAACATTGGACATACACTGACACATTACAGTCATGTGGTGCGAAGGATCAGTTCAGCTATTTCAGTTTCGGAATTGCCTTTTTTCAAATTTTGTGGGCTGAACATTTCCAAAGGAGAGGGGGAGGAAGCTGGAGTACCCGGAGAGAACCCCCGACGACTGGCACGAATGAACGGTGCCACCTACGAGAAGGAAAAATTGTTTGCCCCGAGTGGGACTCGAACCTAACCTCTCGCATTGGTGACGAACTCTCTTACCACCGACCGCCCAAATTGTCGGTTAAAATAAAAATGGCCACTTTCGGATTTAGGTTTTGTTTTGGGATGTTTTATTTGGTTTTGCTTCGCGTGGTTCTGTTTGGTTTTACTTCGTTTCGGTTCATTTAGGTTGCGGTAGCCGAATGGTAAAGCGTTGGACTTCCAATGCTAGGGTCGTGAGTTCGAATCTCGTCTGAGGCCAAAAAGTCGTGCTGGAATTTTTTTTTTTTTCGTTGCCCAGTTTTGATATCACCCCTACGTGGTGGAAACGGACGTTACATTCCCAAGAACAATAGTTTCGTTTCTCATTTACATATATTTACAGTATGTTACCTGATTTTTCTGATGTAGAGTGCAAGAACGCCCGCCAATATGGACAGAATCAAAACGCCAACAGCTGCGCCAGCGATGATCCCAACATTCGCGTGACTAATCACTGGTTCGGCTGAAATGAGAATATATTGTGAGATAGAGTGACTGATTAGAGTAAACTGCATAAGAACCAGTAAGCAAGGTACCAGTGAAACAGACATGTTGCACGTTTCTTATCACATGGTACATATTGTGTTCTACTCACCAATGACAACAGAATTACAGCACTGAGCAGGCGGACAAACAATCCGTGCGCAGTAGGAAAAGCACCACGCTGGTTGCCACGCACGCTTGGATGAGACAACGTGCAACAGCTCTGCTGCTTTGGAAATGTTCAGCCCACAAAATTCGAAAATAAATGCCATTCTAAAATTTCGAAACTTAAATTGCTGAGCTAGCCCTTCACACCACGTGATTGTAATGTCTTCAAGTCCAGTGAGAGAATGCGTGTGTTTCGCGTGAGCGTGCGTGTTGGGTTTAGCTCGAGGAGCTTTGAGCCAAATATTTGGGATAAAGCGCCTATATAATGCAATTATTGTTATAATACACAGGAGTCAGCTTACAAAAATTGAATAATTTGGATTTGTTGATGCGTTTTTCTTATCTTTTCATTTTTTTTTTCTCCTCCTGTTTTGTTTTTTTTTTCTTTTGACAAGACGGACGGGTCGTCCGAACTAAGCATTCACTTACCTCTGCAGAACGGAAGCTCCAGACTTTTCTCACACTTCTCGCAGTGTCCGGTCACGTGATGACAAGGCGCACCGTCATAGCACGTGCCGCAAGTCTCCCCGCAGTTCTCACCGTATGTGCCTCCGTCACATTCTAAACACCACCCACACAACAGATCGTGAATATGGTCTGTCAAGTGTTTATCGGCTGGGTAGATGCCGGTTCTAATTTCAAATGCTTAAAAAAAAATAGTGTCGTTCCAATGTCGCCAATAAATATGTTAGAAATCACTGTCCAGAGGAATGAGAAAGAAAAAGACGACCAAATTTCCCTTACACACATTTCGTACCGTGCACGAGGGTGGGTGGGTGTCTGGGGGTTTAACGTCCTTTTCCACCACATACGGGTGATATCAAAGACGGGGCAACGATGAAAACGCCAGCATAAATATTAGGCTCCAGCCGGGATACGAACTCACGACCCGAGCATTAGAAGTGCAACGCTCTACCATTCGGCACCCCGGCTCCCCGTACCGCGCAAGAGTATCCCACGTTTTTTTTTGGTTTTTTATTTTTTAATACTATTTTTCGGTTTCAGTCCTGGGCCCGTATGTAAAACTCGAGGTTCATTTAACCCACGGCTACGGGCCTAACCCAGACTAGGACAAAAGAAACCCCAAAACAAAATTAAATTAAAAAAAGGAAGCGAACTGTGACAGAGTTGTCTGGATATTATGCACAGTCGAAGGAGTCGCAGTAAAAAAAAAAAAAAAAAAAAACGCACCGTTTCCGGCTTTTTGCTGAGATTGCAGACTTTCAAGCTGACTGCTTGGGTCAGTTAAGCATTAACCCCTACCTCCTCCTGCCTCTCACTCCCCCCCCCCTTCACCCTCCGTCGTCCCAACTATATAGACTTTATACCGAGGAATGTAAGTAAATTCGTGGTCCCATCGATCCCCTCCCCACCCCCTCCTTTCCCACCGTTGCCCTCCAAATCATCTCCTTCCCTTGTTTACCTGTGCAGAGTGGGTGTTTCCAGCCCGGAATGCACGTGCCACACTGTCCCGTCACCTTGTCACACGGTTCTCCATACCGACACTGTCCACACACATTGACACAGTCTCTTCCCCAGTAAGCGTCACCGCAACCTGAAGTGGAAATAAGTGAAGTTTAATTCATCCGAACTGAGTAGAAATCAGACCATTTGATCACCAGGATTGCTGTGTGTTTGTTTGTTCTTCTTTCCGTCTTCTTTTCTGTCATAAAATACACCAAAGATGCAACGTGTGTGTGTGTGTGTGTGTGTGTGTGTGTGTGTGTGTGTGTGTGTGTGTGTGTGTGTGTGTGTGTCTCTCTCTCTCATTCTCTCTCTCTCTCTCTGTCTGTGTCTGTGTTACAGTTATCCAAGTATAACCTAACCATTGAGTTTACCCCCCCCCTCACTCCCCTCCCCCACCACCCCACCCCCACCACCCCTACACACCCTTCATTCCCGCTGACCCCATCCTTTTAGTGAAAGAAACTCCAGCGCCCCCCCCCCCCCCCCAGAAACAAGGAAGGTGCGCCAAATACACATAACAACAGCCCTAAAGAGAGTTCGAATACCACATACTCCAAGCCTCGAATTCACAAAAATTGATGACGAAGTCCATGTCTTCAGCAGTACTGTCCTTGTACACTTTAACCACGCTCCCGTTGATCACGCCTGAAGTACAGTTGAAGTCGATTCTCAGGGGAAAATCAGTAGTGTCTTCGGGAAACCTGTAGCAAAATTTTCCATCCACTGTGATCACGCAGTCAGCCATGCGACGCACAACTGAAAAAGGAGAAGGGAGGTATCCAGTCCTTATTTTGAGTGTAACTGAGGCGTTTCCCTGCAGGCACTAGCAAAGAAAGGAAAGCTTGTTAATGGGTGAGGCCATATGCGATGGGAAAAGCGAACTGGAAGCTGTTTTGATTCCTGGCAATATTAGCCTCGAGGAAAAATGTTTGTCCGTCTGTTTACTTATTAACTTGTCTGCCGAGGCCATGTCCTCCGATTACCCTCCCCCCCCCCTCTCTCTCTCTCTCTCTCTCTCTCTCTCATATCTAATCTAATCTTTCATCCTTGAAAAATAAAGTGTCATTGTCATTGTCATTCTCTCTCTCTCTCTCTCTCTCTCTCTCTCTCTCTCTCTCTCTCTCTCTCTCTCTCTCACACACACACACACACACACACACACACATTTACTCCCGAGGCGACAGACCTGTTTCCTTGTGCTCAAATTTCAAACGGGCCAAATACAGCCAGAAAATACGCTCTAATATTTCAATTCATCTCCCCTCAATGAGAGATTGATTGCCGTAATTGTACGCTATCCACGGTAAACATGGCATTTTGTGTGTATCTAAGAATTCGTTTATCAGCGCTCTTTTCTCAATGTTCGCCAGCCTTTCAGGTTGTTATTGTGATAACATGCACTAAATAGATGTAATGAGGTCCCCGAACAGTGTAAACATCTTAGGTTCGGCTCGGGTCAAGAGAGGACCAAAGCTTTTCTTGTATCGCTTGTAGAGGTCCATGTTGTTTGTGGTTGTGTGACAGGGCCACGTTTCCATTAGCTTCAATTACCGCCCTGAGAGCGCTCTGAGAGCGCCCTGTCGCGTTTACACTTGGACAAACCGCCCCGAAAGCGCACCGCTCTCAGACTACCTACAGTGGGTAGTCTGAGGGCGCTCCAGCTTAGGGCGCTTTCGTCACGTCACGTGGGGCCCTGTGTCACCGTAGCAACAGGCCATTTTTGCAAATGGCGAAAGATCGGTTTTTCTGCCAGGCATACAAAAACACGTGCTTCTGTGCGCTGCCATCTTGAATATGTCACATTCCTCGAGAGCACGTGACATATCAGCTCCCCTTCCACGATTGTGTAATGTAAACGCCGCGGAGCGCTCTCAGTACGGTGCGCTTTCGGGGCGCCCTCAGAGCGCTCTGTAATGTTAACGGGGCCTAAATATCCCGGTGTTGACCAGGCCTGGGAACGATGGCACCTGCGGTGCCGGCCGTGTAATCATCCACATCATAAGATGTGTCCTACCAAGGGAGGCACCCCCAAAGTCGCGCCCGTGAAGTGGGTTAGTCTTGGCTGTACGGCAACTGCCTCTCCGTGGGGCCCATAGTAACACGCTGTGGGTAGCAGCCAACCTAGGTAGGAAAAATTCCGCTTGGGTGTTGGGTGTTTGGGGGTTTAACGTCCTTTTCCACCACATTGGGTGATATCAAAGACGGGGCAACGATGAAAAAGCAAGCACAAATATTTGGCCCCAGCCGGGATACGAACTCACGACCCGAGCATTAGAAGTCCAACGCTCTACCATTCGGCCAACCCGGCTCCCCCCCCGCTTGCATCCCATTACACCAATAAGTATGTAAGTTTGTATCATTAAACGCCCAGTGGCTACAGGCTGTTGCCACCATCACATGCATGTATGTATGACTATTGCTGTACTTGGGACCCCCCAAAAAATAAATAAATAAATATAAAAATATATAAACAAAATCCCGCTTGCCTCGGCTAGGATTCAAACCCGGGTCTCTAGGTCCGTGGTCCGTGGTCCAAAGTCTTAATCACTACACTACGGGGTAGGGGGGGGGCGGTATCATGGTAATGTAATACAACGTTAGATTAACGTTAGCATGGTTAGATTATGGTTAGTGTTAGAAAACGTTACCCCCAACGTACATGTAACATTTTTTTTAAAAAGTAAAAATAGCATTAACTTTCACACAGGGAGAAAAGGGGACCCGGACCTCTCTCCTTGGTGGGAGGTGGATCTCGGCGTCCCATACCCTATCTACACACTCAGACTCTGGGCTCGGCGTGATACAGGTGAAAACGTACGGAGTACTTTAGTTTTACATTTGCAGCTTTAACAAACTTCACCGCCTTCAGAGAGAGAGAGAGAGAGATTGAAATTGACATTGACATTGAAATAACTTTACGGTGGAACTTTTGGTCTTGCGACCAATTTTCAAACTTGCCGTTTTGAAAAACAAACAAACAAATAAACCAAAAAAGCAACAACAACAAAAAACCCAAAATGATCGAACATACTTAAAACTGGAACATGAAACTACACACACACACACACACACACACACACACACACACACACACACACACACACACACACACACACACACATTTTTTTTTTTCAGAATACGTTAGTGTTCTCTGTACAGCAAATCCTTGCTTTTCCTTTTTGCAGCGACTCACGACTTTAAACACAGAATGTCGTTGGTCCACATACTAGTGGATGAAAACCCTTGCTACACTTTCGGCAACGTGCCTAACGGCGGAACTAGATATCTGACAGTCAACTGTACCAGCGGCGTCATGTTTGGCAGCGTGGTGCGAGTGGCCAAGTTTAACATGTCAGACACAGGCGGTGATTACGCGATCAACCTGTGCGAATTTCAGATTTTCAGTAAGTCTCTCCACTGTCGTCTTAATTTGTTGGCAAGAATTTGGATGAGGTTTACACTTGGTCAGCCACTGATACAGACCTTTTAGTCCCGTTTTAACAGGAGGGTTACAATGGAAATTGGCTCACTTTCAACAACATACGAGGGTTGTTCAATGGGAATTGGAAACAGCTATGTAACTCTGGTTTTACACATAGCTCCAACTTCTTATCTTCACATCCCCTCGAAGTATTCCCCCTTGACCCGTACACACTTTTCCAGCCTTCTGCGCCACGCAAAAAGCGCCCCCTGGTAGTCCTCCTTGGGTATGGCATCGAGCTGTGATTATACTGTTTTTGCGAGATCCTGTACACGGTCAAACTTCTGGCCAGCGAGTCTCTCTTTCAGGATAGGGAAAAGCCAGAAGTCGCATGGTGCAAGGTCTGGACTGTAGGGTGGGTGGTCCAAAATCTGGATTCCTCGGTCAGATAGAAAGGTCGTGGTGACCTTGGCTTTGTGGGCAGCTGCATTGTCATGCAGAAGCAAGGTTCTTGAGGTGCCAACGGTTGGGCGCTGATTGCACACTTCCTTGACAACTTTGGAAAGCACAACTCCTGTGTAGTATGTTGCATTGATTGTTGTCTTCTCAGGCAGAATATCGATTGCCACAGTTCCTTGTGCATTAAAAAAATGGAAAAAGTCGCTTCCGGCTTTGAAAACCTTGTCTCAACACAACTGGTCGATCGCCATCAGGACCCACCCAAGCCCTGTTGCAACGCTTGTTGGGGATGCCATAAAACCAGAGCCATGTTTCATCACCAGTGACTATATCACACAGCCGTTTTGGTCCATTCGGTTCAAAGTCATTCAACAACTGACGCAAACATTCAACTCGCCGTTTCTTCTGATCTTCACTTAAGAGATGAGGTACCCATCGGGCAGTCAGTTTTTGCATGTGAAGATCTTCATGTAAGATGCTCTGAATGGTACCAACAGAGACGCCAGATGCCTCGCTCAATTCTCTGATAGTTGAATGTGGATCTTCAGCAACCAGTCTCTCTACAAGGGCAATGTTTTGCTCGTTCCGAGCTGGAAAAGGTCGTGCTGGACCCATACCTGGCTTACTGCTCGATTCCTCAGCTTGAAATGCGTGAATCCATTTGTACATTCTGCTATATGGAACACAATTGGCCCCATAGACTGCCTGTAAATCATCGTGGATTTTCTTCGGTTTGTCTCCGAGCTTCAGCCTTGTGAAAATGTAGAAACGGTATTGCTCCATCGTGCCCTTCATATTTTTCAGGCTCAGCTGTTTCGTATACTTTTTTCATGACGTCATACTCTTAAATGCGTCATCGCATCGGATTTCTTTTTTGCGTGTGAATAAAGGAAAGGCTGAATTTTCTTGTGGTATAAATATATTTTCTGTATCTTGCTTAGAAGTCACGTTACATGCCATTTTCCAATTCTCGTTGAACAACCCTCGTACGGCTGGGCTTCCGGTGAACTGAGCTAAAAGTGGAGGGCGAGTATTCCGGTGAACTGAGGTAAAAGTGGAGGGCGAGTATTCCGGTGATCTGAGTTAAAAGTGGCGGGCAAGTATTCCGGTGATCTGAGTTAAAAGTGGAGGTCGAGTATTCGGAGGTCAGGGCCGCGCAGGCAATAATTTGTATTACCTGATAACGACCTTGTTCACACGGGGGAAGGTTTTGTTGTTGTTGTTTGTTTGTTTGTTTGTTTGTTGTTGCTGTTGTAGTTGTTGTGTTTTGTTTTGGGGTTTTTTTGTGTGTGTTTTGTTTTGTTTTTTGAGTTGTTGGTTTGTTTGTGTGTATTTATTTGTTTTTGTTGTTGTTGTTGTTGGGTTTTTTGTGTGTGTGGGTTTTTTGTTTGTTTGTTGTTTTTTTTTTTTTTTTTTTTTTTTGGGGGGGGTGCTTTGTGTGTGTGTGTGTGTGTGTGTGTGTGTGTGTTGTTTGTTTGGTTTTTGTTGTTGTTGTTTTGTTTTGTTTGTATGTTGTTGGGGTTTTGTTGTTGTTGTTGCTTTGTTGTTGTTGTTGTTCAGGGGGGATATATCAGAACGATTTGTAAGGATAGTTTTGATAGAATACCCGGCTGACACTCAAATCTGGTTGACTAAACCAGGTTGCAGCGCTCATTACTATGGCATATACTGTGACCAGAGATGTGGAGCGTGTCTGAATGATGCCCCGTGTGACAAGCAGACAGGGGAATGTGACGTGTGTGAACCAGGGTGGAAACCTACCCCACTATGTGACGAAGGTACATCTCTCTCTCTCTCTCTCTCTCTCTCTCTCTCTCTCTCTCTCTAAGTGTAAGTAGTCTTTACATTATCCCGCGACCAAGAATCGATTTGTTTAAATGCAGCTTGTCATTTTCTGGACCCACATTATGGAACAGCCTTCCGATCCATGTCAAATCCGCACCCTCTATCGCTGTTTTCAAGGAGAGGCTGTTCAAACACTTTTCGTCGCAGTAAAGCAGGAAATCATCAAATACCTCCTTCATGACAGTGACATATTACGTTTGGTTGATTGAATGCTTGTCTGTTTTGTTCTGCTTGTCAACATAGTTTGTTCTTTTTCTTGTTTCTTTGTTCATTCGGCTGTTTGTTTATGCTGCTTTTTTTTTCTTTTTTTTTTTTTCTTTCTTTTTTGGTTCGTTGTGTGTGTGTGTGTGTGTGTGTGTGTGTGTGTGTGTGTGTGTGTGTGTGTGTGTGTGTGTGTGTGTGTGTTGCTCATCCATTTTTCTCTGTTTTTATTCTTTTATTTTTACTATTAGTTAGATGATTATAGTACGTAGCAACGGCAGGTATGAAAATTGACTGTTAAAGTTAACTGCCTCTACCGTTGTAAAATAAAGATTCATTGATTCATTGATTCTCTCTCTTGCTGTGTTGATCTACGTTCGTGTTGCGTTTGGAGCTACATAATAATTTCTGGGGAAAAACACAGATTATTTATGTGAGTCCACAGTGATATTTAAAGTAAAATAGCGTCACATGACGCCCCCCCCCCTCTCTCTCTCTCTCTCTCTCTCTCTCTCTCTCTCTCTCTCTCTCTCTCAATGCGTATTTAGTTATTCTGCTATTTTCTTGTCCGTCGATCGTACAGAATGCGATCGCGGGAACTACGGACAGAACTGCACTGAGGTCTGCAGCTCAAACTGTGCCGACCCCTCTACGTGTGACAACGTCATGGGGAACTGCACGTGCAAACCGGGGTGGAAACCAGGTCTTTGTGAGGAAGGTAGTCGAACTTGTGTTGTAGTTAACTTGTTAGCTTTTGTTGCTGTTTTCAAATCTGAAAATTTTAAAGACGGAAGTCGTGTAAACAGCGTGTGTACGGTACGTTAAAATAATGTTAGGCCTGCGTGTTTACTCGAGGTGTGGGGAGGGGGTAGTGGGCGGTGAAATGAGAGGGTATTGAGTTTAATTTTATTTCGGTGGTGTGAAGGGGGAGGGCGGAGGGGACAAAGAGATTGCTAGTTTTCATCACACATTTTCCGACATACTTTGGCATTGATTGGATGTTTTGACTCACTGGTTGATTGTTTTGCTTATGTATGTATGTATGTATGTATGTATGTATGTACGTATGTACGTATGTACGTATGTCACGTTTTTCATTCATTCATTCACACACACACACACACACACACACACACAGAGCTACAGTGCCATGAAAGCAAGTGTTAGCTGTGAGCGTTGATTGCTCTGGTTTATTCATTGTCTCTTACTGCAGGATGTGAGGCCGGTACGTACGGTCAGGACTGTAGAGAGACCTGTGGCGTTGGTTGTTCTGATAACTGTGCTGCGGACAATGGCTACTGCACGTGCCGCCCGGGATGGCAAACCCCTCTCTGTCAGCAAGGTACTCTCCAATGTTGGAAAGAAATCGTTTTAATTGCTTTCCGACTACGAAGACGTACAGTGTGGGAGACTGTAGTATCTTTGAGTTAAAGAGCGGCTGAAAAATACTATTAATATTCACAGTAAACAGAAGTTCGTTATTCTGTGACTGCAGCTGGCTAAAACATCATCAATAACAGTGGTATATTTGAATACGTATACTGGTGATGGATGGTTTCTGGAGGGTAATGATATCCTCAGCTTTCCTATGCCGATCTCTCTCTCTCTCTCTCTCTCTCTCTCTCTGTATTAAACAAAATCTTCCCGGCGGCACATAGAAAATATTATTCAATGTTGATTGTTGCAGAATGTGGGGCTGGTACATACGGTCAGAACTGTAGAGAGACCTGTGGTGGTGGTTGTGCTGATAACTGTGCTGCGGACAATGGCCACTGCACGTGCAATCCGGGATGGCAAACACAGCTGTGTGACGAACGTACGAAACAGTATTAGTGGTAGGAGTAGTAGTAGTTCCAATGCTCGGGTCGCGAGTTCGAATCCCGGCTGTGGCCATATATTTGTGCTGGCTTTTTTCTCGTTGCCCCTTCTTATCACCCATCCGTGGTGAAACAGGACGTTGATCTCTCAAACACCCACCCTATTATTATTATTATTATGTCACCAGAGTGCCCTGACGGTAAGTTCGGTCAAGACTGCTCGATGACATGCAACGAGAACTGTGATGACGTGTGTGACGAGGTCACAGGACAATGCACGTGCAAACCGGGATGGAAGTTTCCGCTGTGTACAGAAGGTAACACTGTCACTTTCGGATCGAACACAACCCTGTTTCACCACAATATCCAGTTTACATTAATGTTCATCTCTAGTGATTTGTAACCTACGCACCAACCATTCTGTCACTCTGTGTGTGTGTGTGTGTGTGTGTGTGTGTGTGTGTGTGTGAGTGTGTGTGTGTGTGTGTATTTCCAGTGACAGAAGTGTCACATACTTAATGTACCTTTATTTCATTTATTTTCGACAGCAGCCGAGGTAAACCACATTAAAATTACGCAATCATACCCTCAGGCAAATCATTTAGGGTGTGTCAATATGTTTCGAGCGTGTTTCTGTAATTTCTTGCTTGCATACATCTAGAGTGCGACGATGGAACGTACGGCAGGAACTGCTCTCAAGCCTGTGGGAATTGTCAGGGAGGTTCTACCTGTCATCATGTCAGCGGAAGTTGCTCACAGTGTGAAGGAAACTTCCAGACACCTCTATGTAAAGGTAGCAATTTTTTTTTTTTTGTTATTCTTAAGCCCAAGTCCGACTACTCCCTGCTCGCTATAGGATAAGACTTGTTAAAGAGAACAAGCCACTGCACACCAGTAGGAGCCACTTCAAGCCACTATTACACAAGTCGTGGACCTTCCCCGCTAGGCCGGAGACCGCTGCAGATTGTGTAATAGTGGCTTGAAGTGGCCCCTAGTGATCTGAAGATTTCAAGTGAAATTGCGAGTTTTGCATGGGCGTTTAGGAGTTAAATTAAGTGTGTGTGTGTGTGTGTGTGTGTGTGTGTGTGTGTGTGTGTGTGTGTGTGTGCCGGGGGAAGCGGAGACCGTGTATGATGCTGCACATCATGTGTTTGTAGTTAAATGTATGTGTGAAGGAATGTTGCGTGTGTTTGTGTGTCTGTGTGAGTGAGTGCGTGTTGACTGTAAGGCGCCCTGAGCTCCTGTGGGAGGGAGGGCGCCCCTTAAATACCCATTATTATTATTATTATTTATTAACGTAAATAAAACACGCACTAGATCAAACGTTCTGGAACTTGAACATTTTGTGGCTTGCAAAGCTATGACTTACTCTCTCTAACTGAAGTGATGATAATAATAATAATAATACATAGCTTTTATAGAGCGCCGTTCTCCAACTTCAAGGACTCGCTGCGCATTAAAGCACACACACACACACACACACACACACACACACACACACACACACACACACGCTATTTACATCCCCTCGGCATACATACAATTGGCAGTGCAACGAACTCATGATGCACACAGACAGACTTAACAGAGGTTTAGCTATCAAAGGCCTGGCGGAAGAGATAGGTCTTCAGATGCGATTTAAACAGAGGCAGTGAGGTCTGAAGGCGGAGTTCGATTGGCAAGGAGTTCCAGACAGTCGGGGCTAAGAAGCTGAAAGAGCGCTCTCCGGCAGTTTTCATGTTACGCTTCGGAATTTTGAGAAGTTTTTTTACTAGTGGAACGCAGGGTGCGCGACGTTTGATACTTACAGAGTAAGGCCGACAGGTAGGGAGGAACAGAACCTTCGAAGAAACGGAATGCGAAAATGGCGATTTTATACTGGAAGCGGAATTTAACAGGGAGCCAGCGGAGATGTTTCAGCAGAGGCGTAGCGTGATTCCTCTTTCGTTTTCTCAAGAGTAGACGCGCCGCGTTGTTCTGGATCATCTGCAAACGATAGGTCTGGTCTGCCGGTAAACCTGCAAAGATGGAGTTGCAGTAATCCAACCGAGACGTCACGAACGCATTTACAAGAATTGATGCTGCACTTTCAGAGAGGAAAGGCCTAAGAGAGGAGATTCTGCGGAGCTCAAGAAAAGCCGCACGACAGACGCTGCTGATCTGATCAAGCGTCTGGTCGATCTTCACACCTAGATACTTCACACGCTTTTGGAAAGAGACCTGAGAGCCACCGATGTTTGCGACCTCGCTGCCAGTCAATCTGAGACGCGACTGAGAACCTACAGGCATGACCTCGGTTTTGTCAGTGTTAAGTTTAAGCTTGTTGCTAGTCATCCAGGATAAAACATCTTCAGTACAGCACTGAATGCTCAGCTGAGCAGAGCTGAAATGGTCGGGAGTACTGCTTTTTCACAGTTCGGTGTCGTCCGCATACTTGTCAAAATCACACTCATGAGCAGAGATCACATTAGACAGAGGTTGTGAATAGAGCGTAAACTAAACAGGCCCTAAAACGGAGCCCTGAGGGACCCCAAACACCAACAGACTAGGGGCAGACAACTGGCCATCAACGGCTACACATTGGAAGCGATCAGTGACATAGGACGTGGACCATGCCAGCGCGGTACCGTGAATACCAAAGGTTAACTCCAACCTCTTCAACATCACGGAGTGATCAAGCGTGTCGAATGCTGTGCTGAGATCCAGGACAGCAACAAGGGAGACTAGTCTCTCGTCTGAGTTAACAAGCAGACCATCCAGGACACTCAGCACAGCAGTCTCCGTGCTATGATCCTTCCGGTATGCCGACTGGAGGACTTCAAGTAGATCATTTTCAGGCAGATGGCGCTGCAACTGTTTTAAGACAACCTTCTCAAGGATCTTTGAAATAAATGGGAGATTAGAGACAGGTCTAAAGTGTTTCAGGTTATTCACATCCAGTCCAGGCTTCTTCAGAAGCGGCGTAATAACTGCGTGTTTAAACTGGCTGGGCACTGTACCGGTAGTGAGAGAAGTGTTTACAATAGCAGTAATCAGTGGAATGAGATCGTCAATACACTGTTTTACGAGGGATGAAGGAATGGGATCAAGCACACAGCTCTTTGTCGGAGACATCATAATAAGTTCACGGATCTCCTGCTCAGTCACTGGCTCGAAATATGACAGTGAAGGGCCGTCATACACATAAAAAGTAGGGGGATCGCATGAACACGAGTCTAGTTCAGAGCGGATACGCTTGATCTTGTCTGAGAAAAAGTCACAGAACCGCTGAGGCAGATCACGTCGAGGCACGTCGGTCGGAAGAGGAGTGGTGCGTGACTTACCCTGCAGCTCGCTAACCACTGAGAACAGCTGTTTGGACGATGAACTACAGTCAATCTTGTCCGTATAGAACTGTCTCCTGGCAGAGTGAATGGCTGACTTAACCGCGTCTCTCTCTTTGACATACATCTGTCTATGGACAGTCAGGCCAGTTTTCCTCCAGCGTCGTTCGGCGCGTCTCCGTGCACGGCGAGCCTCCCTGACGTCATCGGACAGCCACGGGGCAGACGGTCGGTTTCTCACCAGCCTGGTGACAGAAGGGGCGTGTCGGTCGAGAACCTGTCGAAGCCCGTCATTGTAGGCATCCACGAGATGCGCAAGATCCAGGGTGGGGGGCTGACTCACATCTACAGCTGCCACTGTCGCCTTCACGTCAAACTGGAACTCGGAGGACGAGATGGCGCGGATATTCCGTGACGTCACCAGCCGCTGATGTATTCGAGGTCTGACGACTGCGATGGAGCAAGCAACGACGCTGTGATCAGAGAGATCAGGACAGTCCTGCACTGCTTCTAGAGACAGCCTGCTACCCTCGCTGCGCACAACGACCCAGTCAAGAGTATGGCCGCGTCTGTGTGTTGGGACGTCCACAAGCTGTGACAGGTTATGGTCAGTCAACACCGTCTTCAAATGGCTCACTTGGCGATCAGCACTGTCGTCGTAGTGGAAGTTGAAATCGCCGAGGATGGAGAAGTCATGACTGGAATTCACATAACGGGACAACAGCTCTGGGAATTCCTGAAGGAACGCAGAATTGGTCAGTTTGTTACGTTTACTGGGTGGCGGTCGATACATGCACACCAGTGAGATCGACGTGTGACTCACAGACAGTTTAAGTTCTACAGCTTCGAATGATGTATAATCTAGCGGTGCGAAAGACAAACAACGGGACAGAGATGATCTGACGATAAACCCGATGCCACCGCCTCTCGATCCAGTGCGGGGAAACGACCGGAAGTCGTATCCCGCGGGGGTCAAAGCAGCAATGTAGGCCTCGTCCCCTTGGGCGTAGGGGTGGGTGTTTGGGGGTTTAACGTCCTTTTCCACCACATAGGGTGATATCAAAGACGGGGCAACGATGAAAAAGCCAGCACAAATATTTGGCCCCAGCCGGGATCGAACTCACGACCCGAGCATTAGAAGTCCAACGCTCTACCATTCGACCACCCCGGCTCCCCCCCCCCCCTCCTTGGGCGTAGAGCCACGTCTCATTCAACATGACAATATCAGCATCATGGTCAAGGGTCAAATCGTGAATGTCAATGGCTTTCTGACGAACAGACTGAACATTAAAAGACAATACCTTGATGTTGATGTGTCCGTGTGTGCCTTTGTGAATGCCACCCCGCCATGCCCGTCTTCTCGGTAGGCCTGCACCGATCTGTAGTGAGCGGAGGTGAGAGGTCAACTCCACAGTCAAGCGTGCAGGTGTCACAGCCGGAAGTTCAGCGCAGCTGTACTGTATGGATACATGTCCACGGCGCTCATCTGTGTCCAGCGGCAAGTTCACCTCCGGCACGTGCGACACTTGTATGTCGAATGGCGGACACCGAACACACAAACCGGCAAGCCTTGACGAAAAGAGTATCCATAACACCAGGAACCTGAAGACCGGGGAGGCACAAACAGTCCACAGAATGAAAGCCTGGCACATCATGAGAAAGTCTGCCAAAATTCACGGTCAAACATTCACTCCATCCACTCAGAAACAGACAAACTGTCGCAGCTCCGGTACACTCAAACCTGGCAGGCGAATGACCCTTGACCCAATAATGACACCAGTCCATTTGGGCTTTGAGGTTGATCATATAACTTTTTGACTTCCATATTGAAGCATAACCGGTGACTTTCTTATTATTTTAAAGACTGCAGTGATGGTTTCTATACCCGCGACTGCTCCCAGACGTGCAGCCCTAACTGTGAGAGCGTTGCGTGTGACAAGGACAGCGGACACTGCACGTGCAAAGCGGGATGGCAGTCACACGACTGTAGACAGGGTAGGACTCGGAGCTGGGCCTGACAAAGACTCAACGTAATACTATTATGAGTCGATCTCACGGAAATTTTGTTTTCGGCCAGAAATATTTCACGAAAAAAAAAAGCTTTGCATTCGATTTCAGGTTAATCTGCCGATAATTCCAATAATTCACAAATTGCCCCGCTTTGTTGGGGGTTTGTTTTGTGTGTTTGTCGGGTGTTGTTGTTGTTGTTGTTGTTGTTGTTGTTTGGTTTTGGTTTTTGGTTTTGTTGTTGCTGTTGTTTTGGTTTTGTTGTTGTGTTGTTGTTGTTGGTTGTTGTTGGTTGGTTGGTTGGTTTTGTTTTTTGTTTTGTTCTCTGTTGTTGGTTTTTGGATTCAGTGTTTTTGTTTGTTTTTGTTGTTGTTGGGGTTTGTTTTTTTTGGTGGCTGTTGTTTTTGGTATTTTTTTTGTTTGTTTGTTTGTTTGTTTTTTGTTGTTGTTTTTGTTTGCTTCTTGTTTGTTTGTTGTTGTTTGTTTGTTTGTTTGTTGGTGTTTTGTTGTTGTTGTTTTTTTTGGGGGGGTAGTCTGACGTCGTACCACTTAGACGCCTTCACAGTGACAGCATCTCACAGACTGGCACTGAGCCAACAGGACCTAGAGATCGACAAAGTCCATGGATCGAGAATTTGGGCTGGCCCCAAAGCTGTTCTGTTTTCATCTTCGATGATGATGATGATTTCAGTGTATTGTTGTTCATGTTGCTGTGGTTTTATGTCTCAGCGTGCGCTGATGGTACCTACGGACAAAACTGTTCAAAGAGTTGCAGCCAGAACTGTGATGACGTGTGTGACAAGTCTACAGGGTACTGCGCGTGCAAACCGGGATGGAAGTTTCCCTTGTGTCAGGAAGGTAAGACTGGCAAAAAAAATCTGTTTTGGTTTCTGTCCGAGCGAGAGAGAGAGGGGGGGGGGTGAGGGGGAGGGGCTAATAATGTATTCTTTGGAAGTAGTTCTAATTCACAGTCTGTTCCCTCGTTGGGATGTAACAGCCACACAATTCAGTCAAATACTTTTGTTTCACTAGAGGAGACAAGCAGTTCCCTGGTGGGACCCGTCGTTGGCGCCATTGTTGGGGGCTTTGCTGTTCTTGGCATCATCCTGCTCGTACCCGTCATACTGTGAGCTTTATTTTTTTAATTGTCTGTTTGATTTATTGTGTTCTGGCTTGCTCAAAGTTTTGGAGTTTGAGCGGATATGTTTTAGACATGCACAATCCCGTCTTTGTATTGTTCGCAAAATTTCGTTGTACGAAAACGTACTGTCGAGTCGCCAAACTTTTCACAAGTGGTTTTCTGAAACATCGCTAGTTTTCCATCTGTAATTTTCACGTCTGTTTGTATTTGATAATACAGTGAGGACAGTTGTGTATTTTTATGAGTAGCGAAACTCCGCATCCAGATTTTGTTTGTGTGTTTTGCTCGAGGATCGATTTATGAGCAGGGCAGGACATGGGGTAGCCTTGGTAACCCTCAGGCTGTCCGCATTTTTTCCTTGTTACATTATCAGTCAAATAGGGTTGCCCGATGTACACGCTGTGAAGCCGTGAACAAACCTGTCTGGCTCTGCCACAGAATATTATCCCACGTACTTAAACGGCACACACAGAAGCATTGAAATTTCCATATTGCTGCTCCTCTGAAAAAAAGACCAAACTATTCACCAAACTTGCGATTGAAATGAATTCTAAATTCCGAAATTTAAATAGCTGAGCTGACCCTTCGCACCACATGATTGTAATGTGTTTTTGTCCAGTGTGTGAGAGAATGCGTGTGATTCACTTGAGCGTGCATGTTGGGTTCAGTTCGCGGCGCTTTGGGCCGATTCACGAAATTGGGTAAAGCGCCTATACAATACTCATTATTATTAAGGTGAAGACTATTGTGGACGAAACCTGTTAGGGGCTGGCATAAATCTGAGAGTATGTCATTGACCAGAGGGAATCAAGTTATTGCCACCACCCCCGTACTGGTTCCAGCCTGACCGTTGCTGTTGGTATGCGCCCCTTTGCAGAAAACTGCTGATCCTAGAAAGAGGCTGTGATATGTTACCGCAAGGGCGCGCAGCGTGCGTGAGAGGGGGAGAGGCAAGGGCATGGTCGCACAGTGCTCTGAGCAGCCCTGCACGGGCTGTCGAAATGCAATAGGGCCCACGCCTGCCATTAAAAGTTGTCACCGTTTTACTATCCGCTTCCTCCTTGGTAAGATCGGCGTGAAATAGTGATAATATTTTTATTTGCCCACAGCTGCCTGAGGCGGTACAGAGCCAGTCGGTCCGCAGGACGAGCTCAAGGCCCAGTGGACATCCAGCTTTCCGGATGTGACGACAAGCAATTTATGGGTCAGTATCGCTTTTGCACGTTCTCTATGCACCAGACTGGCTGACGGTATGCTGACAGACGTCAGACTTTCTTCCTTCATTCCAATAAGACTCCATGTTCAAAAGTTCTCTTGTAAATAAAACTGCAGCAAAATAACAGTGAGGGTTGTTTTTTTAACCATTGAAGACCTCGACTCCAGTCTCGTCCAGTATTTGAAAGTCGCTTGTACAAATCTTGATATCATCCACCTTCAGCCTGATACGCTATCATCTTCAGTTTGTATTCATCATTCTGTGTAATTCATAACTTTTAGACCTGCACCATGCTTGGGGGCTGTTGTGCCATATTGTACTACCGTGTGAAGATATCATTTGATATTACATGCCAGTGTGACTGAGACTTAGAAACCTCATTCCCCGCTACCTGTAGTTCAAGCGTTAGTGGACTATACCTTGTTTTCATTATCGTATATGAGATCTTGTTTGTTGAATCTACATGAATAAGCGTCTTATTCAGAATCCGACGAGAACGAGACTGTAAATGTTGAGCATTTTGAAAGACATGCTTACTACTGCCTGCTATGGACGGGCTATTTAAACCGTTGAAATCAATGAAAAGCGGCTGATGATTTATGATGTGTCTTCCGGGTGGTATGCTCAGCCTTAACTTACTATGATCTCTTCATCCAGATACACATGATGTAATTATGTAACTCTCCCCAGGTGACTCTTCAAGGACAACTGCAGAAGAAGCAGACAGCCAGCCCGGTGCCGGACCAGACTACGAAAACATTGAAGGTGGAAACACGTATGAAAGTCTTCAGCCTGTAGACCAGGATGAAACATCGGTCTACACACAACCCAATTTTGAAAGAGATTCCAGTAAAGACAAAGCAGTACACTATGTCAACGTTGAGCACAGAAACGGCTCTGACAGTGTAGTGCTTGTTGAATCTGGTGCACATTAATCAATTATTACAATTTGTGATTCAGTCAGGGTTTTGTTTGAGCACACAGGCACGCATCATGTCCCGTTTCGAACCATGTAATGGAGAAGAGAGGTGCGCTTTGTGATCGGCATGACACGGGGAAAAAAATTACTATTTTTTTTTATATTGATAATCTGCGAGTGCCTGTGTTACAGTCGCTCAAAGAGTGACAAAAATGAATTGGAAACAGATACGTTTCGTGTGTTACTTCCTAATTGAAGGCCATTAGAGGCATTCAAGAACAAATTTTGGCAATATCTTGACATGTTAGCCAATATACCCTGCACGATCCGCATGAGAGCTTGAGTCATCTGATATATCGTAAAACACTTTTTTATTAAACCAAACACCTTGCGTTCTAGTTCGCTGCTGAAAACGCATATGAACTTGAAATCACCGACATGTCACACTCATCATTTGTTGAAAAAAAAACTCACATGGTCCATGACAAAAAACTGGACAATGTATATTCAACGAATGCTTCATATTATAATGAAAGACTATATAGCCACGCTTTACCACCATTTTGTATTCACAATTGATTATATGTTTTGTACTTTTGGTTTTGAATTTTGTCTCACACACACACACACACACACACACACACACACACACACAGCTTCATAATCAACTGACATCCGACAAGAGCACAACATCCGTAACAGTTAAATAATCTGACAATCGTAAATAATGTGGTAGATTAGAACCAGACAGGAAATGCGTGCCCAGATCTGCCAGTTTATCCCCCTCCCCTACCCTCCCCCGCCACCCACCCTACCCCCCCCCCCCCCTCCCTCTCTATCCTCCCTGCATGACCTACCTAAACTGACCCCGAAATTCAGTGTAGTGCGGCTTAGAGTGTGTGTGTGTGTGTGTGTGTGTGTGTGTGTGTGTGTGTGTGTGTGTGTGTGTGTGTGTGTTTAAATAACTTCATTACTGCTATAACAGTACACATTAACAACACATTTTCTTGTCGATAAATATTTATTAATTGCAGGCAAAGTACGGTCCTTCATTCTGACCATGTATTGTCTGACCTGGTTATGAGAGGGTAACTTGTTTGCATCCGAGAAGCAAAAAAGGTCAGAAATTACAGGTTCAGTATCGATAAAGTCTGCGAAGGTAGAGCGTATTAATTTTGTTGACATCACACGTTTCTCATTAAGTATTCAAATTGCCTGATTAATTAAAATGCATTGTACATAAATATTAAGATCTGCGAAACTGATAATTAAGCATGTGCCCTCTGCTTTTTGTGCAATTCACATCTGTATCTGGGTCAGGGTCAGGGAAATTACAGGGTCACCTACTTTGCTTTTGTAACTCACGAAATAAGAGAATGAGAAAAAAAAACTGTTCACTCTCCCACCTGTGAATATTTTATTGTGTTTTCCATACGTGTATACCAAGCACATCAGACATTACAAACATGTCATACAGAAGGGTTTCCAGCGAAGCAAACTAATGTATGAGTGTCTGGAGGGAGGAGGGTGGAACAGGGGGTTGTGGAGGGGTCGGCGAGGTGGTGGTGGGGGGGGGGGGGGGGTCTGAAGGTCTTACGGTGTCAAGCAGCCTAAGGGAGGCAAATCCTTGCCCTAACCTAACTTGCAGAGCTCAAAATGGCGGTCGAGTGATGGTATCGACGATTCGAAAGGCTTTTGTTACAAACCTGCTTTTACTTTGAATTTAACAGTAATGTTTTCGCTGCTTTGTTCTTTTATTTGCTGGTTGATTTTGTTTGATCATTCCGTAGCCATCGTTGTAGTTGTACAGCAGCAGCTTATAGCATATACTTAAAATGACTATGTACACAACAATGTCAATATCTTTACCGCTGAAAAATAAAGCTTCATTCGTTGAATAACTCTTTGGTTTCACGTGACGAAATCCTCTCTTACGTTATGTTCATGCAATGTCTCGTTGACAGATCATAATTACAGACACAAACAAGGCACAGCCCTTCAGCCAGTGAGGCCACACGTCACCTCAACAGAGCTCAATGCCGGTTTAAAGCCTGGAATTCTGGTTGGCCCCAGACGTCTTGTATTCCTGGACGATGTGGTACAAGTAGCGGTAGGAGGTCTGTCAAACAGAGAAATCATAGCGGCAGTATTTTTAGAGACATTCTGGACAAGAGGAGCAGTCAATGTCCGACCAAAGCAGTCCCAGCAGATGGATATTTAGTCTATGTATGTTTGTTGGCGATACATTCGTAGCACAAACTGTTCAAATCATTTCAATAGTTAAAAAAAAAAACTATTTATTATAGATTTCTGGTACATTTTTAGCGGAAATTTCAGTTCCATACAGTGATCATACTGTAGCTCAAATGCATAAGCATGACAGCGTTTCATCGGCATTTTATGGAAGGGGGGGGGGGGAGGGTTGAGAAGTGAGCAGTAATTGAATACAGTATGAGGAAACTTAATCCATGAGAATTCGACCCTCACCAATGACGTCAGACATTCAGGCCTGATGCTGTGCACATGTTTAACTGCGGTGTACACATCTACCTCACGGTCATACTTCATACGACTGATGACGTCACAGATGGCTCGGAACAGTCCGCTTCTGGAACCCCCATCACTGAAATACACACACACACACACACACACACACACACACACACACACACACACACACACACACACACACACACACACACACACACAGTTATTTTTAACACGATGATTTCATTCTGTAATCTAGACGTATTTCAATCCCTCATTTTGTATCAATATGGTACTCTGAAACTCATTTCAAAACATTAACTGCGGTACACATATTGTTTGCCAGTGGATCTGACCTTTGCTATATTGTGTACTGCATGATTGTGTTCACCTATGAAAGAATTGTAAATGAATTTTAACACGAAAGAATCCAACGCCCATAGAGGTACATATACCCACACACACGTCCACCAGAGGCACTCCTGCTGAGAGAGAGAGAGAGAGGTGGTGTGTGTGTGTGTGTGTGTGTGTGTGTGTGTGTGTGTGTGTGTGTGTGTGTGTGTGTGTGTGTGTGTGTGTGTGTGTAGGCCGTTCGCTCTATATAGTCTGTGATACATGTATATGTGATAATTTATGAAATGTGTATTATGGTGATAAATTGTTTTGTTTTATGTCTCTTTTAAGAACTCTTTTATGTCCTATTTGTATGTCACCGGCAGACATTTAATTTCCCGAAAGTGATTAATTAAGTATTGATTGATTGATTGATTGACAAAAACTAAAATTATATGTTTGGGATACATGTTCAATGAAAGACACCAAAGAAATCCTACATGCACTGCACAACGACAGGATGCTTTTCTTCGTCCATTGATTGTGACGTCATCATGTCCACCAAAGAAATGACGTCAGGTGTAGAGGCGGGCAACTCCCCTGACCAGCCGCTGTAGTGCAGAAGGGTCACCTCGCGAGATTTGCTCGTGCCCTTGAGAACAAAATAACACGGCTGTTATCACTTTAGATAACAGAGAATATGATGTATATATCTACACGAATTCTTAACTTCATACGTACATATGTGTATATCTTACCAGGTTTGTAAACTGGTTTCAAAACCGTTAATGTAGACATGGTAAACATGCAGCTTCTTTTGATTTTATCAAGGAATATACAACAAATGTGTTAATTTTGTCGTTTTGTGAAACCCCTGAGCCATCAAACTTTCTGCAATGTTACGAGTTTTCTCCCTTGTGTCTACAAAGAGCAGCGCGGGCATGAACACAATCTCTGCCTTGTTTATATTGTGTATCATCACAATGCTATCAAATCGTTCCCTGTTGACCGTTCATTTGTATATCAGTCCGTATGTAAAGTTTCACTCAACTCAAACTCAGACGCATATCACGCGCGCACCAGAGTGAATAGCAAGGTAAATGTTCCCACTTAAAGGCTGCCACTGTTTCGTCTTTCAGCCATGCGGCGCCATGAGGATTTCCGAAGAGACGGAAATGTACGCTAGGAGAAATCTACCATACCATACCATACCATACCATACCATACCATACCATACCATACCATACCATACCATGACCTGGTAGGAATACCACTGGAGCTGGCAAAGAGTTGGGGCAGCAAAAAAAAAAAAGAAAGAAAGAAAGAAATAGCTTAGATGTATACTTGTGTTTCTGTGTGTGAAACCGACATACCTTGGACTTCAGCTGAATCGAGTAGCTTGTCAAGTGTTCTCCCAACTGTTCCTTTGACAGCAGTGTCACAGCAAAGGGACCAAATTTCATGGGGTGCTTTTGCTCACGGGGCCAGTAGCAACAGTTTTTCTAAACACCACCAAAAACCATTCCACAGGTAATGTTCATAAATACCACTAGACACCATTCCATGTATTATCAATATCAGCAATACCAAATTTACAAATTTAGCCAACATGAATACCCACATCCCAACCCCCCCCCCCCCCCCTCCCCATCCTTCCCGACAACTACCCCACCCCCACCCCCCCCCCCCACCCTACATTACAATAGCAATTTTTCCAAATTTTTTAAGCATAGCAGATTTTCTGAGAAATTCTCCCCAATCAAAAGCAAGGAATGAAAAAAAAGTGAAACTACATATATGTAAAAGTACATTACCTCGGGTCCCAAGACTTCCGATCCAAGGGAGACAATTGTATTGACGTCATATCCGGTCACCAGTCGCCAGATATCGATGAGCGTATGCGGCAAGGGCAGTTGGGTCAGAATACAACCACGGTTGGCAAACAACGTCTGAATGCATAAAGATTGTAAATGTTTGATACAAACATCACGTGTGAGGTATTACCAAAAAATAGTAACGCTCTCTCTCTCTCTCTCTCTCTCTCTCTCTCTCTCTCTCTCTCTCTCTCTCTCTCGTTGTCGTGTTCCTGTGTGTGTGTGTGTGTGTGTGTGTGTGTGTGTGTGTGTGTGTGTGTGTGTGTGTGTGTGTGTGTGTGTGTGTGCTCACCTTCACAAACACAGCGTTGATGTACTGATTTCGCCCTTTGATGTCATCTGTCAGACTCACAAGATGCCGGTCAGCTGGAAACAAACAACTTTAATGTTTTATAAATACGCACCCAGAAACACTACTACTCCAACACTACACAGCACAGGACAATAGCACACACATATAGAATAACGGTAGATGAAACCTATGGGGTGCCATTTGCACACTTGTTCTATTGTCTATCTTACGCATTCTATGCGCATAATTGTCAATTCTGTGGAAACCTCAACAGAACTAGTCCATCCTTGTATAACGAAAAAATTCAGATGACAGCTAGCAGCCTTCGTGCGGGAAATCACAGAAAGAGGAGGCTTGTGCGCATGTCAGCCCTGGGTTAGGTCAGAGGGTGCCTGATTGGCTGACCCTCACTGTCGTCTGCTGGAGCTGCCACCACAACCATTCGTTCCGTACAGATTCACAAAAATGAATTTTTGTCACTGAGAGAACAAAGATGACAACTGAGATCCACGGCCTTAGGAAAGAAGTGGGAGTGGGGGGGGGGGGGTGAAGTGGTGGTCGTGGTGCTTGAGAGTTTAACGTCCTTTTCCACCACGTATTGGTTTAGGAGGGAGAAAAGGCATTCTGAATACTTTCTCTTCTGTGAAAGAATGATGATGATGATGATGATGATGATGATGATGATGATGATGATGATGACGACGACGACGGTGACGATGGTAGTGGTGGTGGTGATGATGATGATGATGATGATGATGACCTTGTATATTCTCGATTTCTGTAGTAGATCCTACCTGGCAGCACCTCATGATTCCTGTTTTTGTCGATATTTTCTTCCTTCAGAGCCTCAGTGTGAGGGTGTTTTCGCATCAGTACTTTCGTTTGCGTTAACATCTGCACATACACAAATCCAAACATTACAGAAGAACACATCCTGAACAACTGTATACTAACAGTGTTGATTACACTAACACTAATAATGTAGAATTACAAGACTCACTCATGCAAGGAAACAAACAATGGACGACTCCACTCCTGTCAATCAATAGGGTCGAGCCCCCAGAATTCAGCCAATCGCGTCCCGCGGCATACTGAGCACTAACACATGCCATGGTCTGGCAAACGTTTTGCCATACACTACAACGAGGGAAGCACGTGTATTTTGACTGAATCATGGAAAGAAAGCAGTAAGTCCATTGACGTCATCTGAGACCATTACGTCAATCTATTTCTTGACATCACCCCTTTTTCCATACAATGACGTCATGGACGTAGTGTGTTTTGCAAATACATTTCAAAGGGGCGGGGGCTTTGGCCAGTGGAATCGTCTATTGCAAAAGGTTTTCCCTTGACTAGAGATCAACATTACCCACAATAAATTATCATTGGAAATCTTCTTTATGATAACTATACACATACAACTTGTTTCGTATTTTTCGATATGTGGATACCTCAAACTCGGCGTCTATCTTTTGGTTGCTCTGTGCAGGGTCAATATGAGTCGGGAAGAAGGTATCAAATCCCACCAAGGGAACCCTGGTGGCGCGGCTGATACACGCCTCCAGCGCCACCATGTGGAGAAACCGGTACTGGGCCTTGAACGAGACAAAATGGGGCTCGTAAGTGCGGACATTCAGTTTTATCACATTTGCGGTTCATGATAATCATAAGCGTGTGTTGTACAGTTTAAAAAATGATTTTTATGTAAATGCAGCTGTGTTTCTGTATGTGCACGCGTGCCTCTGTGTGTGTGTGTGTGTGTGTGTGTGTGTGTGTGTGTGTGTGCGTGTGCGTGTGCGTGTGCGCGCGCGCGTGTTTTTGGTGTTTTGTTGTTTGGGGGGTGGTGATGTTGTTTCGGTTGGGTTTTTGTTTTGTTATGTTGTCGGGTTTTTTCTCTTTGTTGTTATTGTTGTTTTTTGTTTGTTTGTTTCTGGAGGGGTAGTTTTTGGAAGAAAATCGTCAGCAAATTACTTTTTTTATCAAGTGTGAGTGGGTATGATTCTTATCAAGACACAAGTGTGGGCACCTTCGTTTGAACCATGTTGCACCGATCCTCGCGCATGCGCTCAACGATATGGAAGATGTCAACTTGGGACTCGTTCTCCGCGTGATTCATGGCAATGTCAAGGCCGATGAACAAGCCCGTTCTTCCCACACCAGCGCTGTGGACACATAAATTATCATAATTTATCATAAATAGCACATTTCGTACCGCAAACAAGAATCCCACGTTTTAACTCTTTTTCGGTTTTGGCCCTGTATGCGAAAATCAGGCAAGGTTGTTGTTGTTGTTGTTGTTGTTAGGAGGAATGGGTAGAAGGGACACAAATATGTATGGATTTATATGTCTAGATAAATTAATGTGTGTGTGTGTGTGTGTGTGTGTGTGTGTGTGTGTGTGTGTGTGTGTGTGTGTGTGTGTGTGTGTGTGTGTGTGAGCCAGAAGAAAATTTTCTGCCATCGACAGACAATAAAGTTATATTGAATTGAATTGAATTGAAATATGTTTCGTGTGCTACAGCCTGTAACAACGAATTTCACCTGCAGTGAACCAGGAGTGGTGGTGGTGACTGCTGGTTGTGGTGACTGCTGGTGACTGTCCGCCAGAAGTCCACGAGTGACGTCACATTGGGCACTGAGTGGACGGGCCACGTGACGTAATGGTATTGCGTCACCTGTCGACTCGAGTACGACTGCGGACAGATGCACAACAGGATACGTGTCAGATACTGAAGACACTACAGTTATCGGCTGTTCTTGTCAGTGGTATTTGACATTAATTTGCTGTAGGGCTGATATGCAAAGGAAACAGCAGGAAAGCCAAACAAGAACATTTCGAGAAATTTAGGTTTTTCACCCTGTTTCTTTATTACTTGTTTTCTTTTTTCTTTCATATTCTTTTTTTCTTTCTTTCTTTCTTTAATTTTTTTTTTTTTTTTCTTTTTGTTTTCTCACTTTATTTTACTTTTTTTTTTTAATCTGCCCCAAATCTTTGCCAGCTCCAATGGTACTCCTCTTAGAACAGGAATCCACGAAGCGCTCGGAACATGGGGGCCAGTTTTCTTATACATGATGATGAGAATGAGGGTGGTGGTGTAGTGCTGCTATAGAGGTCCACGTGACAGGGCCGCATACCGCACTTTCTGTTACAATGGAAGTGATATATATTATCTCGGGTATTGACTTACCCCGCTGCCGCTGATGTCAAACGTTCTGATGAAGTAGTCAGCACGTTTCTGCACGTCCACAGTCGTCACTTGCACAGAACCGTACGTCTGAACCGATCCAGCTTCCGGCCAGTACTCCTCGCTTTTTATCTGATGATGATGATAATGGTGATGACGATAATGATGTCTTATAATGCGCAAAACTCAATACATAGCATGCACGTAGTGTGAGGGGAGTGGGAGGGAGAAGTGAAATGGGAAAATGGGGGTGGGGAGTTTTTTTTTGGGGGGGGAGGAGTCTCCGTCAGAACTGAGAAAATGTGGGTCTTTAGGTGGTTCCTGAAAGAGTCGGTGAGGGGTGCTGGGGTTTTTCATATTTTATCTAACAAAATGATAAATAAATAAATAGACATAACGATGTTAGATACGTTGGATTTTGAATGACAATAAAGCGAAGCGCGCTGTAGTGTCTTTCCAAAATTTTAGTAATATACAAATTAACTTATTCGTAACACGACAGGAAAATTGCAAACGCTCCTAATATAATGAAATGAAAATACATGCGTCTTTTGAGAGCGTTTCGGACAAGCCTCTGACATAAATCTGTCCCGCCCTCGCGTA
>JACVVK020000374.1:265000-300000 GCA_018292915.2 Batillaria attramentaria
TGTTCATCACGCTTTTTAAAATTAATGTTCCTGTCTTATTAGAGTGTAGTTTAATTTCCTATGGTTTTATTGCTATTTTGCTTTTTTCCTGTTGCATTACATGTGTGTGTGTGTGTGTGTGTGTGTGTGTGTGTGTGTGTCTGTGTGTGTGTGTGTGTGTGTGTGTGTGTGTTTCTGTTTAGATAGATATTACTAGAAACAGCAACGGCAGGTATGAAAATTGACTGTTTCAGGTTAACTACCTCTACCGTTGAAAAATGAAGTTCTCTCTCTCTCTCTCTCTCTCTCTCTCTCTCTCTCTCTCTCTCTCTCTCTCCGGGAGCCGGGGTGGCAGAATGGTAGAGCGTTGGACTCTCAATGCTCGGGTCGTGAGTTGGAATCCCGCCGGCTGGGGCCAAATATTTGTGCTGGCCTTTTTTCTCGTTGCCCCGTCTTTGATATCACCCTTATGTGGTGGAAAAGGACGTTAAACTCCCAAACACCCACCCACCCACTCTCTCTCTCTCTCTCTCTCTCTCTCTCTCTCTCTCTCTCTCTCTGCCCATACCCCAAACTCGGCGTCGAGAACTTCTGATCCTCGCAACTTTCCCAGCAGACTTTGTGGGATGCTGTCCAGCCTCAAACCGGCCGCCTCTGGCGTCATATACACGTCACTTCCGTCGTGGGCCTCGTTTTCGGCAGTCTCTCGTCCCTCTCCGGTGTCAGAGTCAACTTCCAGTAGAGACATTACAGTGTCCAGCTCCTCGTTATCGTCGCCGTTTGATGACAAGGACGACAACTGCAGTGGGTCGGGCGATTGCTTCCCTTCGTCTGAGTCCGAACCATGCCAGAAAGCATCTCCGTTTGTCGTTGTGTGCGCCGTCCCGTTGGGTTTTATTTCTGGGTGCAGATCCTCGCCCAACACGTGCTTTTTGTCTCCTGTACACAAGAGACGATTTCGTCGTCATGTTAGTTTAGACAATATCCTATGTGAAAACACTTTATTGTGATCATTGTTTGTAATCAACCCTAGTGTCAAATGCTAGCTGGTACACTGGCATACATGTAACATCTCTCTTTTTTTTACGTCCGTCTTCTGCACACTGACTTCGGAGAGGGGGGAGGGAAGGGTGCTTGGTTACCTCCATTGTTGCTGTATCCATGGTTGTCGTAGTCAATGTGACGTGTACACACGACGTCAGCTCCGAGTACCGCTGTCTCCGGCTGGTACTCACCAGCTCTCCGCCTTTGTCTTGTCGGTACAAATACAAAATAATAATAATAATAATGAGTATTGCGTGGGCGCTTTATCAAATTTCTTGAGTTTCCTCAAAGAGACGCAAGTTGAAGCCAACACGTTCGCTCAAATGAATCACGCGCCTTCTCTCAAACATTGGACATACACTGACACATTACAGTCATGTGGTGCGAAGGATCAGTTCAGCTATTTCAGTTTCGGAATTGCCTTTTTTCAAATTTTGTGGGCTGAACATTTCCAAAGCAGAGGGGGAGGAAGCTGGAGTACCCGGAGAGAACCCCCGACGATTGGCCCGAATGAACGGTGTCACATACGAGAAGGAAAAATTGTTTGCCCCGAGTGGGACTCGAACTTAACCTCTCGCATTGGTGACGAACTCTCTTACCACCGACCGCCCAAATTGTCGGTTAAAATAAAAATGGCCACTTTCAGATTTAGGTTTTGTTTTGTGATGTTTTATTTGGTTTTGCTTCGCGTGGTTTTGTTTGGTTTTACTTCGTTTCGGTTCATTTAGGTTGCGGTAGCCGAATGGTAAAGCGTTGGACTTTCAATGCTAGGGTCGTGAGTTCGAATCTCGTCTGAGGCCAAAAAGTCGTGCTGGAATTTTTTTATTTTTTTTTCGTTGCCCAGTTTTGATATCACCCCTACGTGGTGGAAACGGACGTTACATTCCCAAGAACAATAGTTTCATTTCTCATTTACATATATTTACAGTATGTTACCTGATTTTTTTTATGTAGAGTGCAAGAACGCCCGCCAATATGGACAGAATCAAAACGCCAACAGCTGCGCCAGCGACGATCCCAACATTCGCCTGACTAATCACTGGTTCGGCTGAAATGAGAATTGTGATATATAGTGATGAATTAGAGTAAACATAAGAACCAGTAAGCAAAGTAGCAGTGAAACAGACATGTTGTACGTTTCTTATCACACGGTACACATTGTGTTCTACTCACCAATGACAAGAGAATTACAGAAGGCGGACAAACAATCAGTGCGCAGTAGGAAAAGTACCACGCTGGTTGCCAGGCACGCTTTGATGACACAACGTGCGACAGCTCTGCTGCTTTGGAAATGTTCAGCCCACAAAATTCGAAAATAAATGCCATTCTAAAATTTCGAAACTTAAATTGCTGAGCTAGCCCTGCACACCACGTGATTGTAATGTCTTCAAGTCCAGTGAGAGAATGCGTGTGATTCACGTGAGCGCGCGTGCTAGGCTAGCTCGGGGAGCTTTGAGCCAACTATTTGGGATAAAGCGCCTATATTAATGTAGTTATTGTTATAATACACAGGAGTCAGCTTACAAAAATTGAATAATTTGGATTTGTTGATGCGTTTTTCTTATCTTTTCATTTCTTTTTCTCCTCCTGTTTTGTTTTCTTTTCTTTTGACAAGACGAAAGGTTCGTCCGAACTAAGCATTCACTTACCTCTGCAGAACGGAAGCTCCAGACTTTTCTCACACTTCTGGCAGTGTCCGGTCACGTGATGACAAGGCGCACCGTCATAGCACGTGCCGCAAGTCTCCCCGCAGTTCTCACCGTATGTGCCTCCTTCACATTCTAAACACCAACCACACAACAGATTGTGAATATGGTCTGTCAAATGTTCATCGGCAGGGTAAATGCCGGTACTACTAATTTCAAATGCTGAAAAACAAAATTGTCGTTCCAATGTCGCCAATAAATATGTTAGACGTCACTGTCAAGAGGAATGATAAAGGAAAAGACGGCCAGATCCCATGGTTTTTGTTGTTGTTGTTGTTGTTGTTTTTTACTATTTTTCGGTTTCAGTCCTTGGCCCGTATATAAAACTCGAGGTTCATTTAACCCACGGCTACGGGCCTAACCCAGACTAGGACAAAAGAAACCCCAAAACAAAATTAAATATAAACAAGATGGCCACTGACCAGCCCAATATGTTGTTTCCATTTAATCACCTGCTGTCGTCACGGTCGTTCTTTTGTAATGCCATGTATACGGGAGGACACACACACACACACACACACACACACACACACACACACACACACACACACACACACACACACACACACACACACACACACACACACACACACACACTCACTCTCTCTCTCTCTCTCTCTCTCTCTCTCTCTCTCTCTCTCTCTCTCAATGGAAACAACTGACCGGGCTTGTCAGACCAATCTTGGTTTTGGAAGAGAGACGTCAAGTTGTTTTCTTTGAAATCTATGACGTTTTCCTCATTGGGATGACGCATAATACATTTGACGTAATAACTTTGACTCGGATACAATTCTTGCAATGAAAGCAGCCCCATGAAAATTGAAGTGTTGCTGCTGCGCAGTGTAAAGATCGAATTTATACCGGCTCAATGTGTTTAACAGACAAGTCTGCGCGGCGAACGTTTTTTCACTATGTGTTATGTCTGCTGCGCGCGCGCGCACACAGACACACACAGACATACGCGCGCGCGCACGCACGCACGCACGCAGACTTGCGCGAGCCGCGTTTGTGCATGTGCTCCATTGAGACCTATGTGGTGTTCTCTCACTCTACTATGCTATTGAGTGAGAGTCAGTGGGAAAAACAAAGCTCACTACATCAATGAAACTCCCGCTTTCCCCGTCTACAAATAGAGAACTTCCGAAAAGTGACGACACACCCCCACGTCAATCAAACATGACGTCGGCAAACTGACGCTGATACAGTTTTGCGTCAGTGCGCGTGTGCCTTTTCTGCGATGTTTGTGAGGCGTGTGGCTTGTGTAAAGGAAATGTGCTTCGAGTACAAATTTTCGAGTCAACTGACGACAACGGCTGCAGTGAATTTTTCTAATTTTTTTTGTATATTTTTTATGGCACCCCAGGCTCATTATCTATGTATAGTAGGAGCGATTTTGAGATCTAAAGTGTGTTCACCAGCACTTTCATCAGGTACGGTTTACGCCAAAAGTATAAAAGCGACAACCTCCAAAATTCACTCAGTTGACAGTCCGTATTCATGCTATCTATGTCCCAAAAATGGAGTGGTTTAGGTAAATATTACGCCTTTAAACGCCAGAAAGCCACTTTTTTTGAAAAGAGCGATAACTCGCAAATCATGTGTGCAATCGTACCTGGATCGGGCCTTCTATTCAACAATCTTGATTCATTTAGAAACCCCAAATTTGAAATCGATCGGTTCAGTATTTTCGGAGAAATAGGCATCTGAACTGGGTTCACATGCAATGTCAACTCAGGCTCGGTTTACATGAAAACTATAAGAGCGACCATTTTCTAGTAGTGAATCAATTCAGAGTCCGTATTCAAGCTATCTACTGCCAAAAAATTGAGTGATTTAAATAAATATTACGCCTGTACACGAAAGACAACCAACTTGTCTCAAAAGGGCGATAACTCCCAAATCACTTAAGCAATCATCACACGTTTGAATCGTCTAATGTAACATTTTGATAAATTTGGATACCCCAAATTTGAAGCCATTCGGTTAAGTATCTTCGAAGAAACGGGCCCGGACACAATTCACACACGCACACACGCACACACATCCGCACAGACGGCACTCACTGAGGAGGAGAAGTGCGTTCGGAACACCATACGCGTCAGCATCGATGACGCAAGTTTTCTTACGTCATTGTCAGAGTTACACTTGCATAATCGTCTCTGCGGGAGATCGGCAGTGACGTGCGTTTGTACCACAGATGCTTGCCTATGAACGTGGAAATTTTAGCCCGTCCTATTATGTTGTTTCCATTACTATGGAAACAACATAAAAAGGAAGCGAAGAAAGAAAGAAAGACAAAAAATCCTTCTATAACGGTATAGGACCCGCTTCCTGATTTAAAACAAACAAAAAAACAAGAGAGAATTTAACCCTAGAGCTAGTTTAGTTCGAGGTTAGACTCTAACCCGGGGCTAAACTCCCTAACCCCGACTTTTACATGTGGGCCCTGTATGCGAAAATTAGGCACGATTAACGCTTTCTTGACGGCTCATACTGCATACTGAGTATAATCAAAGTGCAACACTCACACTGAGCCAAATTTAACTCAAATTATTTGTGAAGTTTTTAGTGAGGTCACTGGTGCGCGAACTCGGCCGACAAAACTTACCAGATAGGAACTGAGTTAATGTAAAAATTATATTTAAAAAAATGCTGAAGCTTGGCTATGTGTACGCTTAACCAATACTATGCGCGCTTTGCAGAAGGAGGCGCTGTTTTGTTCATTTAATTATTTCATACTTAATTAAATATTTCTTCGGGGATGACTTTTTAGTCAGTTTTCCAACGATATTATCTTCGACTATGTGACCTTAGGCTTACTATCAACAGCAAATAATGTGCTAATTAATGACAAAAGTTGTAGTCCCTGTCACAAAAGCGCAGTTTACTTTGATCACATCGTGGTGGTTTCCATCCCGTCTTGCACGTGCAGTCTCCCAAAGCCACGTCACAAACATCGCTAGCACAGTTGGTACTGCAGTTCTTGGAACAGTTTTGCCCGTAATAACCACCACCACAACCTTGTGAATACGTGAAAGCAAGCAAGCACGCACGCACACACACACACACACACACACACACACACACACACACACACACACACACACACACACACACACACACACACACACAAATACACACGCTAGAATGCAACACAAAATACAAAATTATTATGTGATAATTCTCCCATTTTTCAATTCCCATCTGTTCAGTAAACCGGCCCTTTTCGCCACACACACTAAAGCGATAAGCAACCAACACCTTTCAGAGTACGCATAATCACTGGTCAGTCTTGTTTTGTTTTTTTTAAATCCACTTTCCCCAAAAGGTGCATTATTTTGTAATGGACAACTTCCTGAGAAACACAAGCAACTCATTGGTCAGAATGCTGCTTTTAAGAACAGTAGTTCAGATAATTAAAACTGCATTTTTTTTTTTTGGGGGGGGGGGGAGGGGGGGAACAGCTCAACCGCCATCACCACCCAAACGCCCCAGTCATAAATTAGCTCGACACTCAAGATGACCTACCTTGTGTACAGTCAGGTGGTAACCACCCCGGTTTGCACGTGCAGTGGCCTGTGACCTTGTCGCACACGTCATCACAGTTCTCGCTACACGCTCTGGAACAGTGCAGGCCGTGGTAGCCATCGTCACATGCTAAATAAACAAAAATATGGCAGAGGGTGTGACTATGATACTGAACCCTGAAATACGCGACCTACGAACCAGATGAAAGCCTGGCACTGACTCTGAAATCTGAAGTTCAAGTTCAAGTTCAAGTTCAAAGTACTTTATTCATCCCTAATGGGGCAATTAAATGTTCGGACGGGCTCTAAAATAATATAACAAACGCTATTAAGAAAAAAGAAAGAAACTCTATTTACAGCCTTAAATGACAAATCACTAAGAAATAAAACAATTCACCAAAGCAAAGAAGATAATTTTCAGCGCGGACACACACCATAAGCACGCATGCAATTATAGTTCCTCTGTAGCTGCCTAAGACTCTATGAATAAAAAGCCAAAGAAACGGCGCCCATACTCACCATCTCTACAGGTTGAGGGTTTCCATCCATTGTTGCACGTGCATTGTCCGCTGACCTTCTCACACACAGTGGCACAGTTCTCGCTGCACGACCTTGAGCACAGCAAACCGTAGGTGCCGTCCTCGCATGCTGAAAATGGTTTGAACTATGCATTAATCGTAATTCCAAGAGAATTACATTACACGGGTTATTCTGTAACATTTGTGGTATGTTATTTGGGTATTTTATCGTTAGTTTTATGCCCGTCCAATGGCCAATTTGTGACTGCCCTTCAAGTTTCAATGCGTTTGTCAAGCATACAAAAACGCTGTGGAAAACTGTTTTCATCGAATGTGATAAATCCGTGCATTAAAATCAGTCACTTGGGACACAGTAGAACATCTGACCGGCCCCCGTAGTGTAGTGGTTAGCACTTCGGACCATGGACCGGGAGACCCGGGTTCGAATCCCAGCCGAGGCAAGCGGAATTTTCCTACCTAGGTCGGCTCCTACCCAGAGCGGGTGTGCTATGGGCTCGATGGGGAGGCTGTTGCCACACAGCCGAGTTTCACCCACTTCACGGGTGCGACTTTGGGAGTGCTTCCCTTAGTATGACACGTCTTATGATGTGGATGATTACACGGCCGGAACCGCAGGTGCCGTAGTTCCCGGGCCTGGTTAATGCCGGGATATTTATGACAGGAAGCGTGGAATGCGGCCCTGTCCCGCAGTCCCAAACCACACGGACCTCCATAGCATCATCTTACTATCATCTCCATCATCATGCATAATAAAAATTGTCCCAGCTTCCGAGTCCTCGGTGGGTTCCACCCATGACCTGGGAGGCATACCACTGGAGCTGGCAAAGAGTTGGGGCAGCAAAAAAAAAAAAAAAAGTAGAACATCTGAAACCATTGTGGTGAGTCGGGTTGGCGTACATGTTGTTCTACGTACGCAGCAGAGTACCGTGTACTAAGCAGACGACATTATTTGGATGCGGACTGAAAACCATCTAGACGTCTCTGATTGGTGGCTATTTCAAGAGACTTTGTCGATCGGTGTATAGTACAGGTTTGGAGGCGTTAAAAACCGCAAAGTCACGAAAACGTTCGCAATGGCCTAAAGGAACATCTATTCAGAACTCTGCACGAAGATAGAGACTTTAAGGACAAGTATTGAATGGAACTAAATCGAAATGAATCTGTCATGAAATACATGAGATTTTTTGTAAGCCTGTGATGCGTGTCTTACGATTCTTTCTCTTCTTTTATCATCGTAACTTGCGACATTATCGCAATATTGAGACACACACTTCATGTGAGGCCACTGTCTCCTGTTACTACTCATCTTACATGTTATATCTCTTACCCGGATGTCTGACTTCAAAAACTGCAGTTCTCGACGGCCGAAAGAAACCTCACGACGTCACTATTGGCGCAAATTTGATCTAACTAAAGACTGTCATGAATAGTACCGGTGTTCTCCCACCTAACACTGAAGTAATGAGGAAATCTTCCCCTTGCTCTACGGGAGCCGGGTGTGGCCGAATGGTAGAGCGCTGGACTTTCAATGCTCGGGTCGTGAGTTCGAATCCCGGCTGGGGCCAAATATTTGTACTAGCCTTTTTCTCCCTGCGCCGTCTTTGATATCACCTTTATTTGGTAAAAAAGGACGTTAAACTCCCAAACAATCACCCCATCCACCCCCTTGCTCTAGTGTTAAGTGGGAGAACTTCCTTTTCTGCAACATACGTCTGGTACAGTCCGGCTGCTTCCATCCCGGTTTGCACGTGCAATGGCCGGTGACCTTGTCACACACGTCCAAACAGTTCATGCTGCATGTCCTGGAGCAGTTTTGGCCAAAGGAACCATCGTCGCACTCTTAGAAAAAGAAAAGAAATAAAGTTTATACGGCAGTGTCCAGGTTTCATCGCGGGAAACATCTTATGTCCGTAACAAAAGTGGTTTATGCCATGGTGTTGCCCCATTGACCGGGTAGTAATAATAATAATAATGATAATAATAATAATGGATTCATATAATAATAATAATTATAATTATAATAACAATACATGTAATAACAATGGAATTATATAATAATAATAATAATAATTGTTCTAACAATGGAATCATATAATAATAAGAAGAAGAAGAATACATGTAATAATAATTGAAAATTATATGAAACAGTAACATAGACGGTAATGACTGAAGGCCTCGTGTCAGGTAAGTATATTATGGATGAGAATGTATGGTATGTACCTGAAGGGGTGGTGTACATCAAAGAAAAGGACATGTTCAATGCTTCATCTTCCAGCCCTGCGGCACCGCGAGCATTTCACAAAATGAAATAGATAAGAAGTAAAGAAACCTACTACAGTCTACCAGGGTACACCATACTATAGGCCGACCATACCACACCTGTCGCACAGTCCGGCTGTTTCCATCCCGGTTTGCACGTGCAGTGTCCTGTGACTTTGTCACATACGTCATCACAGTTTCGGCTGCACGCCTCCAAACAGTTCTCTCCATACAGTCCGTCAAGACATTCTGCAAGTTGGGAGAAAGCATTTGTTAAAAATCTAAGCTCAAAATCCCAACAAAAAGCTTTCCGAAGTGTGAAAAATTTTTACAGAGTCGAACGTGCAAGCACAGTCAACTCTGTCACAGTTGCAGAGTTTTCAACATCCCTGGAACCCCAAGAAAAGCCAAGGGCAGTCTGATTTCACAGCTCAGTTTGCGTTTTGACGCTGAGCGAGAAAGATCGTGCAGCACTCAACATCCGCTAGACACTATAGCGATGTGTCTCACTCACTGACCAAAACCCAAATAATGTCACGGCAAACTCGTGCTGTGGTCTTATTAGGGTCCCCGAAGCGCTGAAATCTGCAACTGTGACAGAGTTGTCTGGATATTATGCACAGTCGAAGGAGTCGCAGTAAAAAAAAAAAAAAAAAAAAACGCACCGTTTCCGGCTTTTTGCTGAGGTTGCAGACTTTCAAGCTGACTGCTTGGGTCACCCCTACCTCCTCCTGCCTCTCACCCCCCCCCCCCACACACACACCCTTCACCCTCCGTCGTCCCATCTATATAGACTTTATACCAAAGAATGTAAATTCGTGGTCCCTTCGACCCCCTCCCTCCCCCTCCTTTCCCACCGTTGCCCTCCAAATCATCTCCTTCTCATGTTCACCTGTGCAGAGTGGGTGTTTCCATCCCGGAATGCACGTGCCACACTGTCCCGTCACCTTGTCACACGGCTCTCCATACCGACACTGTCCACACACATTGACACAGTCTCTTCCCCAGTAAGCGTCACCGCAACCTGAAGTGGAAATAAGTGTAATTCATCCGAACTGAGTAGAAATCAGACCATGTGAATACCAGAATTGCTGTGTGTTTGTTTGTTCTCCTTTCCGTCTTCTTTTCAGTCATAAAATACACCAAAGATGCAACGTGTGCCTGTGTACGTGTCAGTGTGTGTGTGTGTGTGTGTGTGTGTCTCTCTCTCTCTCTCTCTCTCTCAGTGCTGTGTGTGTGTGTGTGTGTGTGTGTGTGTCTCTCTCTCTCTCTCTCTCTCTCTCTCTCTCAGTGCTGTGTGTGTGTGTGTGTGTGTGTGTGTGTGTGTGTGTGTGTGTGTCTCTCTCTCTCTCTCTCTGCTCTCTGTGTGTGTGTGTGTGTGTGTGTGTGTGTGTGTGTGTGTGTGTGTGTGTGTGTGTGTCTCTCTCTCTCTCTCTGCTCTCTGTGTGTGTGTGTGTGTGTGTGTGTGTGTGTGTGTGTGTGTGTGTCTCTCTCTCTCTCTCTCTCTCTCTCTGCTCTGTGTGTGTGTGTCTGTGTTACAGTCATCCAGGTATAACCTAACCATTGAGTTTATCCCCCTCTCACCCCCCCCCCCCCCCCACACACACACACACCCTTCATCCCCGCTGACCCCATCCTTCTAGTGAAAGAAATTCCAGCGCCCCCCCCCCTCCCCCACTACTCCCCTCCTCCCCAGAAACAAGGAAGTAGAAAGTAAGGTGCGCCAAATACACATAACAACAGCCCTAAAGAGAGTTCGAATACCACATACTCCAAGCCTCGAATTCACAAAAATTGATGACGAAGTCCATGTCTTCAGCAGTACTGTCCTTGTACACTTTAACCACGCTCCCGTTGATCACGCCTGAAGTACAGTTGAAGTCGATTCTCAGGGGAAAATCACTAGTGTCTTCGGGAAACCTGTAGCAAAATTTCCCATCCACTGTGATCACGCAGTCAGCCATGCGACGCACAACTGAAAAAGAAGAAGGGGGGTATCCAGTCCTTATTTTGAGTGTAATTGAGGCGTTTCCCTGCAGGCACTAGCAAAGAAAGGAAAGCTTGTTAATGGATGAGGCCATATGCGATGGGAAAAGCGAACTGGAAGCTGTTTTGATTCCTGGTGATATTAGCCTCGAGGAAAAATGTTTGTCCGTCTGTTTACTCATTAACTTGTCTGCCGCGGTCATGTCTTCCGATTACCCCCCCCCCCTCTCTCTCTCTCTCTCTCTCATATCTAATCTTTCATTCTTGAAAAATAAAGTGTCGTTGTCGTTCTCTCTCTCTCTCTCTCTCACACACACACACACACACACACACACACACACACACACACACACACTCTCTCTCTCTCTCTCTCTCTCTCTCTCTCTCTCTCTCTCATTTACTCCCGAGGCGACAGACTCGGACCTGTTTCCTTGTGCTCAAATTTCAAACGGGCCAAATACGGCCAGAAAATACGCTCTAATATTTCAACTCATCTCCCCTCAATGAAAGATTCATTGCCGTAATTATACTCTATCTACGGTAGACATGACATTTTGTGTGTATGTAAGGACTCGTTTATCAGCGCTCTTTTCTCGATATTCGCCAGCCTTTCAGGTTGTTATTGTGATAACATGCACTAAATAGATGTAATGAGGTCCCCGACCAGTGTAAACATCTTAGGTTCGGCTCGGGTCAAGAGAGGGCCAAAGCTTTTCTTGTATCGCTTGTAGAGGTCCATGCTGTTTGTGGTTGTGTGGCAGGGCCACGTTTCCATTAGCTTCAAATATCGCCCTGAGAGCGCTCTGAGAGTGCCCTGTCGCGTTTACACTTGGACAAACCGCTCCGAAAGCGCACCGCTCTCAGACTACCTACAGTGACCATGACAGACTACCTACAGACTCAGACTACCTACAGACTACTACCGTCTGAGGGCGCTCTAGCTTAGGGCGCTTTCGTCACGTCACGTGGGGCCCTGTGTCAGCGTAGCAACAGGCCATTTTTGCAAATGGCGAAAGATCGGTTTTTCTGCCAGGCATACAAAAACACGTGCTTCTGTGTGCTGCCATCTTGAATATGTCACATTCCTCGAGAGCACGTGACATATCAGCTCCCCTTCCACGACTGTGTAATGTAAACGCCGTGGAGCGCTCTCAGTACGGTGCGCTTTCGGGGCGCCCTCAGAGCGCTCTGTAATGTAAACGGGGCCTAAATATCCCGGCGTTGACCAGGCCTGGGAACGATGGCACCTGCGGTGCCGGCCGTGTAATCATCCACATCATAAGATGTGTCATAACAAGGGAGGCACCCCCAAAGTCGCACCCGTGAAGTGGGTTAGTCTTGTCTGTATGGCAACGATCTCTCCATGGGGCCCATAGTAACACGCTGTGGGTAGCAGCCGACCTACGTAGGAAACATCCCGCTTGCATCCCATTACACCAATAAGTATGTAAGTTTGTATCATTGAACGCCCAGTGGCTACGGGCTGTTGCCACCATCACATGTGTAATCGCACCATCACATGTATGCATGTATGACTATTGCTGTACTCGGGACCAAAAAAAAAAGAAAAGAAATTAAAAAAATCCCGCTTGCCTCGGCTAGGATTCAAACCCGGGTCTCCCGGTCCGTGGTTCAAAGTGTTAATTACTACACTACCGGGGGGGGGGGGGGGGAGGGGGCGGGAGGGCGGTATCATGGTAATGCTAATACAACGTTAGATTAACGTTAGCATGGTTAGATTATGGTTAGTGTTAGAAAGGGAGCGTTACCCCAACGTACATGTAAGATTAAAAAAAAATTTAACAAATAGCGTTAACTTTCTAGCGTTACCGTAACGTTTATTTCAAATTAAAAGGTAACAACATTACAGCCACGTTCATCACATGTGCAAAGTAACGTTAGGGTAACGGGGGCCGGTTTTGTGCTACAAGTTTGTTTGTGTGTGTGTCCTCACTCACGCCCGTTATCTCTGGCCCACACAGTGAAGGAGTGTAGCGGGTAGGGACGCCCCAAGTCGACCTGCCACCAGCCCGGGTTGAGGAGAGTGTGGATACAGTTCTCATGACTGTCGTAGAAAGCTCCTCGGTCTCCGTTGACCGCCCACCCAGCAGGGTGCACCGGCTCGTCCCACTGGGAACTCATGTTGCACGGCTTGTTCAGGGCCACGTTCTCTGGGTTCAAAGGAACGACATAGAATTTTTTTTAATATTATTATTTCTCATTTTTTTAAGTATGGGTACACAAGAATAGATATATGTTCTCATTGGTCATCATGGTCACTATCAGTAACAAATAAATAAAACAAAATGACAATGGTATGCATGACTATAGAAAGTGTACGGTAAGAACAGTTATTTGTAGTGCTAAGTACAAATAGAATAATTAGGAAGCTTAAAGACATTACAGACACACATAGCTGTGCAATAATCGCACAATATAAACCTTAAACTGTAATAACCACAACAACAACAACAACAACAACCCAGTCAGGCCAATCGCCTTATCGATAATTTGGGTCGTCAGCTATAATTAGAAATGCGAAAGATTTCAAATAGCTAAGAAACAGGACTTAAAATCTTCCACATTTAAGTGGATTTCCACCTTTGGCTAAAACAATTTCCTCCCCCTAAAAAAAAGTATGTTTCCTCCTGTGAAGCACTTAAAATCATGCCGAAATGCGCCAGATTGTGCAGATTTTAGTCTGATATTGAAAATTGTCTCAAAAAAAGAAGGTTTCTTCTCTGAAATAAGTAAGATGATGCCAAATTGCACTAAATCGACACAGATTTTAGTCTAATTCTAGAACATTTCCTCCAGAAACGGTTTCCTCTTTTGAAGCACGTAAGATGCCACATTGCAAAGATGTTAGGGTTTTGTTGTTGTTGTTGTTGGTGGTGGTGGTGGTTTGTTTGGTTGTTTTTCAGTGTCGAGGCAGCATGCCGAACACCCCTAGCGTATTGCGTTTGCTTTATAGATGCGCGCTCATAGATTTGCCATTTCGCCACTAAATTCTACACACTTTTCCGCCTTTTGGATCATTTGGAAATACGCCTGTGGATCAATCTAGACTAGCTACTAGCTAGGAAGGGTGGGTGGTGTTTGGGGGTTTAACGTCCTTTTCCACCATATACGGGTGATATCAAAGACGGGGCAACGATCAAAAGCCAGCAGAAATATTTGGCCCTAGCCGGGATACGAACTCACGACCCGTGCATTAGAAGTCCAGCATTAGAAGTCCATTCGGCCACCCCGGCTCCCCCTATCTAGGAATAAAAGCACACTTACCAATATGGCCATCAGAATCACAGCCGACGGAACTGAAACTGAGCACAATAAAACTCCAACACAAGAACACAGACAACATCTTGTTGACTTGAGGCGCAATACAACGTGTCGGTGGCTCCTTATATCCCCGACTTCATCCCCTCGGAATTTTTCCTAAATAAAAGCAGCACCGTTCACGCCCGCACGACCAAGGCACGAAATCTTGTGCGAGTGCCTCATTCCTTTTGTCGCAGCCCACTCCACGTACGGTGGGACCATATCATTAGGTGAAGCACCATGCGTGACGGAACTTCTATTGTCCGACGAGCTTTTAAAGGAGGCATGTCTGTGTATTGTGGCCGCGATGTTTGTGTGTGTAGTACACGGGGTTTTTGCAATCATACGTTATCTGAAAGGAACCATTTCCAGTTGTATACTTTGTTATTAGGAGATTGTTGTTGTTGTTGTTGTTGTTGTTGTTGTTGTTGTTGTCGTCGTCGTCGTCGTCGTTGTTGTTGTTGTTGTTTTTCTTCTTCTTCTGCGTGAGTGTTATCTCCACCCCACCCCACCCCCTTCCCCGCGTCTTCTTCCTGTAATCTTCACATATAATATTGTCGTTATGAAAGGTGTTGTATTTGTTTTTGTTGTTAGTGTAGACAGTTTTACGCTATAAAATGTACAGTATGTTGGCATTTTTCAGTTCCTTGTATTCTTGTTTGTTTGTTTGTTTGTTTGTTTGTTTGTTACACACCAGGTCAAATAAATTGCATAGCCAAAAGAAAGGTTCAAGAGAATTTCATTTTCAAAAATACTAAGGTTTTCTTAAAGCGTCTCTTTTGTTAAGGAGATCTGTACCGCCTAATCTGATTTTCACCGTAAAACGTAACTTTCTGTCAAAAACACAATCAGCATGTTGTTGTTGTTGTTGTTGTTGTTGTTTTACAAAAGGTGGCTATCGCTACCAAAACCAACCCAAATGTATTACAAAATCTTTGGCACTTCCCATACACCTGATTTTATGAAACCTACCTACAACTCCCTGGATGGTTCACGGTTGCTTCTTTAAATCTGTGACCACGTCTCTGTGTCTCTATGTCTCTGTGTTTTCTTCTTGTACACTCAGTCCTGAAGCTTTCAAAGTTCCGCTCAAACCATGGCGAAGTCAAGGGGCGTGCACGCATTATAATTATTCGCCTAATGGCATTCAAAATTACCCCTCTTCGCCAAAACACGTCAGCCAGCCTAGAAGCTACCTGGCAGTTCAGATATTTTGTTACAAACGTGGGCGCTCTTTGGCGGTTCCCCCTCCTTCCGGATTCACTCAAGCGTGACTTTTTTCCAGCGGTTACTCGCTGAGTAAAGAGCGTTCATTGATTATAGCTGATGTTTTTAGGTGGATTAATACGTCGAGTGTTCAGAAGAGTACTTAAACTGCTAGGTAGTGATGGCATAATAATACTTTTGAAACAAAGCCGTTTATTTTAGAAGGTATGCGGAGATTATCTCATTTTACTAAGCACGGCATGATTAACACGTACTTCGAGAGGTGAATCTACAGAAGTGACGTCAGTGCGTGTTTCATTTTGTTTATTGAAGATATGACACACGTCAAATGCACGTGCGAAAACATCAAGCATATTAATAATGCAATCATGCTCGGGACATGATCAGTGTCTTCGTGTTCGAACAGAACACCTTGGGAAGAAAAATTATCAAAATGATCAACGAGATATTTCATTATCAAACAGCAGGTGCCGTAGTTCCCCGAGCCTGGTTAACGCCGGGATATTTATGACACGAAGCGTGGAATGCTGCCCTTTCACGAAGTCTCAAATCACATGGACCTCCATCGCATCATCAGACCATCACCCTCATCCACGACGTCGTACATGATGACAAAAATTGCCGCAGCAGTGTCCGAGCCCTCCGTTGATTCCACCCATGCATGACCTGGGAGGAACACCAGTAGAGCTGGCAAAGAGCTGGGCATCACACACGTACAAAATAAAGAGCTGTTTTCCATTCGTCTACTTGCAAGTTGGTGGGGTAGTGGTAGACCCCGCGTGGCAAGGGAGGGGGGGGGGGGGAGGGGGAGTAAGGGATTGTGTGAGGGGAAGAAAAAACACGGCATATCTTGATGGAGAGTTGAACTTCAGATCGGAGTGTTGCGGGTTCCAATCTCTGTAATCGTCAACAGGCTCTTTCTTCAGCTTCCCACGTCTGTCAAGTCACGTAATTTGCGACCAGCAAAAGTTGCTTGGTGGGTAAGTGGGTGGGTGGGCTGGTGGATTGGTGAGTTGGGAAGTTAACATCCCTTTCTAAAACGAAGGCGTGTTATCTCAAAGACTGGAGGATGAACCTGGCTGTGCCCAGGCTGATGGTGTGGTGTGTCTGGTAAGTGATTTCTTGTCTTCCTGTTTGGCGATACGTGGTGGAAAAGGACGTTCAACTCCGATTTTCCAAGATTTCGCATTCTCTCACAGACTGGACAGGAACACATCACAATCATGTGGTGCGAAGTGTCAGCTTACCTGATAAAGTTTCGAAATGTTGAATTGCATTTTTTTCGATTTTTATGGACTGAATATTTTCAAACCAGTAACTAACCAACCAACCTACCAACACAGACGTTTTGTCTGTTGGCCGGGAATCAAACTCACGACACCAGGTCGACCAGAGTCGTACACCCATGTAAAGGTTTACCCACTTTAACCATGTAAAACAACCATTTGTTTGTGTGATCACATACCAGATTCCAAAACAGGTCAACGGATTGACATGACCAGAGTTCACATTCCAGAGTTTGTTTTGGTCCGGCGTTCAAATCCCGTTGCTAATCCCTCCAGTAAGCCGAATCAGAGATGGGACGTATCAGTCTTTTCAAATTTATGCGAAAACTGGGGGCAGTGCCCTCGGGGATCGAAACATGAGACGTTTTCGCGTATTGTATGACAAAAGTAATCATCTGTCATAGTCAAAGGTCAGGGTCAGGCAGGCGCTTTGTCAAGGTATTTCATGTGTTTAGTGTCAAAATAATGGTTATAATAGGCTAGGTAACATCGCTCTCTCTCTCTCTCTCTCTCTCTCTCTCTCTCTCTCTCTGGGCAGGCTGGTCTATTGGCTGTTTTACGTTAATTACCTCTACCGTTGAAAAATAAAGTTTCCTTCTCTCTCTCTCTCTCTCTCTCTCTCTGAACGTCACACAATAAAACTCTCTGATTTTAATACACACACACACACACACACACACACACACACACACACACACACACACACACACACACACACTTTGTGACAGAGTAATGAAACAGTACTGTTCTTTACCAAACTGTGGAAACCAATTTGCAACATACACAAAAGGCTTTTATTTCTTTTGCAAGTAAAGGTTGTTCAAATGTTTGTTTTCCTTTGTGTTTTAGTATTATGGCGTTGTGCTGGTTACAGTTAGAATGATTATACAAATGTACGCGAAACAAAAAGCGTAGAATTTTATGCGTAAAAGTACTGAAGTGTTAGATACGGCGAGTAAACAGAATACTCAATAGTGATTGTACAAAAACATCATTGCGTACGTTTGATAAGACGCGTGCGACAAATAGTCTGCCTCTAGAAGTAAAACATCCAATTTCGTTGTGTACAATTTTTATGATGGCGCGCACACACACACACACACACACACACACACACACACACACACACACACACACACACACACACACAAACACACACAAAGCTGTAAGTCTATCACACAAAAGATATACACATGGAAACCGAGATTCAAACAAAAACACAAATCTGGAATTTTCGAGAAGGTGGAATTCAAAAGGAAGAGCATAAAGACAGGTGAAATAAACTGACTGAGTAAGCAAAATGCAAGTATATTGCTGAAGTGAGTTTCTATCAAAAGCAAAACTGTCTTGTACAGCTCCAAGCATTCAAAAAATACTGAAAAATCTTCATCACATGTCAAAATAAAAGCACAAAATCATTTTTATATGTACAGAGATCACCACTTTTTCATACAGAAGTTGTATAGATAGAGAGAGAGAGAGATAGAGAGATAAATTGAGAGAGAGAGAGAGAGAGAAAGAGAGAAAAGATAAGATAAGATAAGATTGATATGCTAGAGTTTCCTTCGGGAGTAACATTTTGTTCATTGTGTCATCACATATTCTGAAGAAAACCTATCAACGAAGACAGTTTGAGACTTACATCGTCCTTGCGATATTCTTACGGTACAAAAATACCCACGTCCGGCTGATTTCTGTTTCTCCTCATAAAAACAAACGGTCCTGATGCCTCAACAAACACAAACTATATGAAAAAAATCGTCACTTCTGTTTATGATATTATGATACAGGATATCGTATGTACACTTCGTCTTCTGCTTATTCTCAAAATGCACCCACATGCACTACAAAAGCAAACAAATAAAATATTAAAAAGTAAACAATTTGAGAATAGTGATTGGGGAACATAACCATGATACCACTCTCTAGTCAAGCAACAGAGTGTAGGCTCCGTGAAACGGGTGTGTAATTTTATGTGAGTGGGTGTTTGGGAGGCTAACGTCCTTTTCCATCCCGTATGGATGATATTAAAGGCGAGAAAACGTGAAAAAGGACAGCACAAATATTTGGCCCCAGCCGGGATTCAAACTCACGACCCCGACCGGCACTGAAAGTCCAACGCTCGGCATTCGGCTATTCCGGCTCCCCGTTACTCACCGACTCAGTTAGCGATTCCCACTTGTTCCCATAGTAGGGTATCATGACTGCCCTCTCCCACACCCTCCACAGCCACGCCCACCCCAACCCTCTTCCGCCCCCCGCCCCTATTCCGTCAAGATAATCGTTCTTTCCGTCAAGAGCCCGTGCTAATGCCTGGGAGACTGATATATTTACTGTTACACATCTGCACTACTGTTCGCGAAATCTCGACGCAGAAGAATGAGACGCTAGCCAAACTGAAACTAAAATCTGCCTGTCACTCCTCCAAGGTTTTTACGCCCCCCCCCCCCCCACCCCCTACTCTTTCGTACCTCCCACATCATGTTCTTCCCCGCCCACATTACCTTGTGTCACTTCTATGTTAAAAGACGGCGGTGTACATTACATCCGGGTTGTAGCGTTACACAAACAACGCCGTGTGACTAAGAACTAATACAGTCTTCACAAAAAGTTAAGGACCAGTCAACATAATGGGTGACAGTTTCAATAAATCAGAAAAAATAAACGAATAAGAATTTTCCCGTAAAATTCGGTAGCAAGATTGAGGGGTCATTAGTGAACATGGCGACCACTGTGTGGATGGCACGTGCGCGTCACACAGCATGATTGGCGCGTTTGAAAATCTGCAATTTCGGCAAAACTAGACCGAGTTTCAGTGTTCAGTGAGCGATACCTGGGGCTTTCTGCACGGCAAAAATGAGATGCAGGTCAAAGAATGCATCCCTGGTTATGAACTATGCTCATTTGTTTGCCTACATAAGCCGCCGTTTCAGCGATGTTCAGCACTACACCAGCAGGCCACCACGACAAAAGTTGAATGATATTTGCAAGTGGTCCTTAACTTTTTGTGAAGGCTGTATGTATGTTATTTGTTGTGAAAATGCCAGGCTGTAGGCGTTCTGCGTCACGCCCGGCGCTGCTTGGGAAATAATGTCCGGACTCAGAATAAGACGAAAAAAGGGTGCAGGCACTGTGTGACGACAGCTTGACAAAAAGTGACCAATGCTTGTTGGTGGTGAAGGTGTTGTTGTTGTTGTTGTTTTCATCGTCTCTGTTGTTACTGTCGTTGTTTTTGTTGTTATGGTTCTCGTTTGCTGTTCGCAGGCGTAGACTTTTACCTCCTTCCACCCCCACCCCCACCCCCTCCCCGCCCCCTCCCGAAGTAATGGGCCTGTTACACATCTGTGTTAGTCATCCAGACATTTACTGACAAAGAAAAGACACAGGTCTATATTCTAGTCACAACAGCGTTCCTTCTCCTTAGCGCGGACACATATCATATATGTTCATATAATTATATCATGTTATTTCCCGCCAAAGAGGTGACACGGGAGTCTAGAACACCATCAAAACGACAGCACAAGGGAAAGGTCAACACTGCTGGCGGAAGACCCGTCACCCTTACCGGACATTTTATCGCATGGAATGAAAAATGGTTGTATGGAATCAAGTGAAAAAAATTTACCACAAGTATTACGAAACTGGTCTATGATGTGATGTAACCAGCAAAGTAGAGACGTCATTAGTTCGTCCAGGATGCAAAACATAATGAGTGGTCCTCGCATACGCCGAAAATGTCCACCACGATGTAGTATTGTCGCTGTTGTTGTTGCTTCTGGCGTTCTCTCTTAGACGTTCAAGCGTTCTGATAGAGCGAGAAGGATCTGCTGTATTCTTGCACAGCTGTGTACAGGAACCGGTACTGCACCTGAAATTTTCACCCCAAAGCGAGAATAATCGGATTTTACATTTTTCAGCCAGGTTGCCCACGGCCAAAGAGCAAAACTTTAAACTGTCAAAAAGCCAAAATCGATTGCATTGAAATTACCATATACCCCCCCCCCCTCCTCGTAAATGGGGGAAAAACAATTATAACAGTTCTCGGCACTCATTCCTTCAAACATACAGCCCCTATGCTGTGGAACTCGCTTATTAATAAGACAGCGAAGGAGTCAATCAGCATTACAGCATTCCGAGAGCGGCTGAAGACTTATCTCTCCAGTAACCATCTGCATTGTTATTTTATCTTTCTTTCACTCTCCCTCTCCCTCTCCTGGCATCAGAAACTGCATGAATTATTTAATTTAATAATTTAATGTAATTCAATTTTAATTAATCTCCCTCTCCTGGCATCAGAAACTGCATGAATTATTTACAACCCATGCGTCTTGCCCATACACCAAAGTTCACTTCTGACAAACAAAACCTGTCACACAGTTTACATAACCAACGATACACATGCGCTAGTCCCATGAGTATGTACATCATAGCTGATACCATGATTTTGTGTATAATTATGCTTGCCGGGGGAGCGAGCGCATAACTGTGTGTTTGTGTTTGTGTGCGATTTCCTGTTCTTATGTAATGTTTTTCTCCATCTTCATTTTCTTCTTTTAAGTTTTTTTTTATGGTAGTGTAGCAACGGCAAGTTTGAAAATGGTCTTTGTATGCCTATAACTTATTCCGTTGTAGAATAAAGGATCGTTATCGTTATCGTTATCGTTATCGTTATCTCCCTCAACGCCGTGAGCACTCAGTGCAGACCCGTGTGCTGTACCAAGTCTCCATCCTCATCCTCCATCATCATCAACCACAAAGTTTGGGCTCCCTGCCAGCCGCGAATTATTCTTTGTGGCTTGCTCGGCTTTAAAAAAACTCACTCACTCACTCTGGCTCCCTGCAGTATATGCACAGACCTGAAAAAAGATAGACCCTTTGCGGTGCTGGAAGTGTGACGCCGCCGCGCGCCAGGTTGCGAGTACCTGGAAGTGCCAGATGCTATCAGCTGTTTACATAGCGCGCATAGCATTGGTCCGCTTTATCTTACGTCACATTTCTGATGACGTCTTTCTAAAGAACTTTGTATTTCGAACGAGGCGTCCTGTACACAGAGTCTCTGAGTTCTGGTATTCGCAAGATGGCCGCGATAGCGACACTCGCAAGCAGCGGTGGCAGCGTGCGGCGGTGGGTCTATCTTTTTTTAGGTCTGTGAGTATATGTAATGAGGGGAAAATAATACTTACCAGTGACGCCACAGTTTCAGGTCTTGGAATCTGCGCCTGTCTGACAGCCATGTAGATGTCGACGTCACCAACGGACGTAATACGCCTAATGACGTCACAGATTGCGCAGAAGAGCCCGCTTTTGGATACGCCGTCACTGGCGACAAAAAAAAAGCGTGAAAAACTGACTGCAAACGCTGCTGAAATGTACGTTTGTTATTTGAGTACTGGATAAATCAGAAAGTTTCAATTGTAAGTAAATGGCCACAATGTGAGATAAACTTCGAAGTATATACTTATGGCTAGCAGTGATAGGCCTAATTATGCACAGGTTTTTCTTACACACAACATCTTGAGCAGAGAAATCAGCTTGGGCTGAACTGAACTGAGCATGCTGAAGTGACTTACATGCATTGCACCACTACGGTACTGTTTCGGTCTTCCTCAGTGACTACAGCCTCAGCGAGCTGCAACAGATCAGCCGCGCTACCGGGGACCTCTCCCTTCCAATCGCTGTAGTGAAGGAGGCGAACCACGTTGGAATCTGAAGCGTCCTGCAAAGAAACTGGCCAAATGAATCAATCCGCGAGGCAGTCAGATCACTCACTTATTTAATCAATCTGTCAATCAATCGCTCAATCGATCGATCGATCCAATATATAATTAATAATAATAATAATATCTGTGTATTGTGTGGGCGCTTTACCCAACACGCACGCTCACGTAAATCACACGCATTCTCTCACGCACTGGACATGAACACATTACAATCACGTGGTGAAAACTGTCATTTCACCTAGTTAAGTGTCGGAATGTAGAACTGCATTTATTTTGAAATTTTGTGGGCTGAACATTTCCCAAGCAGTCTAATACTAGTCATTCTTTCATTCAGTATGTCAGTCAACAAATCAAGCAGGACAATGACTATCGTCTCTTCAAAGCAAGGCTTGGCAATATATAACGTCTAACATTAAAAGGGCCTAGACACCAAGAATTTAACAGGCGCGTAAAGCCTTTTAGGAAATAATAAAGTACCTTCACTGTTAGTTGGTAGCATTTCAAGTGGTGTCCAAGATCAGACATGTTCTCAAAAACCACTGTAAATGGACCAAAGGTCATTTCCTGTCCTTCCCTCCTCGGCCAGTAGCATCCTGTCTTCTGCACATAAGAGGGTGCATACAGTCAGATTATTTTGTCCATCGGGGTGAAAATTAGAACGCATGCTGTTACTCATGGCTATATAACAATGGGACGTATTTTAAAAGCAAAAGACGGTTTTTGGACTGTTGATGGTGTTGATAATGACAAGGTCTGAAAGTGCTTGGTCCACACGCTGACGCAGTAACACACACACACACACACACACACACGCACACACACACACACACACACACACACACACACACACACACACACACGGGGAGCCAGGGTGGTCGAATGGTAGAGCGTTGGACTTCCAATGCTCGGGTCGTGAGTTCGAACCCCGGCTGGGGCCAAATATTGTGCTGGCTTTTTCATCGTTGCCCCGTCTTTGACATCACCTGTATGTGGTGAAAAAGGACGTTAAACTCCCAAACACACACACACACACACACACACACACACACACACACACACTTGAAATGAAAAAGAACAAAGAACACCTCCTTGTCAATTCAAACTGACACAAGAGTGAGACAGCTCCGATGCCCGTTAGCTATCAGCTCACCTCAGATCCGTCGACCTCTGACCCAAGGGAGACAATTGTCGTGACGCCATTTCCGGCCACCATTCGCCACATGTCAACCATGGTGTGGGGCAGCGGCAGCTGGGTTGCTATGCAACCGTGGGTGGCCACAAACGTCTGAACAAATTGAGAAACGTTTCGGCGTTAAGACAAAGTAGAGAGAACTTCAGTAAGCTCTCATGGACACTGAATATCATTTTTGACAAGAACACTTTCTACTTAATTATCTAGTCCGGGCGACCCTGGCTGCACTAGTCATTATTTTTCCAGATATATCAGGGCCGTAGCAGCCCTACCGGCCACTCCGGCCATGGCCGGACCACGTTTTGGCCCAAAAAAAGCAACAACAAAAAGCCCAGGTAACACTGTTTGCTTAAGTAACATTGGGTTACTGAGGGGATATGCAGTAGTAGTGTAGTCGTCCCCCCCCCCTCCCCCCGCTTTTCAATTTCTTCGGGTAAAGTTCTTCCGTCCGTCCCTGTCCCCCCCCCCCCCCCCCGCCCGCCTCCGCTTTTCACTTTCTTCGGGCAAAGTCCTTCCTTTGTGTACCGCGAAAATAAAATTAAAATTTCCGTATTATTTTTTATGGCCGGAGCACTGTTAGGAGCTGTGCTACGGCCCTGTATATTGAATCGTGTGTGACTTGAACTTAACTGGATTCACCCGAAGTAAATTACCTTTTTTCACACTGTTAGAGGTGTATACAAAGAAGTTATATACAATGCATTTGCTGTCCACTTTGATCGGCTCCAACCCTGCACGAAATAGTCGTCAAAGACCCATCCACTTTGAAATCAGCCAGTCAGTCGTGATCTTAACTTACCGGCATGAAGACTGCATTGATGTACTGATTTCGCCCTCGAACGTGCCTCGTCAGGTACACCAGGTGGTTGTCGTCTGCAAATATTTAAAGGAAACAAGAAAAAAATGCATACGTGTTGGCCATACGTTTGTCTTTACCACCAATAAATTACATGACATGCATGATAAGTGGACCATGCAAGGGAGCGAACTGTGCATTGCATTGTGCACAGTTCTCTCCTTTGTAACGTCCACTTGCCTATTCGTTTCCTTTGACAAGCTTGAGGAGTACTTTTCGCTGCTGTAGTCACTACTTGCTGACGTTTTATGATTTTCTCCGCAGCTACCAAAAGTCCATTACGTGGAAGGGGGGTATATGTACCTGGTAACAGACTTGGGTTCCTGTTTTTGTCAAGGTTCTCTTCCCTCTCAGCTTCCGTGTGGCTCGGCTTCTTCTGTAAGACTCTTATTTGTTTCAGTCTCTGCGGCAGAAATTGTGTATGTACATAAACGAAAATTATCATCGGTTATATGAAAAGCGCTCTGCAAGTAGACAAACTGAATCGATCAAAGGTAGAAAGTGAAAATGGAAAATCGGATCAGGCATAGGGCTGAAACAGGACTGCGAAAAACAGCACAAAAAAAAACACACAAAAAAACATAGAAAATGACTTGCTAATTCTAGGGGATTCTCCACCTTCACTTCCCGGGCACATAATAAAGCACGAGACATTGAGTTCTGCAGTGTGTTTTGTTTTGCTTTGTGCTATATCTCTTAAGAGCCGGAGCACGATCACCCCCTGCCCACTGTACGATTTGACTCATTAAAGAGAACAAGCCACTGTACACCAGTAGGAGCCAGTTCAAGCCACTATTACCCAAGGCTTGGGCCTTCCCGCTGGGTGCGAGACTGTTGCAGATTGCGTGATAGTGGCTTCAAGTGGCTCCTAGTGACCTGAAGATTTCAAGTCAAATGCGATTTTGCATTGGCTTTTAAGGGGTAACTGCTTTTGGAAGTGGTTCGTGTGTCAGTCTGTTGTGTGTGTGTGGAGGGGGGGGGGAGTCGCGGGTGGTGTAAATGCTGTTAAAATCTTTATGTCGAAAAAACAAACAAACAAGATTACACGCACAGCAGATCAGCAATTCAAACTTACGCCGAACTCACTGTCGATTCGTCCCTGGGGTGTGTTCGGATCAACAGTATCAGGAAACAGACCTTCAAACGTCGCAACATCAACACGTGTATCACGACTCGTGTACGCCTCCAGGACCGCCTCGTACAGAAACCTGTACTGCGACTGAAAAACACGGATAACATATCTTGCCTGTAACATCTGGGCCCTGATGCATGGAGAGAGGCTAGGGCCTAATAGACGACTCCCACTCGGCAAGCACGGAGGCCAAAACCCCGCCCCTTTACTCTGCCGTGTATTGTCAAAACAAAGTATGTCCATGACGTCATTATATACGAAAAGGTGTGATTTCAAAATGAAATAATTTGACGTAATGGTCTTTTTCCTCGAATGACGTCGATGGACTTGCTGCTTTCTTTCCATGCTTCAGTCATAGTATCTGGCAAGAAAGTTCGGCAGACCACGCCTCGTGTTGTGCTCAGTCATTATGCCGCGAGATTCGATTGGCTGAATTCTAGGGACTCGGCAGGACAGGAGTGGATTCGTCCAGTATGTCAGTAAATACATCTGACAAGGTCCACAAGACAATACAGCAAAAACAAGAACAGCGATAAACAGTGTTTGGTAGGGTTCGACTCCAGTGTGAAACGATTACCCACTTTCGCTTGAATCATGTTGCACCGGTCCTCACGCATGCGCTCCACGATGCGGAAGACGTCAATTTTTGACGCGTTCTCTGCTCCACTCATGGCGATGTCCAGACCAATGAACGTTCCTGTCCGCCCCACACCGGCGCTAGGAAAACATAACAGGTATAAATTATGTACACACCTTGCGCAAGAGCCAGTCTAATGTCACCCAACAAGCACTTGACTGGAACCCACAAGGAAAACGAAAAAGGGGGCGCCCAAAGCAGACATGGAGGTGTAGCCTCCAGGACGAGCTGAAAGCCGCCGGCCAAACCTGGGAGGCTGCAAAAACATCAGCAAGAGACCGCAGGAAGTGGAGAAGAACTGTCGAGGTGCTATGTTCCACAAGGAGTAAAGAGGAATGATGATGATGATAAATTATGTGAAAACTTTCAGAATGCCTCCTTTTGTGATCAGCTTGAAGTAAACGTGTGATGAAAATCTGGAGAAATGCAATGGATGTCTAAACGTAAACCTGAACCACGTTTGTGGACATACGGCGATGAAGCGTGGGGTCGAACCCATGTAGAGCTAGTGATATGGTTTTTCCTATCTACAGGGCCGCTCATCGGGGGTTTCTCTCCGGGTTATCCGGCTTTCATTACCCAGCAAAAGTGAAAACTAGGACAGGTATTGGGTGGCGTTCTCCGCGACGTGTCTTCCCCGGGGAAAGCAGCCCGAATTTCGCGAAAGGGAAAATAACAGTAATTTCTTTTATTTTTTAATGTGTAAAATGGATGACACTTCATCAAAACAACAACAAAGAAACAACCAACAACGACAACCAAAACAAAAACAAGCGAAACGTGATTTTTTTATACACGATATAAATGGTACACTGAAATTGCCGCACCCAAGTCTGGTTTACAACTTTGATTCTATGGTGACAAGGCTTGCAACTGATTTTCTTCACTATATTTTTGTCATTTTGTGTCATATTTCACCTGACCTCGTGAGTTCGAATCCCGGCTGGGGCCAAACGTTTGTGCTGGCCTTTTTTCACGTTGCCCCGTCTTTGATATTACCCCTACGTGGTGAAAAAGGACGTTGAAACTCCCATACACCCACCCACCCTCGCACCTGACTTGGTATGCTGAAAACCATCGCTGTGAAACCAAAACACCACAACATTCAAAGCACAGAAATGAATGTCACCTGCAGTGAACGAAAAGTGGTGACTGTGACTGCTTGCGCCAGTGACTGGTGGTGACTGTCCGCCAGAAGTCTACTAGGGCCGTGGTGGAAGGTACCGAGTGGTCAAGCCAGGTGACGTAATGATACTGGGTAACGTGACGACTTGAACCCTGTCAACAACAAGGTAAGCTTATTCATTATCATCACTGTCGTAGTCGTCGTCGTCGTCGTCATCATCATCATCATTGATGCCGTCGTTATCATCATTATTATCATCGTCGTCGTTATCATGTCGTCGTCATCATCATCATCATCATCATCGTCGTCGTCGTCGTCGCCGTTGTCGTTATCATCGTCATCGTTATTACGTCACCATCATATCATCGTTGTCGTCGTCGCCGTTATCGTCACCATCGTCGTCGTTATCATCGTTATCATATCATCATTGTCATCGTTGTCATCTTCATCATCGTTATCATCATATCATCGTCGTTGACATTGGTACCTTTGTCGTCATCATAATCATGAGAATTCATAATCCGGTGTTTCTTTCAACAAAAACAAGAGGAAATAAAATGCTGCGATGTACGTCTTTGTCTTTCACGATGAACTCTCTGATGACGTAATCAGCCCGTTTCTCAACATCCAGTCCGGTGACGTCAAAAGATCCGTACGTCTGACTCGCGCCTTTGGACGGCCAATACTGCTCGCACTTTTTCTGAAACAAGACGTGACTTCAATTTGAAAACTAACATTACGCTCGACTAGGTTAAGGGAGTTTCTGCAAAACATCGGAAGTCAGGGAGGACGTGTGTGGATGTGTGTGTGTGTGTGTGTGTGTGTGTGTGTGTGTGTGTGTGTGTGTGTGTGTGTGTGTGTGTGTGTGTGTGTGTGCGCGCGTGTGCGTGTGTGTGTGTTTGCGTGCGTGCGTGCGTGCGTGTGCGTGCGTGCGCGTGTGCGCGTGCGCGTGTGCGCGTGCGCGTGCGCGTGCGCGTGTGTGTGTTTGCGTGCGCGTGCGCGTGCGTGCGTGCGTGCGTGCGTGCGTGCGTGCGTGCGTGCGTGCGTGCGTGTACACCCAAAGGACGAAAGGGAAGTTGCTGCCAAATTCGGGATCAGTGGGCAACTTGTTGTACTGAAGTTTACGCTAACACTTCACTCTCTCTCTCTCTCTCTCTCTCTCTCTCTCTCTCTCTCTCTCTCTCTCTCTCTCTCTCTCTCTCTGCGTGTGTGCATGCATACGGGATTTTATACCACTCTACCACTATTACAAGTCATGGTATAAAATCCATAATTCACCACATGTGGTATAAAGATTGTACCCATGACAACCACGCGTGTATTTTATGGCTGTACCTAAAGGCCATGTCACACGAGAGGGCAAAAACACTTGAAAACATTGTTTTCAGATGTTTCGCTGCGAAACAGTGTGTTTTGTCGTGTGACATACTTCACAACAATGTTTTCAAAACACTGTTTCGATCGTGTTTTCAGTTTTAGAGCCTGCCCTAAAATCCGAAAACATGTTTTGTGTTTCAACCAATGAAAGCCGCCGTGCGGAGTGTCAAGTGACACCTTCCCGTATCCGCTCAGTCAACGTGTATGTTTAAGGAAAAGAGACATCGACTTTACCCAGAAACCCCATCCAGAGGTATTTCATACGCATTGAAGTTCTACATACAAGAAAAGGGTGTCTAGTAAGGTAGGAATGTCTTGACCGTAGCAGGGAAACTTGTTTTCAGTGTGACATCGCCTTAAAGAGTGAACAGGTATTACCCCTAGCAGTGTTCCAGCAGTGTGTTCTGGTGAAAGGATTTGCGTCACAATATGACGCGAAAAGGGACTAAAGAATAATTTACGTCACGACATGACGTAGTTCGACTTCGTACGGAAATGGGGACGAAGGATCTTTGCCAGTCGCTTGACGTGGAATTGTTGATCTTTTGCTGCGTGTTATCAACAAGCGGTCGTGTTTGTGACAAGCGTAAGCCTAGTTCCAGTTCTCTACTAAGACGGAGGCTTCGAAACAGAAAAGCTGACTTCTCAAAGCCTATGGACAAAGCGAGGTAAAGAACCTCAGTCAGTGATGTCGCGTGAAGCATTTGGATTGCCGATGTCAGCTTTCAAATCAAAGACTTGAAATGCAGGTAGGGACGTGGTATAAATAATTTTCCCAATTCGGTGCCCCCGATTACGTAAAATACACCACACTCGTTTGTTGATTTCGACCGTAAAACTGCTCGTTAAAACTCGCAGTTTTACGGTCGAAATCAACAAACTCGTGTGGTGTATTTTCCGTAATCGGGGGCACCTCATTGTGAAAACTCTATTTATGTCTGTGTGTGAGAGAGATATGATCAGAATGTACTGCTCCACACCTTCTCGCCTTCCTGTGTGTTGGTCAGCATCACAATATGGGTGACACCCTCTTGCCAAACCAGCTTCCAGAAATCACCGACAGTGTTCTTCTTCGCACCTGTAGCGGAACGAACAAAAAAGGTTTCATTAATTTCTTCACACAAGAAGAGCCTGCAGACAGCGCAGAACTCTTTTAGTTGACTCTTAACAGCACGAGCCCGACCATCCCCGCTATAGGTTAAGACTGGTTAAAAAGAACAAACCTCTCCACACCAATAGGAGCCACTTCAAGCCACTATTACGCAAGGCTTGGACCTTTCCCGCCGAGACCGCTGTGGATTGCGTAACAGTGAGTGGTTTAACTCTTAAAAGCCCATGCATTTTTACTTGAAAGTTTCGTATCACTACGAGCCACCACTTCAAGCCACTATTATGTAAATCTGCAGCGATCTTGGGCCTATCGGGAAGGCCCATGCCTTGTCTAATTGTGGCTTGGAGTGGCCGCTACTGGTGTGGAGTGGCTGTATCTTTTTAACCAGTCTTATGATATAGTTGGTGGTCGGGCTTGGGCTCTTAAGAGTTAAAAGTGGCTTCTGGTGATCTGAAGATTTTAAGCAGAATTGCGATATTTGCATGGGCTTTCAAGAGTTACCCGCGAAAATATAAATTGTAGTCGTATATCACCTCTAACACGTACAAGTGTTTTGCACAAAGGCTGAGAAATGTTGAGAAAAACAGTGTGGTGCAGGAAATTACTCAGGTGCAAAATGTACGTCAGTCTCACCTTGCGCTGCGATGTACACTTTGTCCGAACGCGGCCCCTGCGGAAAACAAAATTCACAATGGACGCGACAATCTTTATATTCACTTTCCTCACTCTTCTTCTTCTTCTTCTTAATGATGTAGTTGTTGCAGCAGTTGTTGTTAAAACATGTAGAGTTACCAGTTAATTTAAATATCTGCATGACAATCAAAATACAAACATCTAAACTAAGAAATTGTAAAATTCACAAGAAAAAAAAACATTATTCTTTTGTATTTTTGAGAATTGCAGAAACTTACAAACTGGTTCTGTGACTTTTTTCACTTGCGGCTTTGACCTTAAGCTGCCACTGTCGCATACTCGCGACTCTCATAATCTAATTAATTCCGCAACAGGTTACAATGAAAAACTGACCCTGATGTAACTGGCGTTGACGTAATCGTTACTTCCGGGATCTGGATCTCCGCGAAGCACAACTCGCGTGTCATCATCTGCAGACATATCAATCAATCAATCAATCAATCAATCAATCAATCAATCAAGATTCTTTGTTAAAGTAGTTAATTCCAAAGTTAATTGTGTTACAAGCATTCTATACTAAATATTTAGTCACAAATTCTTTAACTGCCAAGTTTGTACTATACGTAAAAATGTGAACAGCCGAACGTTCTAGATAACAAATAAGATTTTATTTTTCGTTTCTGTGATGCATACAGACAATGTCCACTATTTTCAGTTTGTCATGCGCAAAGTGCAACTAATATAATAATAATAATAAATTTCATTTATATAGCGCACTTCTCAGATACAGTGACTCATTGCGCTAACACACATCACTCATACACATTCACACTATACAGACAAAACACGTCAATCACATCACACAATACAAAGACACATCAGTTGTGCGACTCACATGGCAAAATGGACTTGAAGCGGTTCTTGTATTTGTTTTCTTCAGCTGCCCCAGCTTTGTGGGCACGTTTCAGCCCCATGTTGAGTTTCTGTGTGAGAACAGCAAAGAGAAATATAACAAAGCCAAACCAGTAGTCCCACCTGCAAAGAATAATGACAGTGTAATAACACTGACACACAAACACACACACACACACACACACACACACACACACACACACACACACACACACACACTCTCTCTCTCTCTCTCTCTCTCTCTCTCTCTCTCTCTCTCTAATTTAAATCAGCGGCATGAGAGGACCTCGAGGAATGGCATCCTGCGCTTACCATTACCCCGTATTGACTTATTCAAAACAAGCCTTTCCTTCGCTGGAGCATTACAATGGAATTCTCTCCCTTCACACCTGAAACTAAATATATCTACTTCTACGTTTAAGCGTGCACTCAAACAGTACCTGATGGATCGCACATAACGTACGTTACGCGGCAACCTGTTATTTTGATTTTCTATTTTACATCAATTCAGTATTATATCAGTGATTTGTGTTTACAAAGGTCGTACGTGTGTGTGAATGCTTTTTGACCTAATGGACGATTTTCTCTATGGTTTTGTTTCTTGTAGTTTAGTGCATAACACCTTTTATATTTTGCTCCCTTTTTTCTCCGTAGTAGATAGTCTCTGTAGTATTAGCAACGGCAAGTTTGCAAACTGGCGAATTTCTGTCAAAACTTTTACCGTTGATAAATAAAGTTTCATCATCATCATCATCATCATCTCTCTCTCTCTCTCTCTCTCTCTCTCTCTCTCTCTCTCTCACTCACACTCCCCTCCCCTCCCCTTCACACCCTCCTTCTAAAAGAACTGGGGAGCCGGGGTGGCCGAATGGTAGAGCGTTGGACTTATAATGCTCGGGTCGTGTTCGTATCCCGGCTGGGGCCAGATATTTGTGCTGGCTTTTTCATCTTTACCCCGTCTTTGATATCACCCGTATGTGGTATAAAAGGACGTTAAACCCCCAAACACCCACCCATCCACCCTTCTAAAAGAGCAAAAACAAAAAACCGCAACACTTATGATACGTGTTAAAACACACACAAAATTTTAAAATTAATAACTTACAGCGAATTCTTCATCCAAGAGTTCTTTGTTTCGCAGTTTGTCCAACAAGCGTTGCTGCACAGCGTCTAGCTTCAGCCTGGCCGCTTCTGACGTCATGTACACGTCATCACAATAGTACACGTCATTCTTCTCTCTCGCCATATCACCGTTAGCAGCGTCGACGACCAGCTCAATGTCATCCATGGTTTCATCAAGAGCAGGTGGAGGCGATGGGACAACGGCCAGTTGTCCTCCTTGACCGGAGGTGCCGACGCTGGCGTAAGCCGTTCCTCCATTGGTGGCGCCCTGGTTTCGGTGTTGAGACTTCGGTTCAGGTTTCACGGCTGCGGTTGGTTTCTGCTGGCGCGCGTCTGTGGAAATGTATGTCACAGAGACAAGAGTCAGCTGCAGGACAGTTTCTGTTAATAATACGTTGGCTATAAAGTCTATAAACGTGTGTATTGCAGGATCAGGCCTATGCTCGGGTCGTCAGTTCGAATCGCGGCTGGGGCCAAGTATTCGTGCTGGCCTTTTCTTTGTTGCCCATCTTTGATATGACCTTTGCGTGGTGGAAACGGACGTTAAACTCCAAAACAGCCACCCAAGATTAGGCCTACAAAGCTTCACAGAAACAGTCTGGGTGAAGTGGTTTTCTGGCCTACGCAGAAAGTAGACTAGCATTACTCCAGTGAGGCCTATGCGGAAAGGAGGCATTCCATTCTTTTTAAACTCTTGTCAGGCACGTGCCCTTGAATGGTCTGTGCAGGGTAAGTTTTGTATCTAGACTGATGCATTTTTAGGGATGATTATCATGCCTGAGGCTAATAGGGCAGACCTTCAGGACTCGTGAATTTGACCTGCATGCGTCTCGATGTCAGACACTAAGAAAATGGCCCAGAGAGGTTTGCGATTCAAGATACGTGGGAATATGGGTGTTTTACAATGCAATGACAAGCCAGCCAGTCTCAAACAATAGCATACAAGGAACAGCAAAACGCCACGAACCATTTCCGTGCCAGTGAGTGGCGCTCGAGGGTTGGCTTTGGTTGTTGTCGCTGGTACTGACGTTCTGGTAGACGTTGTCGTTGCTTCTGCTGCCAGACAAGGTGTTCCAGCTTACCTCCCTTCCTGGTTTCTCCACCGCCTGGCGTCGCCTCCTGAACGATAAATTGTGACGTAATTATTCAAGATAAACGGGCGAGCACGGTGTGAAAGTATTCCCTTCCGTTACTTGGACTTAAAGCGAGTCCGCTAAACTGGGCTATTACTGCTAAAACGATCTGGAGAAAAGGCACAAGCGCCCATCAAATCCATGGTGCTTGGGCCCCTTATGACAATACTCTTTTATTCATGTAGCCCCTTTTGGGGTATGGAAGATGAACTCGATCAAGTGACGCGGCTTGATGGTTGATCGTTGATCCTAACGTTATTTCAGTTTTATCGGATGTGGATTGTCAGGAGGCTATGATGTTTTTTTATCGCCATGAAAAGAAAACAAGTCAGTCCAGCTGCACTTCTTTCTTACTTCATTTCTTTATTTTTTTCCAGAGAAGCAGAGTCAGTGGAGCGCTAGAGCACAGGACTTTCAATGTTCGGGTCGTGAGTTCGAGTCGCAGGGCCAAACAGTGGTGCTGACTTTTCTTCTTTTTTTTTTTTTTTTTTTTTCTTTTGTTTTTGCCCTGTCTATATATCACCCATGTGTGATATTTCTTTTCTTTTTCTTCCTGTGTGCGTGCGTGCGTGTGTGTGTGTAGGGGGGGGGGCGTGTATTGGGGCTGGAGGGGGGGGGGGGTGCGGGGGGCCGGAGTTGGGGGGGGGGGGGGAAGGCAAGGGGATAGGTACTGCTTAAACAGAAGAACAGACCTCTTCACAACTACGACGACAGCAACGGCCAACACCACAGCGACGATCACACCAACAACTGCACCCGCAATGGTTCCTGTATTGTTACTTCCTCCAGGTCCCCCTTCCCCCTGAAGCGCTGTCGAGAGACACAAAAGTGTGTGTTTATTTCACAAAAATGAAATACGGTCAACTGTAAATTGCTCGTTTCCGAACAATGGTAAAGCGTTGGTGTTTTAATGCTCGGGTCGTGAGTTCGTATCCCGGCTGGGGCCAAATATTTGTGCTGGCTTTTTCATCGTTACCCCGTCTTTGATATCACCCTTACGTGGTGGAAAAGGACGTTAAACCCCCAAACAACCACCCACCCACCCCCATATACACCCTCATCGCTTGATGACGCCACTCCTGTCAATCAAAAGGGCCGAGCCCCAAGAATTCAGCCAATCAAATCTCGCGGCATAATGAGCACAACACATGACATGGTCTGGTAAACAACGAGGG
>JACVVK020000374.1:305000-585000 GCA_018292915.2 Batillaria attramentaria
AGAAAGTAGTGGTAGTGTGTTTAATTGTCTTTGTTTGGTAGTTGGTTGGTTGGTTGATTTTTTTGTTTTTTGTTTGGTGTTGATTTTTTTTAATGAGGGATGCTATTTTTGTACTCTCTCTCTCTCTCTCTCTCTCTGCGTCGGTGGTGTGTGTGTGTGTGTGTGTGTGTGTGTGTGTGTGTGTGTGTGTGTGTGTGTGTGTGTGTGTGTGTGTGTGTGTGTGTGTGTGTGTGTGTGAGAGAGAGAGAGAGAGAGACAGACAGACAGACAGACAGACAGACAGACAGACAGAGACAGACAGAGAGAGAGAGACAGACAGAGACAGAGATGTACTTTGATCACAAAGGGCAGGTTTCCACCCTGGTTCACAAATGTCACATTCCCCTGTCTGCTTGTCACACGGGTCATCATTCAGACACGCTCCACATCTCTGGTCACACTCACTGCCGTAGTAATGAGCGCTGCAACCTGGTTTTCAAAAACATTAATACTTAGAATCAGTTAACTAATACCGATGCACGCTTACGTAAAACCAGTAGACTGCATATCCTTCATGCAAGTGTATGCATCGCTAACTGTGGTTTTTTAAGTTGTTTCTCTATAGAGAAACAACTTTATGAGACGGGGCAGATTTTGCTACGCGCAGCAGCAAGTTTCAGTGATACAAAACAAGACTGTGACGTTTCTCCACACAATACTTGTGAACTATTGCACTATTATAGCTTTAGTATTAAGAATAACAGAGCTTTTAGATAAACACATTTTTTCACGTTTCTGCGAGAAGCGCCGGTCAAAAAAGTTCCAATTTTGCAATTTCGTAAGTACAATCCAAGGCACTTTAAGTCCACGTTTCATCAGCTCTCTAGATCTTCCAGATTTTATGTCAAAATTAATTCAGTCCCGGAAGTCACAAAAGCAACAAGGAAATCACAAGATATGAAGAAGTATCATCTGTCAGACGAGCAGCGTGAGGCTGACGGCAAATGTTTGGTTCACAGTGCAAAATCTGCAAGTATCGTCACTGCTTCCGACATTTCATCAGCCCTCTACATCTTCCAGATTTCATGTGAAAAATAATTCAGTCGGAGAAGTCACAAAGCCAATAGGGAAATCACAGGACATAAACAAGCATCCTCAGACGATCTCAGTGCTAGAGGCTGACGCCAAAAGTTTAGCAAATAAAAGCGACACAAAAGGGACAGAAACCACTTAACTTTGACAAAGGACGGCACAGGTCGACGTTTCGGCTTACGCCTTCTTCAGGACATAAACAAATGGGACATAACTTCAACAAACAAACAAAAGGTAACTCTGCGGACGTACTGACATACACGGCGCGGGAAAAAAAAAAAAAAAAAAAAAAAGGGTGGGCGAGAAAAGGACCAGAAAAAAATAGCAAAATTATCACAACACCCATCCTTAGGTGACAGAAGACCATGGACTGTGTGTGAAAAAAAAAAAAAAAAAAAAAATGTTGGGCAGAAAAGAACAAAAAAGAATAGTGAAAATTAGCAATCACAACACCCATCCTTTGGTGACAAGGACCATGGATTGTGTGTGAAAAAAGTTCAGAGGGTTATGTTACGGCTTTTCGTTCAAACCACCCGGGGCCTGACTTCCCAGGCGCTGAATAATGTGCGACTCCATGTCGCGTCTGTCTGTGGCGTCACCGTGCATAAGCCACAGGCCAGTTACTGTCATATTTAAGATGGAGTGGCCTGCAGAATTGAAATGCACGGCAACGGGTTTTATTCTGTTGTGTCTGGTGTCGGCGATATGTTCAGCAAAGCGTGTTGCCAGGCTACGTCCAGTTTCCCCAACATACAGTTTGTGACATGCGGTACAGATGATGGCGTATATGAGGTTTGTACTGTCGCATGTGAAGTGGCGTTTGATGGTCATTTTTCCTTTGGGGCCCTTGACAGAAGTCACTGTTGAGACATGACAGCAGGTTTTGCAATTTTGTTTTTTGCATGGAGTTGTACCAGGGGGTAGGGGTTGGTGGGGCCTGACATTGGCGCGAACCAGAAGGTCTCGCAAGTTGGTGTCCCTCTTGTATGCAACAAGAGGTGGGGTGTGGAAGGTCTGTCCAACTGTGCAACTCTTCGACAGAATGTGCCAGTTGGACATGATGATACGTTGGACTGACAGATTATGGGGGTGAAATGGAATGGAGAAAACCGGACGTTCCTGGGCAACTAATCTGTCAGTCTGTCCAACTGTGCAACTCTTCGACAGAATGTGCCAGTTGGACATGATGATACGTTGGACTGACAGATTATGGGGGTGAAATGGAATGGAGAAAACCGGACGTTCCTGGGCAACTAATCTGTCAGTCCAACGTATCATCATGTCCAACTGGCACATTCTGTCGAAGAGTTGCACAGTTGGACAGACCTTCCACACCCCACCTCTTGTTGCATACAAGAGGGACACCAACTTGCGAGACCTTCTGGTTCGCGCCAATGTCAGGCCCCACCAACCCCTACCCCCTGGTACAACTCCATGCAAAAAACAAAATTGCAAAACCTGCTGTCATGTCTCAACAGTGACTTCTGTCAAGGGCCCCAAAGGAAAAATGACCATCAAACGCCACTTCACATGCGACAGTACAAACCTCATATACGCCATCATCTGTACCGCATGTCACAAACTGTATGTTGGGGAAACTGGACGTAGCCTGGCAACACGCTTTGCTGAACATATCGCCGACACCAGACACAACAGAATAAAACCCGTTGCCGTGCATTTCAATTCTGCAGGCCACTCCATCTTAAATATGACAGTAACTGGCCTGTGGCTTATGCACGGTGACGCCACAGACAGACGCGACATGGAGTCGCACATTATTCAGCGCCTGGGAAGTCAGGCCCCGGGTGGTTTGAACGAAAAGCCGTAACATAACCCTCTGAACTTTTTTCACACACAATCCATGGTCCTTGTCACCAAAGGATGGGTGTTGTGATTGCTAATTTTCACTATTCTTTTTTGTTCTTTTCTGCCCAACATTTTTTTTTTTTTTTTTTTTTCACACACAGTCCATGGTCTTCTGTCACCTAAGGATGGGTGTTGTGATAATTTTGCTATTTTTTTCTGGTCCTTTTCTCGCCCACCCTTTTTTTTTTTTTTTTTTTTTTTTTCCCGCGCCGTTTATGTCAGTACGTCCGCAGAGTTACCTTTTGCTTGTTTGTTGAAGTTATGTCCCATTTGTTTATGTCCTGAAGAAGGCGTAAGCCGAAACGTCGACCTGTGCCGTCCTTTGTCAAAGTTAAGTGGTTTCTGTCCCTTTTGTGTCGCTTTTATTTGCTTAACTTGTAACCACTTCGCAGTCATTACCGTTTCCGTTGCCAAAAGTTTAGTTCACGGAATTGACGTCATCTCTCTCTCTCTCTGTATGACGACCTGCTTGAGGCTGACGTCAAATGTTTAGTTCACGGAACTGACGTCTCTCTCTCTCTCTCTCTCTCTCTCTGGGGAGCCAGGGTGGCCGAATGGTAGCGCGTTGGACTTTCAATGCTTGGGCCGAGAGTTCGAATCCCGGCCGCTGGGGCCAAATATTTGTGCTGGCCTTTTTCTCGTTGCCCCGTCTTTGATATCACCCTTATGTGGTGGAAAAGAGCGTTAAACTCCTAAACACCCACCTACTCACCCTCTCCCTCTCTCTCTCCCTTCTTCCCACACCCGGCCCCACCCCCAGTCACGTGGCTAATCGGTCGAGGTCGTAGAGGATCTAGTGTCATCGGTAGAACTTGGAGAGGGGAGAACCGGCAACAATAACAACAAAACAGACAAAATAAAATGAAGTTTGGAGAAACAACTTTGTAGGACGGGGCCGTTCCTCCTTGTTTAAAGTTAAGTGGTTTCGGGGCAGATTTTGCTACGCGCAGCAGCAGGTTTCAGTGATACAAAACAAGACTGTGACGTTTCTCCACACAATACTTACTTTCACGCACACAGTGACGTAACGAAATCTGCGTCATAGACACCTTACGTGCACACTTTGCTGCTGCGTTCTTTTTGGCGGGAATGACGTGTGTGTGTGTGTGTGTGTGTGTGGACGGATGTAATGATGGCTATCTGCTAAACCACCTCGCCGGATGCCTTTTTACTTTGAGATAAAATGGGCAGTCATATTCTCCAGAGCTATTTTTCACGATTTTTATCCTGCCGCATTTTGAGAACAGTTATCGCCGATTTGAAAAAATCGGTCATGTTACGAATTTTTTCGAAAACTATTTTCAAATGGCTTCATTTTCTGAAATTGGGAAGATCATCCAATTATACTGCCTGTTTTCGTAGCACAGCTCTGTAGCTCTGACAGGTTTTGTGTAAGAAAAATATTTCCGAGGTAGGGGTGGTTTGCATATAAGGCCAAATATCTATGAAACGACTGCTTCAAATTACTCATCATTCCGGTATTTTTGTCACTTGTGACAACTGCACATATGACATGAACTATTGCACTATTATAGCTTTAGTATTAAGAATAACAGAGCTTTTAGATAAACACATTTTTTCACGTTTCTGCGAGAAGCGCCGGTCAAAAAAGTTCCAATTTTGCAATTTCGTAAGTACAATCCAAGGCACTTTAAGTCCACGTTTCATCAGCTCTCTAGATCTTCCAGATTTTATGTCAAAATTAATTCAGTCCCGGAAGTCACAAAAGCAACAAGGAAATCACAAGATATGAAGAAGTATCATCTGTCAGACGAGCAGCGTGAGGCTGACGGCAAATGTTTGGTTCACAGACAAAATCTGCAAGTATCGTCACTGCTTCCGACATTTCATCAGCCCTCTACATCTTCCAGATTTCATGTGAAAAATAATTCAGTCGGAGAAGTCACAAAGCCAACAGGGAAATCACAAGACATGAACAAGCATCCTCAGACGATCTCAGTGCTAGAGGCTGACGCCAAAAGTTTAGTTCACGGAATTGACGTCATCTCTCTCTCTCTGTATGACGACCTGCTTGAGGCTGACGTCAAATGTTTAGTTCACGGAACTGACGTCTCTCTCTCTCTCTGGGGAGCCAGGGTGGCCGAATGGTAGCGCGTTGGACTTTCAATGCTTGGGCCGAGAGTTTGAATCCAGGCCGCTGGGGCCAAATATTTGTGCTGGCCTTTTTGTCGTTGCCCCGTCTTTGATATCACCCTTATGTGGTGGAAAAGAGCGTTAAACTCCTAAACACCCACCTACCCACCCTCTCCCTCTGCCTCTCTCTCTCCCTTCTTCCCACACCCGGCCCCACCCCCAGTCACGTGGCTAATCGGTCGAGGTCGTAGAGGATCTAGTGTCATCGGTAGAACTTGGAGAGGGGAGAACCGGCAACAATAACAACAAAACAGACAAAATAAAATGAAGTTTGGAGAAACAACTTTGTAGGACGGGGCCGTTCCTCCTTGTTTTCTTACCGTAACGAATAATAAAAAAAACAAAAAAACTTTACTTTGCACTTTCGTGTGAGTAGGGTAATTGCGGTGCTCTTCTGTCAGAAAACACTTTAAAGTACTCCGTAGGCGGGCACTGGCCCGTTTTTGTATGTTAAATACTGCTCTGGCTGCACAGCTAAAGCCCAGGTTAAGTAACTACACACCGAGTGAAAATAATGATGATGATAATAATAATAATAAAATTTAATAACAATGAAGATTTGATGATTAAGACAAACCATAGTTGTACACCACTGACTTGATACAAAACAACACAAAACAAAACAACAACAAAAAGGAGACTTTGGTTGTTGCGTGTAGGGTACAAAACTGTACATGTTATCTCAGGTTTGGTTACCGCCATCCCAACTGCGTCCAACAAAAATAGATATAACAGACTTACTGAAAATCTGAAATTCGCACAAGTTGATCGCGTAATCACCGGTTGCATTTGACATGTTAAACTTGGCCACTCGCACCACGCTGCCAAACATGACGCCGCCGGTACAGTTGACTGTCAGATCTCTAGTTCCGCCTTTAGACACGTTGCCGAAAGTGTAGCAAGGGTCTTCATCCACCAGTATGTCGACCATCGACATTCTGTCTTTATAGTCCTGTTTCTGACCTGCAACTAGTAAGGGGGAAAGAAGGATTTACCATAGATTTGATACGCGCTTACGCCGTGTTTTGGTTCATATGTCCTCCGTTGTCTGCTCGCGCGCCGCGCGTGCGCATGCGTGCGTGCGTGCGTGCGTGTGTGTGTGTGTGTGTGTGTGTGTGTGTGTGTGTGTGTGTGTGTGTGTGTGTGTGTGTGTGTGTGTGTGTGTGTGTGTGTGTTTAATTATCTAAGGTCTGTCTAGGCTGTTCTGTTGGTAGTAGTTCTACATGTAGCTGCTATGTGCTGCGTGTCTGTTCGATTAACGGTTTTCCCCAATTTTTGTAACTTTTTTTTTTAGCAAGGGCGAGCTGTAAAACAAGCGCGTGTGCTTAAGGCTTTCATCTTTGTTAAATACAGAGAATGCATTCTCTCTCTCTTTCTCTCTCTCTCTCTCTCTCTCTCTCTCTCTCCTATGTCGGTTTGAGCTAAGCAACTGGGTAATTACTATCATTATCATTATTATCACTATCCTCCGATAAGTTGTTATTATCATAATTTCAAAGGGAGATTTAGAGAGAAAGATGAGGGGAGGCAAGAGGACGCGAGTCAGTGGTGGGAAGAAAAGTGACAAAGTTTTCACCTCCATCACGCCGCACCCAGAGTGTGAGTGTGTAGATAGGGTATGGGACACCGAGATCCACCTCCCACCAAGGAGAGAGGTCCGGGTCATCTTTCCTCCCTGTGTGGATACAGTTCCTGTCGGCATCAGTTCCGCTGTTTATGTATGTTCCGTCAGTGTTGTTGTTGATGGCCTTATCACAAGTGTTTCCGGTTGGCACCCATCTCGAGCTCTGGTTGCATGCCTTGTTGACTGCAACATTTTCTGCCACAAAAAAAATCACAAAAGTACAGACCAGCGTTGTAAAACAGTGATACAGTGATAAGCATCTCCTACCAGGTCCACCTCCACACCACCACCACCACCCTCTCTCTCTCTCTCACACACACACACACACACACACACACACACACACACACACACACACACACACACACACACACACACACACAGCTTCTTGATAAACTGGCGCTTCACTACAGCGTAACATCAGTACCTTTTGAATAATCTGGCAACCGCGATAACCTAATAAACGTTACGTGATTCAGAAGACGACACTAATCAGCTGGTCTCAATACAGCTTTCTACTGCCTGGTCAGCCATGGTGAAAAGTATATGTAGTCAAATTCACCTGACTCAGGAGGTCTGAGTCAGATTACTACATTCACAAAGGCTGTTTGGAGCGTTGTAGGGCCGCGGGGATTTTGACTGTGTGTCGGTTGGTGGCAACTTGGGTCGGAAATTTGTGTCACAACCATAATATCCTTCCGTGACACTGCAACCGTTAGAAATCTCAAAGGATGTTGCTGTGCGTTTCCTGTGTCGCCCGACAGGTTCGCAAAGACTGAAATTACAGGTTCCAGTGTGGGACATGCGAGACAACAAAAGCGGACTGTACTGTTTACTGATGGTGGCTTGCACAAATTTTCATGATCGCAAGATCGCAAATCAACGCTTGAGACACCCATCTACCCGCGCGTAAACAACTTTTCAACAGGGAAAAAAAACACTTTTCAGCAGTAATATGTTTCACGTTTTTCACGTTCTTCTTCGTTTCAGTTTTTGCTTGTTGCTCCCTGATGCACGAACTTGGATAAGCCACTGGCAGATGATTTCCAACCGTGTTTTTCTAACAGCGTGCTACAAACTCTAGTTTATTGAGTTTGTGGTATACGAACTAACTTCCATTGTAAAACAAGGATACAGTGATTATCATCATGAGAGCTTTCTGCTGCCTAGTCAGTCGTGGTAAGAAGTAGCCTCTGACTTAGCGAGTGTACGGACATCCCCTGACGTTTTTACATAGCAACGACCAGTCCAGTTTGACCTTCCGGGTATGTCTGTACCCACGCCTCTCACAACAGTAATAGCCTTTACCCGCCCCTCCACCCGTCCACCCCTGGCATGGTCCTTCCCTACCCCACCTCTCATCGCCTCCTCTTCAGCCCCTGTAGTACCCCATACATTTGCGTGTCTGCTGTAGTGGTGACCCTTATCATGCTCGAGTGCCCGTGAATAACTTACGACAAGTCACACGGGGTGTAGCTGAAAGGGACGTGAGTGTGTCCAGGTGCTATCCGCTTCAAAACTTCAACGAAAATTGCTCTCACTTAATCGATAGTTTAAAGTATGAGCTGGCACTCGTCTTTGCATTTTTTTATTCTCTTTTTCGCATTTTCATCAACTATAGGTGGAGTGACATGTATGCATACAATGTATAGTTATACATGAGTGTATTCAAAATTTAACATACATATATACTGTATGAAGATTTACCATATGGATTCGCCCATAAAACTTGCTCGAAGAAATGTAAAGTCATGAGCATGTATGCACTTACATATATATTAACACATACTACACACACGTCTTTGCATCTTGGTAATGAAGCTTCAATGGGGGCGGTCGGTGGTCTAGAGACTTGTCACCAATGCGAGAGGTCAGGGGTTCGAACCCCGCTCGGGGCAAAGATTTTTTCCTTCTCGTATGTGGCACCGTTCATTCGGGCCGATCGTCGGGGGTTCTCTCCAGGTACTCCGGCTTCCTCCCCCCTCTGCTTTGAAAATGTTCAACCCACAAAATTTAAAAAATAAACTCTAACTTCCGAAATTTAAATAGCTGAGCTGACCCTTCGCACCACGTGATTGTAATGTGTTTAGAGAATGCGTGTGATTCACGTGAGCGTGCGTGTTGGGTTCAGTTCGCGGCGCTTTGAGCCGATTCATGAAATTGGGTAAAGCGCCTATATAATACTCATTATTATTATTATCATTATTACATTATCATTATTAATACGAACGACACGCATGCAACAGCATGTGGAGAACTTTTCATTGTGTGTGCTTAAGGGTGGGTGGGGGTGGGTGTTTGGGGGTTTAACGTCCTTTTCCACCACATAGGGTGATATCAAAGACGGGGCAACGCTGAAAAAGCCAGCACAAATATTTGGCCCCCGCCGAGATCGAACTCACGACCCGAGCTCTACCATTCGACCACCCCGGCTCCCCGTGTGTGCTTAATCTGTGCATCAGACTCAGAGTCACTTGACTCACAATACAGCATCTGAAACCATTGTGGAGACTCTCGCCGGCGTATATAATAATAATAATAATAATGAGTATTGTATAGGCGCTTTACCCAAGTTCACGAATCGGCTCAAAGCGCCGCGAACTGAACCCAACACGCACGCTTACGTGAATCACATGCATTCTCTCACACACTGGACTTTTTTTTTATTTATCTTTTTGTGAACAATTATACATATATCTATAAACAAATACGAGAATACATAAATTTACATTCATACATACAAACACACACAAAATCCATTTGAAAAAAAAAAAAGTGTACTGAAATAAGCCAGTGACAACTAAATCAACCAAGAAAAGAAAAAAAAAAAAAAAAAAGCACACACAAAAACAAACAAGCCAAAAAAAGAAAATACTGACCAGCAAAAAAAAAAAAAAAAAAAAGAAGAAAAGGAAAAAGAAAAAAAAAAAGTGAGCGGGACAGAGAAAGAGAGAGGGAGAGGAAAGAGAGAGAGAGAGAGAGAGAGAGAGAGAGAGAGAGAGAGAGAAAAAAAAGTGTAAGTGTGCACTCCCAAATAACCATATTATTCAATATATATATACATGGTACAACACACTGCATATGATGTATAGACAGCTAATATCAAGAAGAACAGAAAAAAAAAAAAAAAAAACCCAAGGCCCATAACAGCCATGTCTCTTTAGATTCAAGATAAACACGTTTATGTCCCCTTTTCAGCTTGGTCGGGCCCCAGTTACACATTGCAAGTGAAATTCAGGCGAAAACAGGTCGGTACAAAAACCATAGTTTCTCGAACTCAATTCTTTTTCCCAACATTGAAGCAGCAACCTCCTCGATACCAAGTCTGTACCTCAAGTGATGAATAAAAGTCTGTATGTTTGGTATGGTGCCCTGAAGTTTACATTTATAAATGAAAAACTTGGCAGACAATATCATAAAGTCCATTGCCTTATCCGTCACTACATTTTCCGCAGCACCAAAGAGCACCAGGTCCTCTCTAAATGTAAACCGGTCCAAGTGATTACATTTGGTGAGAAGAATGGAGAGGAAGTCATTCCAGAAACGAACAACTTGAGGACAGTGCCAGAAGAGATGCTCAATCGTTTCAGTGTCATGCATACAAAAACTGCAGACAGAAGAGTTAGCAAGATTGCACATGGCCAAGTATCTCTGAGTTGGCAGTATCCTGTGTAGTAGACGTATCTGGAACCATCTGAGCTTGACATCATTGGTGGTTCTAAACATTTTCGTAAAGATGCTGTTCCAGTCCCGTATTTTGAACTTACAGGTCCACTTTCTTTCTGCTGTTGGCCGTTCGCTATTTGTAATTAATACTGATTTAACAGACCGATTTCCTCCACGAATACAGCACCATACCTTGCTGTCCACCGGGCGCTTACCACTCATAACTGTGTACCCACATTTGTTTTGATAGCTTTGTATGGCACGAATGACCCCTGCGTATATCAGGAAATCAGTTCTAATACCATGGTACTGTTGTTTAAACTCTTGATATGAGAAAAGTTCACCGTCATTATTCACAAGATCTTTTATCCTCAGGATCTTTGAATCTACCCAGTTCTGCAAGAAAATGACAGTTCGGTCCCTTGTAATATTGAAATTAAAGTGGATACTCTCCCCCAAGAAATCTTCTACATTCTTTGGAATACATTTGGTACACAGTTTTTTGTAATGCTTGGCCACATCGTGCCAGAACGGATTTTTAACTTGTTGCATAATATGGTTTGCGTATTCACTCCCCAAAATTCGGACCTTCTTCAAGGCTGGGTATAATGTAAAAATAAGGTCTGTCATTACACTATCAGTCTCTAGTCTCCTGAGCCAGCTGATCTTCATTGTTGACAGGAATGCAAATACATCACACATTCGCAATCCACCGTCCTCGTAGGGTTTACAAGCAACTGACTTCTTAATTTTGTTATGCCGGCCACCCCATAAGAAGCGGAACAAATAGGACTCTAGCTGCTTGAGGAACTGGATTGGAGGGTCCGGCAAATTAATAAAGAGATAGGTTAGTTTAGATATAATGAAGGTTTTAATGACTGTTATTTTCCCCAAGGGGGTAATTTCTCTTTTGTTCCACCTATCTATAATAGTTTTTATTTCTTCTAATTTCCCCTCGTAATTTAAACTGCAGATTTCGTGTGACTTAGTTGAGAATTTGATGCCAAGTACTTTAAAAATGCCGGGGTCCCAGACAAAGTTTCGATCCTTCATAAATCTCACCTGGCAGTTCCTCCTACTCCCAATCCAAACTATCTGTGTTTTATCGTTATTAACCTTTAGACCCGATATCTTAGAAAAGGCATCCAGTGTATGTACCGCTTCATTAAAGGACTTTTCAGTACCATCCAGGAATAGGGTAGTGTCATCAGCAAATAATGAGAGAAGTACCTCCCGTTCCTTCAGCTTAATGCCTGTTATATTTTCATTCTTACGAAACCACAAGGAAAGTATCTCTGCACATATTACGTACAAATACGGCGAGACGGGGTCGCCCTGTCTGCAACCCCTCTGTAGCTTAAACCAACCTGAGTACTGGCCATTCATTTGAACACATGCTGAAGCCCTATGATATAAAGTTTGAAACCATGCAATCAGTGACGGGGGGAAATGAAAGAAATGTAGCGACTTACAATAAAATCCCAAGAACACAGAGTCGAACGCTTTTTCAAAATCTACCATGAGTAATAAACCTGGGATATGTTCCTTTTCAGCATAAAGCAGAACGTCGTAAAGCAATCTAATGTTTTCCCCTATATATCTACCTCTAATGAACCCCTTTTGACATTCATGGATAATTTGAGGGAAGTACATGTTGAATTCGTTTTGCAATGCAAGCGGATAGTATTTTGTAGGAGACATTTCAATAAAGAAATAGGCCTCCAGTTTTTAATAAATTGTTTTGGTTTGCCTTCTTTCGGTTATGCATGTTATGACTCCCTGGTACTGGAGTTACAGACAACTCACCCTTAGCAAGGCCTTCATTAACTGAACGCACCAAGAATATACAATATCTGAGAAGAAAATTTGTAAAATTCTACCGTAAAACCGTCCGGCCCTGGGCTCTTATTATTTTGCATGTTTTTCAATATCAATGCCGCCTCGTATACGTTATTTTCCCCTCCAATGATTGCGCCTCTTCCAGTGTAAGAACTGGGGCCTCTGGAAAGAGTTGGTTTAAATCCACATCTTCAACTTCCCTATAGTTGTAAAGTTGTTGGTAGAAATTTCTGAACCTCCTGTAGTATCTCCTTCTGGTCTGATAGTATACTGCCATCACTTCTTTCCAAAAACACACACTGGACTTAAACACATTACAATCACGTGGTGCGATGGGTCAGCTCAGCTATTTAAATTTCGGAATTTTAGAGTTGCATTTTCTTTTCAAATTTGGTGTGTTGAACATTTTCAAAACAGAGGGGGAGGAAGCCGGAGTACCCGGAGAGAACCCCCTAGAAGTGTAACGCGTACTGAGCAGACGACTATTTGGTTGCAGACTGAGGACGAGCTAGGCGGCGCTGAAAGCAACTCCAAACGTCACTACAATGTGTGCATATCCATATTTCAGACTTGTGACTTTACCTGAGAGGAAGCGTTGTCAAAACTTTAGTTGTAGTAGCACCCTAAACACTGCCCGTCATACTGACTGACCCCGTGAGAAAGGGAAATAAGCTTACAGTAAACTGTGGGTTGCAATCATATAATTCGGCGTTTCCCTGCCTCAAGGTTCTATCTATACAGATAACGAGAAGAAAAATAGCACGTTTTGGCGGAGAACCCTCGATATATATATATATATAATACATTTTATATGGCCATTTTCATTGCAGTCGCGATGGTCATATACTGCAGTAAAAATGTCGTTACACACATACTGTACCATGCACGAGTATCGCAGGGTGTTGACTTTTGGTTGTTGTTTAAGCCCTGTATACGACAAGAGGGCAGGATTTACGGTTTCTTGACGGCTCTTACTGCAGCAAACACGAGTATAATCAAAGTACAACACTCCCACTGTAACGTAAGGCGGTTCTCACACTTTCACTCCGCTTTCACATCACAGACATTCAGAAAGGCACGCATGCAACGTCATCCACTCCCTTTCATACACACAAGCAAATAGTTATTCTTTTGACTGAGACCTTTTATACACGAAACAATCACATGAATTAATAAGTAGATTTAAGGCGTAACTACATTCACAGCTGAAAAACAGAAGCCTCCAAATTCACCAGCACATCGGTTATTCAAAGGATATGTGCCTGGATATAAATTTACTACAACGCGGACAAAAGCCACTATACACAATTAGATGTGAAATGAATCAAGTTGAAATAACAAGATGACTCAACAAGCTTGGTCGAAACGATGCTGTAGACTGGTGAAGACTTGTTGGTCTTGGGTAGATAAATATATACACTTGAGTCCAGACGATTCCTCTGGGAATTCCGGGCGATTCAAATCTTTTCACCTTTTCCTGGAATGAGTGAATGGAAGCACTTCTTCTGGAACAATGCTGGACCGCAGACACCTTCACAAATAATACGCTGAGGATGGTGTACCCCATCAGACTCAGGGATAGCTCCACCTTGACACGGCGCTCGACTGGATGGCTGCGCGTGATCTCAAGGGAGACAAACAAACGTCGCTGGCTTCAAGCTCCACAACGACGGGGCAGACAATGGTAGACAAACATGGTGTCGTGTACGCTGATCAGGCGGACATACTACTATGCGGTCAGCTCACCGGGTCTCCGGCGTCGTTCCTGTACAATATTAACCCGTAATTACTACCACTATCTCGGATAGTATTTCTTCTCCATAAACTAACTTTGATCCTGAACAAAGTTCCATTTCAACAACAATAACATCTGACATCGATCTCGAAAGTTCCAGTTATGAATTGATATCAGAAATTCTCAACAAATTCACCTTCCAGTTACCAAGTACCCATACAATATCAAACAGTTCAAACTTATATCTTCATCATCAACCTCAAACCATATTCTTACAACTGATTCCTCACAAGAATGAAGTTCAAAACATCCTACCAAAAATTCTCTCAACTGAATAACCATTTGAGAAGTCCAACATTCAGAACTAAATCAGATATACATCATAATAGCATCAAGTTATCCATAGGGTTATCAAACAATCCACTTGGTCTTGAAACAGACAAACAATATTCAAAAATCAAACATACCTGTAGCGCTATGGCATACGGAACACAAAAGAAGCCGGGTGGGGAAAAAAAGAAGATCCACCGGTCAATAGTAGGACTGCGCGCACTTTGTCGCAATTGCTCACTTCGTAAGCTGACAACAACTCAGGTCTACTTGTGTTACAACAGTCTCTAGTACAGAGTAAAACTCAAGCAACCGCTATAGCCGTGCATAGGCATTTTCCCGCACGTGAAAACGTTAGGTAGACTGGGATAAACTCCAGTACAGTACTACCTGTCTAAAACACTAGTTAACACTACACATGAAAATACACCCTTGAAAACGGCAAACACACAACTAATGAAAATCCCATAAATGCGGTTTGTCACACCCACTAAAGTCCTTTTTTTAGGCCACAGGTGTATAACCCTGAACTTATCTTGTATGAATTAAGTCCTCTTACAGTTTCATAGGCTGGTGTCAGTTTGGGAATTTGAGCAGGGTATGTTCGTTCATCAAGGAGACAAACGGCAAATACTGGTGGTTGGGTGTTGCGCCAGATCAAACATCCGTCTTGATACCCTAGTAACAGCAATACTCTGTTCTGTTGGTTGAGCTTTCACAGCAAAGAAATCACCGTCTCAACTAGCGGTATTCATGGTTTGATATTGAGAACTGTGTGATAAAGGTATAAAGACATCAAAGCACAAAAAAACTGGTTGTTAAAGACGATGCTCTCTCTCTCTCTATCTCTCTCTCTCTCTCACACACACACACACACACACACACACACACACACACACACACAATTTTAGAGAGAGAGAGAGAGAGTCAAATTATTATTTAATTGTATTTCGATCCGTTGCGTAACTATCCTATCTCACCAAACTTTCCTTTTCCTTACACACACACACACACACACACACACACACACACACACACACACACACACACACACAAATCATAATCACGAGCGTATTGGTTTTACGACTTAGATCTTCTAAAACTAAGTAACAGTAAACTCACGCCGTAATGAAACAAAGTACCACAGTAAACTAATAAACTATGTATTCTTCGACTCGTTTTCCAACACTGAACTGCCCGGTTTCCAGTGAAACACTGTGAACGCAGTCATGTATTAGACCGTTACAAACGATACAAACTTCAAGATTACTCACCATAATGTCCTTGTCCGAACGAACAGCAAATGTTGACAGCCACCAGTAAGCAAACACCACAAAGACGAAACCCGTTGATAACCATGACGTGTGTCTGTGCAGGCCTTCATTTCACTGTGCGGCGTCCGACCTTCCTTCTCTTGACTATATACCGAGCGACGAGGAAGTAAAATAGGTCCTCGGTTACCCAAGCATGCCTGCCGACCGTGTTCGCTGACCGACGCTGAGATCGCAAGTTGCGTATCTCTGTATAGCTGACTGGACGTTACCCAGCTGTGTACTCGTGTCCGCTTGCGATATCCAGGTTATGACCACTGGGTACGAGGTTACCGGTCGAAACCGGGGTACGGAAATAGCGAGACACTCGGGCGAGTTGCAAGAATGAATCAGTTAAAGGAGTCAATGGTACCAAAGTTATGCTCACCGATCATTCTGAGCTGGATCTATCATCACACCACTTCCACACCTGGGCAGTGACAGCGTCTGCAATGCTGGCACTGAGCCAACAGAAGCGTACAGTCACTACTCGATGACGCAGCGACCGCGCTGAGCGCTCCAGTAGTGTAACAACAGTCGTTGGATTTGAATGTAGCTGGCACCAGCAAAATAGTAGTAGTTAAAGGGAGTGTAAGGAATCAACTGAGCCCCCGGGGCAAATGTTCTGAACCCCACCCCGCACCCCCAAATACACACACAAATACCATAAACCACCACCACCACCATGCCGCATAATGGCACCATAGATCTTGATCTCCAGATCATCTCTCACCTAGCTCTGTGGCAGAACTTGTTTTGCAAGTGACAGTCAGAGCTCGCCTTTAGAAAGAGCGATGTCAGTCGAGCAGATCCTTTGTACGTAGTGGAGGTTATAATTATGGACATAACGCTCTCTCCTTCTCTGTCAATGTCGCCATGACCCTTCCTGGTTACTGGATTTGGGACACAGGGTAATTGACAGCTTAGGTTTCTGGTTGGGTTTGGGCTTTTTCTTGATTTTGTTGTTGGTTTGTTTTGGTTTTTGTTGTTGTTGTTGTTTGGTTTGGTTGTTTCAGGAGGGGTTTTTGTTTGTTTGTGGTGGTGTGGTTGCCGTTTCGTTGTTGTGTTTGTTTGTTTGTTTTCTTTCTTGGTGTTAGTTTTGCTTCTTTCTTTCTTTTCTTTCTTTGTTGGTTGGTTCGGTTTTTCTTCGGTGGCTGGGGGTGCCGGGACAGCCGAATGGTAGAGCGTTGGACTCTCAGTGCTCGGGTCGTGAGTTCGAATCCCAGCTGGGACCAAATATTTGTGCTGGCCTTTTTCTCGTTGCCCCGTCTTTGGTATCACCCTTACGTAGTGGAAAAGGACGTTAAACCCAAACACCCACCCACCTACCCCCACCCCTACTCTTCGGGGGCTGCAAGGGGTGTGGGGTGGGAGGGGGGTGTAAAGTGGAGGGGTTGGGGATTGGGCCCACAAAGCCTGGATGGATTAGAGCAATAGAAAAGAAGAGCACAGCCTTCTTTCCTGTTTTTTTTTTTTTTTTTTCGATGACAATGAGGTCAGCCGGTGTCGGGTTTCCATCCCTTGTTTAAGTGGTTCACTAGCTTCCTTCCTCATTTAATCCATGGTTCAAGCAGGTGACAGGAAAGTGAAGGAATTACCATATCTAGGCCTGACTGGTTTTGAGTTTTCAAAATTATTCACGGTTGTCATATTATTCAACAGTTAGTGATGTTGCGTTATAGTGATGTGTCCGTTGATAATCATAAACACCATGGGTATGTAGGCATAATGTGCGCATTATCTCTCTCTCTCTCTCTCTCTCTCTCTCTCTCACACACACACACACACACACACACACACACACACGCACGCACGCACCCGCACACACACACACACACACACACACACACACACACACACACAGTTTTTATTTCGAATTTTAACTTAGTTACGCACGACATTTTCCTCTTGGCCTATGGGTAGAGAGAGGGACAGAGAGAGACACACAGACAGACAGACAGAGAGGGAGACACAGACAGACAGACAGAGGCAGAGAGAGAGAGAGAGAGACAGACAGACAGAGACAGAGACAGACAGACAGACAGACAGAGGCAGAGAGAGAGAGACAGAGAGAGTGGACATCCGTGCAAAAAGCAACGTATTCAGCTTAAAAGCGGGCACACTTGTAGAAAAGTAAACCACAGCACTTATCAAGCAAAAACATTGTAAAATATTCCTTTTAACTCCAATAAGTGAAGTAATAAGTAGGCTTCTTCCTAGCCTTTGAATACTGAATACTTTGAACTGATTGATATTTTTTAACATATACCAGAGACAGCGGATATGGGAGACTGGACACCGCGTATATTAGCCTTCTTATGGTCATCGCAGCGTGCGCACTGACCACCATCAGAACAAAATGACTCGAAACACTTGACGAATCAACTTTTTGTCTGGAAACTTCATTGCACGAGAACTTGGAAAACAAGATTAAGTAGGAGGAAGGCAGCAATGTCTCAAACGGAAATACGAAGTTCATCAAGCAAATTTGCCCCCCAAAGCCCCCCCCCCCCCCCTTCCCGCCAAAGTGGATTTAGAATTATTTAGATTTTTCGGGAAAAGGGTGATTTTTGGGTGAAAATACCAACAAATTTGTAAACATGAACTTCACATTGAATCAACGCTGCGAAACAAAAACTATAATTAACCACTAGAAAAAAAGGACCTGAGGCTTTTGGAACCGATGTAAAAAATATATTAAAAAAATGTGTATCGAGCCAAGCAAAAAAAAAAAAAAAAAAAAAAACTTGCGTAGCGAGGCTGTGCCGATGATTCCAGTCTCCCCCCTATCCACTGTGTCTGCATAATACTATACACATGATACGCCTAAGACTTCACTTCTACACGTACAGGAACAGCGCCTATTACAAATCAAAAGGGTGTACGTATATTGTAAAGCAGTTCATTTGGGTCTGGCTTTGCCATTGGTCTGTGTATCAATAATACAGGTTTACAAAAGTCAATGTCCACTCTCCCTTTGGACTGGCTGCTATTACTGAAATGACCATCTCAAAGTAAAGAAACACGGGCTGTTTAGAGCCAAAATATTCATTCAAAATAAGAGGTCAAAAATTTATTACAAAAGAAGTCTGCGAAACACCAGAAAGCCAGTAAGACACACGTACAAGTCGACGTTTCAGTGCATCACCACCTTCTTGAGGACAATAACGGGAGACAACTCTGACAAATAAAGGACAACTCTGGACTTTTACCGCACACCACCACGCACTACAAGCCACCGCTTCTTCTTCTGCACAACGTGAGACAGAAATTAAGGACAAACAGCAAGGCTTGGTAAAGGGCAAGATGACACATAGCATCTGCATCACCTTTGAAAAAATCCCTAAGATCCTTAAAAGTAACAACTAAAACCACCATTTGAAAAATCCCTAAGATCCTTAAAAGTAACAACTAAAACCACCATTTGAAAAATCCCTAAGATCCTTAAAAGTAACAACTAAAACCACCATTTGAAAATCCCAAAGATCCTTAAAAGTACAACTAAAACCACCATTTGAAAAATCCCTAAGATCCTTAAAAGTAACAACTAAAACCACCATTTGAAAAATCCCTAAGATCCTTAAAAGTAACAACTAAAGCCACAAATAAACTCACGGTAAAAAGGCGACCATCAGATTCTGAAAGCGGCACTTAAACTCACTCATATGTTCTAACATCTCTCTCTCTCTCTCTCTCTCTCTCTCTCTCTCTCTCTCTCTCTCATCTCTCTCTCTCTCTCTCTCTCTCTCTCTCTCTCTCTCTCTCTCTCTCTCCCCCAGTGTTCAGATTTCTTTAATAAAATGAAGCTGAACAGTTCGCTTCACAAAAAAAAACCAAAAACGATTAAGTCGAATGTACATCTGTAGATCTCTCTCTCTCTCTCTCTCTCTCTCTCTCTCTCTCTCTCTCTCTCTCAGACTTTCTCGAAACCACTGCATAGGCTTGTTTCCTGTGAGATATCGATGATCATGTCTATGCGTTCGTTGTCGACGACATAGACCGAACCCCTGCCATCTTGGACAACGTCCGTATCAGGTTCAGAGTCAGATTCAAAAACATCATTGGTCTCGTCCTCCGAATTGTGACGCAACTCGTTCATCTCAAGGGGGAGTTCGGCTGCCGTGTTGTTCGGACGTGGCTGAACGCGGTGATGATTGCAGACGGGGTGAGGTAACAGTGCCTGTTCTGCTTCTGCGTGTTGAACGTTCGCCCCGGGGTCTCTTGCAGCATCCGCTTCCTCTTCTGCTTCATCCCCTTGTTGTGCATGCCCATTTCTTCCGTCTGCTGGAGCAGGGTCGTGTCGGGGTACTCCTGTTGCCTGCAGATTCTTCCCACCTGCTTCTTCAGCTTCATCTTTTTAAAAACAAAAAAATTTAAAATAGAGTTGGCAGCCGTAGGGCGTATTTCTTTACAATAAAACTCAATGCGCCAATCACTCATGCACATTTCACTAAAAATGGACAAACATATACTGGGAAAGCTGACTGAAATTACTTCTTTTTTTTTTTTTACTACTTTATTATCCCTTTCGGGAAATTAGGGCTGCTTGCCCCGAGGAAAGCGCGTCGCCGCGGTGCAGCGCCACCCGATACCTATTGTTTTTTTTTACAATTTTGCTGGGGCAGGAAAGCCGGATAACCCGGAGAGAAACCCTCCGATGAGCAGCCCGGCAGCCTGGAAAAAAACGGTATCACATATCACAAGCTCGACCTGGGCTCGAACCCACGCTTCATCGCCGTGACATTGGTGACGGCCGTTCAGTAGCGCAGCGGCTAAGTCCGACGTACTACCTATTAGACCACCGCTCACTTACTGTAAGGCTCTGCGATATAGGGGGAGCCGGGGTGGTCGAATGGTAGAGCGTTGGACTTCTAATGCTCGGGTCGTGTGTTCGATCCCGGCTGGGGCCAAATATTTGTGCTGGCTTTTTCATCGTTGCCCCGTCTTTGAAATCACCCTATGTGGTGGAAAAGGACGTTACACCCCCAAACACCCTCCCACCCACCCTCTGCGATATAGGAACGTTTTAAGATCTTCTCCGTCCTTCTCACCTTCCACGAGGATGTCCGACACGGGCCATCTTTCCTCATAATTCCTCAGAGCGTTGTAGAACTCAGTCTTGAACTGGATGCTCTCCTCGTCAAGGGATGCCGTGGCGCCGTCTGTGATGAAGATGTAGCGAAACAGAAGAGGGACAAAGCCGCCAGCCACTGTAGCCAGGAGCTGACTGGTCGTCGACACGCGGTACGTGTCTCCAAAAGCCATCACCACGATGAAGACAAACACTAGGAACAGAAGTATACAGCCGAACCTCTTGAGAGCCGCGATGGCGCTGATGTGGAGGGGACCCGGTGCACCGTAGTATTTAAACGTGATGCTCTTGTAGAAGAAGTCGGTGGGACTGAATGGCGTGTCGTCCGTGTCCAGGAAGATAAGCAAACCTCGAGTGCACCAGTACAGCTTCCCGCCTTTCACTTTCAAACTGAAAGCAGTAGAGATGATCAGTTTGCAACGCCAAACAAAATGGTCAAATGACAAACGATAAAAAAGAGGTGATCACTCTTCCAGTGCAGGCCCAGTTCTCTCCCTTGCAGCGCCCACTTACTTATTCCTTCCCTTTGAGTAGTACTTTTCACTACTGCGATCACTACTTGCTGGGGTTTTTTTTGTTTGTTTGTTTGTTTGTTTTATGTTTTGTTTTGGGGTGTTTTTTTGTTTGTTTGTTTTTAAAAAGAGGTTTACCCACCATTATGACCAGAGCACTCCATGAATATGGGCTGAATTCTTACTGCGCCGCTAGAAATTCAGTTGAGCGAGCCTAGCAGGAGCACAGCTTGTGGCCCGTCAAAGCCCCATTTTCAACCTCCAATTAGAATCTCGTGCGTTTAGCCCAGATCAGGCCATCAAGATTGCCCTTCCTGTTCCCAAATTTTTGCACCAGTCAATAAAATCATCATTATTTCCAGACGTACCGTATCTCAGGTCTGAACGGTTTGTTCTTGGCTGTAGCTAGGTCCAACTTGCCCAGTAGGCAGAAGGCTGTTTTTTCCTGGTCCTTCTCATCTTGCTTGGCCACCTCGGCGATGTCGTCCCGTCCCAGTTTCATGAGCTGGTTGTGAATGTCCTTGTGGTAGGCCAGGTATTTTTTGTACACGCTGCCCAGCTCAGACCTGGCGTACACAAACACCAGGACAGACACTGCAACAGAGAAACATTTCATGTCCCACGTAAGGCTGAGAAAACGTACTATGCTGAACCGAAACCACACACACACACACACACACCACACACACACACACACACACACACACGTCACACACACACTAGTCACACGTCACACACACACACACACACACACACACACACACACACACACACACAAACTGCGGCAATGCAGAAATTCTGCCAGCAAGCTCCATCAAGTGAGCAGTTGCTAAATAGGAAGCAGATCCGATTTGAGCAGGTGCGCTACAGAATGAGCGTGATTCACTTGAGCGAGCGTTTTAAATTTATCTTACAGTGCTCTTAATCATCATCATCAACATCATCGCATTGATACTCGTAGGCGCTTTATCCCGAACATTTGGCTCAAAGCGCCGCGTGCTAAACCCAACGCGCACGCTCACGTGAATCATACGCATTCTCACACACTGGACATGAACACATTACAGTCACGTGGTGCGAAGGGCCAGCTCAGCAACACATCACATATCAACCGTCGCGAACCCTCCGGTCATCGACCGAGAGGCTTCTCAAAATTCCCAAGCGCAACCCGAAATCCTTTGGCGAGCGCTCTTTCAGTTTTGTCGCACCATCCGTTTGGAATTCCCTGCCAGCACATCTGAGAAATGGTCCCACACTGTCTGTTTTTAAGAGCAATCTTAAAACGTTCCTTTTCCGTAAAGCTTTCCAGTAATTTCCCGTGTCAGCAGCTAGTCAGTTTCACCAGTGTATGTCTGTCCATCATCCGTAAAATGTGCGTGAGTGTCGGTGAGTGACTGGCGCACTGAGTTTATTTCTAAGAAATCCGCCCTATAAATACCATGTATGTATTCTAGAATTGCATTTTTTTTCCAAAGCAGAGCGGGAGGAAGCCGGAGTACCCGGAGAGAGCCCCCGACGGCCGGCCCGAATGAACGGTACCATAGACGAGAAAGAAAATTTCTTCGTCCAAAGTGGGACTCGAACCTGACCTCTCGCGTTGGTGACAAAGTCTCAACACTAGACCGCCGCGACCGTCCGGCTCTTGAGTATATCGTCTATGAATACGCATTAGTAGTAGTAGTAGTAGTAGTAGTAGTAGTAGTATACCTGTCATGTACTGTAGGATGCTGCCAGCATTCACCACAATGCCCATCAGGGTGTAGACACCAACCTCCACGAAGAAAGCCACCACCTCCATCAGCAGCAAGGTGACGGACCAGAATGAGACGAGGCACATGGGGATGATGAGGAACTGAAGCGGTTTCTCCCAGCGTCGCAACATCAGCTCGTTGTTGTCCGGATTAACTTTCGAAAAATATTCTTTGAAGTTCTTCTTTTTCTTCGACAGCTACAATGAAACATATTTTTTTTTTGTAAATGCAGTATTACGGTGTGTGTGTGTGTGTGTGTGTGTGTGTGTGTGTGTGTGTGTGTGTGTGTGTGTGTGTGTGTGTGTGTGTGTGTGTGTGTGTGTGTATTATGCTTGTTGTGAGCTCTAATTTGAAGTTCAAGCTCATATTATTATTACTATTATTATTATTATTATTATTATTAATGAGTACTCTATATGGCGCTTTACCCAATTTCATGAATCGGCTCCAAGCGTCGCGACCTGAACCCAACACGCACGCTCACGTGAATCACACGCATTCTCTCACAAACTGGACATAAACACGTTACAATCACGTGGTGCGAAGGGTCAGCTCAGCTATTTAAATTTCGGAATTTAGAATTGCATTTATTTTTCAGATTTGCTGGACTGAACATTTCCAAAGCAGAGGGGGGAGGAAGCCGGAGCACCCGGAGAGAACCCCCGACGATCGGCCCGAATGAACGGTGCCAAATACGAGAGGAAAAAATTCGTTGCCCCGACTCGAACCCCTGACCTCTCGCATTGGTGACAAGTCTCTTAACCACCGACCGACTCCCATTATATTATAATATTATTATTATCATTTGCGTTCGCAGCCGTCTAAACATCAGGAAGGTCCATAGATTGTGGGACAAAACAACTCAAACAGAAAAGAGACAACATTGAAATGACGATTGTGAATCATAGCATATCAAAATACTGGATAAAACCAGGAATGCAAACAAAGGCCGTATTTTTTCACGATTCAAGATTCTGCAGTGTTGATCAACTCCCACTGTGTCCAAAAAAAAAGTGTTTCGCACAGACGCCGCCACTGCTGAGCCAGTGGTCTTGCCAAAGGTTATCTTAGAACTTGATAAACTTGTAACGTCGCCATTGACCCCATGTGAACTGTTCTCCTTTCTCGAATTTACATGTAGCACGTATCAAGTACAGTGGCGGTCATCGTCTGCTCCACACAAACTGGTGACGTCCCTTCAGACGGTCACCCGGATGTGCCTGTCAACACTGGATTTCACTGTAACGCATAGTGGCCGGTACTATAGCATATTGGCTCATATCATAGCAACGACGGCTCTTAAAGGGCTCATATTTTGCTCACATCTAAATGGAACTATGTTCTTGTCGCCATGACAAGCTTAGGTCGATACGCGAGCTTAAAAAAGCTGTATATTGCATCTTTAAGGAGGGGTCAAAAAACGGCCAAAACTTCGTCTTACTAAGTGGGCAAGATAAACATGAAAGTGAAATGGCTTTGCGATTCAACAAATGGACATCGAAGAAAATAACACGGTTTTATATATCCGTGATTTTGACTTCAGGGTTAAAACACATGTCCCCGAATAGTCAGGTAAAGTGAAAAACAACAATCTAAGATTGAAAGATTCAAAGATTCAAAAGTCTGTGGGTGTGTCTGTTAAGCGCCTAGAGCTCTTTAGCTATAAAAATCGTCATTATTTTCTCCTTCTCTCTTTTTTTTTTTTTTTTTTCCTGCCGCAACTCTTTGCCAGCTCCAGTGGAGTACCTCCCAGGTCTAGGTGGAATCCACGTGGGGCTCGAAAGCTGACCAATTTTTATGCAAGACGATGGAGATGAGAATGATGGTAAGATAATGCTATGGAGGTCCGTGTGGTTTGGGACTGCGGGGCAGGGCTGCATTCCACGCTTCCTGTCATATATATCCCGGCGGTAACCAGGCCCGGGAATTACGGCACCTGCGGTGCCGGCCGTGTAATCATCCACATCATAAAACGTACAAGGGAAGCACCCCCAAAGTCGCACCCGTGAAGTGGGTGAATCTCGGCTGTGTGGCAGCAGCCTCGAACCCGGGTCTCCCGGTCCATGGTCCGAAGTGCTAACCATTACACTACGGGGGCCGCTTATTATTATTATTATTATTATTATTATTATTATTATTTGGCCCCAGCCGGGTTCGAACTCAAGACGAGAGCACTGGGAGGAGAGAGAGAGAAAAAAAATAACAAACACGCAACTCTGAAAATAGAACACTGGCGAGGAGGGGGGGGGGGAGGGAGAGGGGTAGTCGAGAGAGAAAAGGGAATAAAGTAAGGGGACAAACTGACAGTTTCAGGAGATACTCACGTAGCGGTGGCGTTTTGCTTGCATGGTGGTGGCTTCGTTCTCCCGTGCTCCCTTCTTGTCTCCAGTAAACCCAAGCCGACCGAGCAGCCGGTGAATGGTCTCGTCAAAACACTTGTCCGTGGGTTTCCTCACCTGGGCAGAGTCAATCAAGACAAAGGGTTTTTACGCTCACAAATCGTTCTGAGTTGTTTTCGTGGTGTCTGGCGTAACACTACATAGACGCCTGCACAGTCACGGCATCTCAAATGCTGGCACTAAGCCAACAGGCGCGTACTTAATGACGCGGCTAATACACTGAGCGGCTGAGAGTGTTACACCAAGCGTCGTAAAATTTGATTGTTCCGCGGCCGCGCGCGCAAAAGGTAAACAACATTTGTTTCGCATTAAGAACTTTACTAAGTTGGCTTAAGCATGGAAACAGCGCGTTTAACCTACCTCCGTGTTTTGCTTGAACGTTTATAATTACATCATATCAGAAAATGTTCAGTCGACCAACCCACCCGCCTACCCAGCCCCCCCCCCCTTCCCCCTCCACACACACACACACCTCCCGCTGGCCATTTGTCCGGGAAGAAAAGCCAAAATACAAAATCTCTCTCTGTCTCTCCAAAACTTCCACCGTTTTCAAATAAAGTTCTCTCTCTCTCTCTCTCTCTCAAGACCAAAACTTCCACCGTTTTCAAATAAAGTTCTCTCTCTCTCTCTCTCTCTCTCTCTCTCAAGACCAAAACTTCCACCGTTTTCAAATAAAGTTCTCTCTCTCTCTCTCTCTCTCTCTCTCTCTCTCTCTCTCTCTCTCTCTCTCTCTCACACCTTTTTTGGCAGCAACATAAGGACGTTCAAAATGAGTTTTGCAGTCAGGTTCAGGAATGGGAACAAGTAGAACATGAGCGGAATGATGCCGACCACCAGCAAGAGGACAAAATAGAACGGGAACAGTAGGAATCCCAACAGGCCGTGTTTCTCAAAAGGCAGCACGAGGAGACGCGTAATAACAGAGCACATTCCGATCTCTGAAGTCTTCCTCATTTCTCTGAAACTGTCTCTGGACACGTATGTGAATTTCTCTGACATCGCCTTGGAGATAACGCCAAAAACCAGGGAGTCAACGGCGAATATGCTGTACACAACGATGAAGAGAATGTGTAAGGGTGTGAGGTGGAGTGTAAGACTCTTGAACTCGGTTTCCAGGTGATGCTCTTCTGCGAACCTCTTCTTCTCAGCCACCGTTTCGTCCTCGAACTGGTAGAAGACGCCGACGCGTATGAGCCAAGGCACGATGCAGATGAATAGGAGAACTCCTCTTGAAAGTCTTCTGAGTAGTTTGTACCACTTGATGGGACGAAGACAGCAACCACGGCAGCACCCTTCGCTTGCACCTGTCTTTGGATTTCCACAGACGTACTTGTGACAGCATGGGTGCAGTGATTCCAGGTGCTTGATGCGACAACGGAAGAGATTCTGGTAAATGGCCTGGAAGATGCCAACGGGAACCTCGTTTTCTCCGAGAAGTCGTCGAGATTTCACGAAAATTCTGCATCCTCGCTGAAGTCTGCACGTAATCGTTCCATTGTTCCCCCGTTTTCTGCTACGGCTAAGGTACTCTCTGAAGTTTTTCATTCCTTTCAGCCTCGATATATGCACAACCTGCACACAGCCAGATATATATACATATATATGATTATAATTATGTAATATAGGGGAAGTAAGTAAAGCTGAGAGCGCTACCTAGATCTATAGGAGATATATGTGCTTTGTCTGACATTGGACAAGTTTGCCTTGACTTGTACAACGGCATACAAAGTACACATCTCCTAGATCTAGGTGGCGCTCTCAGTTTTACTTACTTCCTGTACTTTTAAACTGACCTGACTGAGCGCATGGTTTCGGTTTCAGCGACGCCGTGGTTGCTATTCCATAATAATTATATAATACATACATGTACCTCTATATGGTTATGACATCAGGGGCCCAGCAATGCAAGTTCCACCACGTTCCAAAGACATGGCCTGTTTTTAAAGGTCTAAGCTCCCAACAAAAAGCTTTCCGAAGTCTGAAAAAAAAATACAGAGTCGACCGTGCAAGCACAGTCAACTCTGTCACAGTTGGAGAGTTTTCAGTGTGCTTGAAACACAAATAAAGCCAAGGGCAGCCTGATTTCACAACTCAATTTGCGTTTTGACACCGAGCGAGAAGGATCGTGCAGCACTCAACATCCGCTAGACACTGTAGCGATGTGTCTCGCTCACTGACCAAAAGCCAAATAATGTCACGGCAAACTTCGTGCTGTGGTTTTATAAGGGTCCCCGAAGCGCTGAAAACTCTGCAGTTGTGACGGAGTTGCCTGGATTATGCACAGTCGAAGGAGTCCCAGTTAAAAAAAAAAAAAAAAAGTTTGCGGCTTTTTGCTGAGATTACAGACCTTTAACTGAAAGGGCATGATACCATTATTAACTGTTAAAGGTTCCAAGAACAACTTTGAAGTCAGCTGGCGGTCGTTCATTTTCTTACGCCGCCCCCTCCGTCTGGAAGGCTTTACCTGTCACCATTAGGGATCTTCCCACGCTGACTCAATTCAAAGCTCATTTAAAGACCTACCTATTTAGGCAAGCTTTCGAGCTGTAGTCCGACCACTTTTTCATCAGCACTCGGAGTGTGTGTGTGTGTGTGTGTGTGTGTGTGTGTGTGTGTGTGTGTGTGTGTGTGTGTGTGTGTGTGTGTGTGTGTGTGTGAGCGTAAAGAGTGTTTCGTAGAAAACAGATAGGTGCTATATAAACTGTATTCATTCATGCCGTGCTGTCTATCTATAAGGCCCCATGGGCTCGCCTTCACGCGGCGGGGCTGATTTCGCCAAGCTTGCCCACCCCTTTTGCTCTTTCTTTACTCTTATTTCTGCCTCCATCGGTCCATTCACCTGTCTTTTGCTCTCTTAAAATCTCCTCCGGGGGGAGGTCAGTAAGTGGGTGTCTGCTGACCCTTGGTCCAGTGAGACATCTGAGGGTCATTTCTGAAGGCCGACTTCACTGGATTCCCCCCACCTGGTCTTCAGCCTGGCGGGCTTTGTTCGCAGCGCCCTGCTGGTGCTGCTGAACACCTGTCACGTTGAAGACCTTCACAACGCACCCCTCTCTGGTGCGTTGTTTTCCCGAACCGCCTCACGGCGGGGAGGTTCCGTGTTGGAGCGGACTGTTCTTCAACTGCCTCCCAGGCATGTTGTCTTCATTGGCAACTAAGGAATTTTCCTTCCTACCTCTCTGTCTATCCCTCACCAGCCCATTCACCTGTATCTTTCTCTTTAAAACCTCCCGAATTTAGCCGTTCTGTCCTTCCTCTCATCTCTCAGCTGATTTCTAAGTTCGGCCCTTTCATCTATATTTCTTCTTTTCAACCTCTCACTCACGTCTGCACTACCAGTGGTTAGGAATAAGTGATGTTGGGCATATGCTGCGAACTGGTTTATTGCGCCTAGGAGATGATAAGTTGCAATATTTGCTGTATATGCGCTTAGTATTTATCTTTGTTTTACCCAGTTGTAATTGTTATTTGTTTTCTACGCTTTTTTGTGATCGGGAGTTCGAGAAATTAGCATGAAGGTGCAGCGTCTCCTGCATGTCCTAGGTTTATATTGCCCCGTAGACCAGTTTGCATCCTTTGTCCAACGTTACATTTTTGTTTTTTTCATGTAGTGCAAGCACACTCAGCCGCGAATTAGTCTTTGTGGCTTGCGCGGCTTTAAGCCCTAAAAACTCACTCACTCTGTCTATCTATAAACCTACTGTTCCATTTCCATATGTTAAATCTTAGCAAACTGGATACGCGACTGGTTCTGGGTTGCCAAATTATTCACGGCTGCCAGATTATTCGACAGTTTCGGATGTTGTGAGGTGTCCATTGATAATCATAAGCCTCATTAGTTCGTATGCTAAAAACTCTGTACACTAGAGTTTGTAGCACAGTATTGGGAAAACTCGGTTAGAAATCTGTTTGTGGCGCGTCCAAGTTCGTGGAGCAGGGAGCAACAAAATAAAACGGAAACGAAGAGTGTGGGTGGGTGGGTGTTTGGGGATTTAACGTCCTTTTCCACCACATAGGGTGATTTCAACGACGGGGCAACGATGAAAAAGCCAGCACAAATATTTGGCCCCAGCTGGGATCGAACTCACGACCCGAGCATTAGAAGTCTAACGCTCTACCATTCGACCACCCCGACTCCCACGGAAACGAAGAGAAATATGAAAAGGAATATAACATCTCACTGTTAAAATGTTGTTTACGCGCGGGTAGATGAGTGCTTCAAGCGTTGATTTACGATTTTGCGGTGGAAATTTGTACCAGCCGCATTCAGTAAACAGTACAGTCCCCTTTCGTTGTCTCGGATTTCCCACACCTATAATTTCATTTCAGTCTTCGCGGATCTGTCGGGCGACACAGAAAACGTACAGCGACTTCGTTAAGGATTTCTAACAGATGCGGTGTCACGGTAGATCTTACAGTTCTCACACCTTTGATTCCAACCCAAGTTGCCACCCAATCGACACACAGTCAAAATCCCCGCCGACCCACAATGCTCCAAACAGTTTGTGTGATTGTAGGAATCTGACTCAGGTCTCCTGAGTCAGATGAATCGGACTAATATAATTATGTGCACCTTTTTCATAGTTAGTGACTTGCAAGTGAAAGCTTGGGTCTGGTATTGGGTGGGTGGGTGGGTGGGTGTTTGGGAGTTTAACGTCCTTTTCCACCACATAAGGGTGATATCAAAGACGGGGCAACGAGAAAAAAGGCCAGCACAAATATTTGGCCCCAGCCGGCGGGATACGAACTCACGAGCCGAGCGGGTCTGGTATTGGACAGTTTGAAAGTTATTAAAGACGAAAAGAAGCAACAATAATAATGCCTGATATTATCTTGTCAATATTTCGACTGGTTTGTCTTCACAATAAGAATAAGAATAATAATGAGGATTTGTCTGGCGCCCTGCTGGAGCTCGGGGCGTCTCACGATAGCAGAGTGGCATTATGATTCAATACGTCACATTACACACGCATTAAATACACGTCACTTACACACAGCCATGATGCATCCTAACACGACATAAAATGTTAACGATGGTGACAGTGATGGTACGGTGTTGAGTCTATACAATACAGCCGGAAACAATGGGATTTAGAAGCGGTTTTAAAAGAGTCTGCCCACTCAGCATGGCGAACATGGGAAGGCAGGCTGTTCCAAACGACTGGACCGTGGTTGAGCGATGCTTCATAAGGTTGTCTTGGAAGAGCTGGTGAAATTCTTTCCCTCCCGTACTCTCCGTTCATCATCAGAAAAACTGTTAAAGGTTCCAAGAACAACTCTGAAGTCAGCTGGCGAACGTTCATTTTCTTACGCCGCCCCCTCTGTCTGGAACGCTTTACCTGTCACCATTAGGGATCTTCCCACGCTGACTCAATTTAAGGCCCATTTGAAGACCTACCTCTTTAGGCAAGCTTTCGAGCTGTAGACCGACCACTGTTTCATTGGCACTCAGTGTGTGTGTGTGTGTGTGTGTGTGTGTGTGTGTGTGTGTGTGTGTGTGTGTGTGTGTGTGTGTGTGTGTGTGTGTGTGAGCGCAAAGAGTGTTTCGTAGAAAACAGATAGGCGCTATATAAACTGTATTCATTATTATTTATTATTATAGCTGCGGGAGCAACTCGAGGGTCCCTACTATCTCTCTTCATTCTATCAGTATCGATGGTACGTTCTGGCAGTTCGACTTTTAATGCTCGGGCCGTGAGTTCGAATCCCGGCTGGGGCCACATATTTGCTTTTTCTCGATACCCCGTCTTTGATATCACCCATACGTGGTGGAAAAGGACGTTAAAGTCCCAAACACCCACCCACCCGTATCTGATGCTATCGTACCTTATCTTCTCTAATCTTACACACCTTTTTGTGTGACTGATCTGGTCTGTCCATAATCCGCAGCCTGAGTGTTTTGCGTGGTTCCACACTCGAACGATAGTAGATGTACTCTCCTTGGTGTGGTTTTGGCAAGTAGAGGCTTTTCGGCAGAAAGGACGGGCTGTATAATATTATCAGCACTTTCGTCACCACCAGCAGCGTCATCAGTGTCTCGATCCATACGTCATAGCCTACTTCCTCACAGATGACGTCACCCTCCGGGCACAAGTGGCAGCATTCATATACAAACTTTGCGGTTCTGCATAAAACAGTACGTTATTGATAAAGCATTCTCATAATCAGTCTTCTCTCTTAAACTTGGAAGAAAGTGTGTGTGTGTGTGTGTGTCTGTGTGTGTCTGTGTGTGTCTGTGTCTGCGTCTGTGTTGTTGTTGTTGTTGTTTCTTAAGAGAAGAGGAGCACGCCAAATATTTCCACTTAGAAGTCAAATGGATCTGATCTAATCTAACCTTAATCTAATCTAAATCTAATCTTAGTCTAATCTTATCCTAATCTTAATCTAACCTTACTCTAATCTTAATCTAATCTTATCTTAATCTAATCTTATCTTAATCCAATCTTATCTTAATCCAATCTTATCTCAATTTACTCTTATCTTATCTTATCCTAAGTCACACTAACCCGTCCTTGTCCACCGCCTTCATGTGGCAGACATGTCCGTCTCGACTGAGACTGCCGCCCTCGTCTGGCGACCCCTTGATCTTGAAGTCGTTCAGCAGATACTCTCTGACTACATACAGCAGCTCCTCTGACTTCAGCTGGCGGAGGCACCGTGGGGGTTTGTCGGCCAAGGTCACGTTCATCTTCTTCACACGAATACTGAAAGAGGGTGGGGCGGGTGGGTGTTTGGGAGTTTAACGTCCTTTTCCACAAGGTAAAGGTGATATCAAAGACGGGGCAACGAGAAAAAGGCCAGCACAATATTTGGCCCCAGCCGGGATTCGAACTCACGACCCGAGCATTGAAAGTCCAACGCTCTACCATTCGGCTATCCCGACTCCCCGATACTGAAAGAGGTTTTTAATTTGGTGTAATAGACGACTTCACTCGGCAATCCACGAGACTAAAACCACGCCCCTTTACTCTGACGTGTATTGGCAAAACACAATACGTTCATGACGTCATTTTATGGAAAAGGGGGTGATCTCAAGAAGAAAGAGGTTGACGTAATGGTCATTTTTCCAAAAACGTTTTCCACGTTTCAGTCATATCAAACTACGCGTGCTTCCCTCTTGTAGTGCACGGCAGCTCATTATGCCGCGGGACGGAACTGGCTAAATTCTGGGGGCTCGTCCCTTTTGATTGACAAGAGTGGAGTCGTCTTTTAGTGTAGGGGTGGTAGTAGGTGTTGATGGCGGAAGTGGGTGTGCATATGCTGAGAATTTACTAACGGGTAATTTGCATACAGATAGCAGTGAAACAGCAGACAGGAAAGTTGTCAGCATAGATTTAGCGTATACTATTTTAGCATTTTATATCGTGATAGCATACTTTAACTCTTAAAAGCCTATGCACAAAGCACGTATTTAGTTGAAATCTCCGTATCACTAGGAGCCACTTCAAGCCCCTAACATGTAATCTGCAATGGTCAAGCGGGAAAGACCTACTACTCCTCGCGTAATAGTGGCTTGAAGTGGCTCCTACTGGTGCGCAGTGGCTTGTTCTTTTTAACATATAGTGGGCAAGGGGTGGTCGGACTTGGGTTCTTAAGAGTTAAACGGAAATTTAGCAGAAGTCCAGTAATGCTAACACTGTTAGCAGATGCATGCACTAACAGTTGCCCTGGGAGAATACGTACAGACAATAACTTACAGACTGTCAACATTCAAAGCAATCTACAGACCTCAGAAAGAAAAGCGACATGAAGTCGTAGTTATCCTCCAGAACCAGGAGTCGTCTCCCCTCGCGACCCGTGGTTCGAACCCAGTGCGTAGGCCGGAAGTAGTCGGGCAGACGATGCTGGAGGAAATTGGGAGGGTAGTCAGGGAGGGAGAGGTCCATCTCAATCAGCTTGGCTTCACGCTTGAGAAGCGTGTTTAGTTTGTCGCGCACAGGATACACGGTCTGCAGGGAGCAGTTTGGATAACGCCTCTGTTTTCCTGTGGACAGAATTCAAGGATCAAAATTGTATTTCCTTTTGTTCTCTTTGAGGTACATATACGGGTGGGTGCGTGGGTGTTTGGGAGTTTCACGTCCTTTTCCACCGCGTAAGGGTGGTGTCAATGACGGGGCAACGAGGAAAAGGCCAGCACAAGTGTTTGGCCCCAGCCGGGATTCGAACTCACAACCCCAGCCTTGAAAGTCCAACGCTCTACCATTCGAATATCCCGGCTCCCCACGAGGTACACAAACAAGTAATAATAATAATTATCATCAAAAATTTTGTGTATTGGCCCTCTCTTTCCCTAATGTCCCAGCAGACGACGCGAGCACTCTCTGGGGCACAGAGTCTTTCAGTGGAAAGTAGGGACTGCACTCTGGAGTCTACGACGCCACTCTCTGGGGCACAGAGTCTTTCAGTGGAAAGTACCTCTGTGCACGGTGGGGAAATGGCGCTCACTGCGCTACCGTGACGGGCCTAAATTGTCTCGGTGCTCTCAAACACAAGGTCGCGCACTATGTCATCCTTGACCAGCTTTGAACCCAGAGGGATCCTCAATGGCGCAAGTGATGGCAGGCTGTCTTCAGAGTGAAAGTAGGCGTGTTTCTGAATCAGAGACATACATAACATGTCTCTGTCTGAATGGACAGATCTATTATTACATTCAGTCCTAGAGTACGGGTGTGTATGCTTTTGTAATCGTCTCTTATTCCACCACAAGGCAGGTACGTGATCGTCTGCACCGTGCAATAATACGTGCCTGTAGAGTGCAACACCTTGGCCTGTCAGAGTGCAACCCCCTTGCTGTTTACCCACATCCTGTTGGATCAGTGTACCACGTAAACAGTGCCATCAAAGCGCAACAATAATTGTCCGCTGGCAAAGATTTTGCCCAAACCAAAAGTGGTCGGATATTCAAGACTTCGTTTCAAATCGAATCATATGACACACAAGTCTTCGCTTTTCTAAAAAAAAAATCGCCATTTTTGAAAATGGCGCTGGGTGTAAGCAGTCACATTTTCACGCCCCGCCGAAAAGGGACTGCACTTTGGAGTCTACTACGACGCGAGTAGGGGTAGTAGTCCCCCTTGGCGAGAGATCGCCTTTGACCCAACACGGCGAGCATCCTTTTTTGGTAGAATTTTTCCAGCTCAGCTTTCCCTGTATCACGGTCATGCAAATCTTTTTGTCGCTTTTCTACTAAAATTGTTTTGTCCCACATTTAAAGACCTCAGCCTTATCGATATTTAGAGGGTTGTTGACACAATTTTGTTTTTCTATGTATTGTACGGAACCCCTCACTGGCAAAATTACAGGTAGGAGTGGGTGGATGGGTTTTGAGGAGTTTAACGTCCTTTTCCACCAGGTATGGCTGATATCAAAGACGGGGCAACGAGAAAAAGGCCAGCCCAAATATTTGGCCCCAGCCGGGATTCGAACTGAACTCACGACCTCAGCCTTGAAAGTCCAACGCTCTACCATTCGGCTATCCCGGCTCCCCTTAAAGGTAGGAGATACGAGAACTGTAATACGTGTTCACAAAGGAAAAAAGTAAACTGTACTGCACTGCACACACACACACACACACACACACACACACACACACACACACACACACACACACACACACACGCACGCACGCACGCACGCACGCACGCACGCAGACACACACACACGCGCGCGCGCCACAATCTTTAATAAAAATAATCGGACGGTCCAACCTAAAGACGGGGAGACGAGGAAAAAGGCGAGTGCAAACATGTTTGTTCAGTAATATCAGATATCTGAGTGGAGAGACTGAGGGTGAGTGAGTGAGTTTTTAGGGCTTAAAGCCGCGCAAGCCAGAGACTGAGTGTTACATGCCTGTTCAGACGAAGGAGAGAAACAAAGCGAAAGAAATTTAAACTAAGAGAGAGAGAGGGGGGGGGCAGGGAAGGGAGGGGGCAGTTCCCCAATGCTAGTTACTACGTGTGATCACATTTTACGCCATCTCCACTTGAGGATTTCCGGAGGTGTATTTTACCTAATTTCGATACTTAACAGAATTATTTTCAGCTCGCGTTTTCACTGAAAATTTTACTCAAACGGAAAAACTGAGAACCCCGACTGTCATGAAGTATATTAGGTCATTAGGGCAGGATCAACGTTTCCTCTTTGACAGGTTTACGAAAGTGGCTCCATAAAAGAGTTATCGCCGAAAATCGCTCGTGACTGAATCACCAAACGCACTATTCAATCGTAGTCAGTGATCCTGTGGAGATCAGTGACAAACATTATTGTGCCGGTTCATTGAAGGTGCTGTTCAGGGACGTTCCCCCTGACAGCATCTTCAATTTCTTGAAAGAGTCAAATTTGTTTTATGAAATACAGACTCTGCAAATAGTGTCGAGTGGCACCGACTTCTCTATGCTTAGTTTTTGTAAAGTCTTGGAACTTGTTTCTCATGTAAACCACACAGATATTTGTTATATATTTACGTCCTGTTTTATTGTGTGCCTTTTATTTGTAATGACCTGGGCCCGTATGTAAAAATCGAGGTTAATTTAACCCACGGCTACGAGCCTAACCCAGACTAGGACAAAAGAAACCCCAAAACAAAATTAAATAAAAAAGGAAGCGAAGAAAGAAAGACGAAAATCTTTCAATAACAGCATAAGCACCTTGCTGGAATGGACCCGCTTCCTGATTTAATTTAAAAAAAAAAATTAACCCTAGAGCTAGTTTAATTAGAGGTTAGACTCTAAGCCGGGGCTAAACTCCTTAACCCCGACTTTTACATGCGGGCCCTGGCAGAGAAAGACTTAGTCGTTGTTGCTTGCGCGGCGGAAAGTCCTAACTAACTAACTACTAACCGCGATCCCGTAAAGTGAACTATGGGGCTGTACGGGACTATGGAAGTATTGGCAGTTACACTCGTCATTCACTACGCTGAATAGGTCGCTTACCTCTTCTGCCCGCCGTCAGCGTAAGGCTTAAGAAAGTGTCGCCTCCTGCGCCGGGTATGTTGAGCGAAGTAGGGTTGCCTGCCGCTCTGCGAGTTGCGGGCCTTGGTGCAACGTCTTGCCACAGAAGACAGGAAAAGACACAGGCGAAGACGAGGCTCCCACTCCCCGACATTGTGACTTGACGTCTTGAGAAAGGAAATTAAATGCAGCTTACAATACAATACATCTTAACGCAACCAGAGGCAACACAACAGAACACAACACAAGAACACCACAACGCAACGCAACACAACACAACACAACACAACACAACACAACACAACACAACACAACACACCACACCACACCACACCACACCACACCACAACACAACACAACACAACACAATACAATACATCTTAACGCAACCAGAGGCAACACAACACAACACAACACAACACAACACTACACACCACTACACAACACAACACACCACACCACACCACAACACAACACAACACAACACAACAACACAACACAACACAACGCAATGCACCACAACACAAACTGGATCGCAACGAAACACCTCACGGGGGAGGGGGGGGGGCGTTTAGGAGTTTAACGTCCTTTTCCACCACGTGTGGATGATATCAAAGACTGGGCAAGGAGAAAAAGACCAGTACAAATTGTTGGCCCCAACCGGGATTCGAAGTCACGACCCGAGCATTGGGAGGCCAACGCTCTACCATTCGGCTATCCCGCTGCACGGCATAATGCAACGCAACACAACACAACACAACACAACACAACGCAACACAACTACAGAATGTAACGCAACGCAACACAGCACAACATACTGCAACGCAAAACAACATAACGCAACAGCACAGCACAACGCAATATAAAGCATCACAATACAACACAACACATCACAGTACACCACAGTCATTCAATACAATACCTGTAATAATAGTAATAATAAATAATAAATCACATTTACACAGCGCAATTCTTGAAAATACATCAACTCATTTTACATTCACACATCACTCACACGCATATAGAACACACCTTAAACAGCAGACGTCACGGTTACATGAATACAGTACAATCTCATGTGCCAATTTTTTCTTTGTCCTACAGATAAAATACAATTAAAAAATATATTGGTTTTTTTGTGTTTGTCACTGTCTCGTTATCTATTCTCAAAAGGTTTGTGCGTTCGCTTTACCTCTTTGGGCCTGATACTGCAATCTTTTCCTCTGCATCAGAAATCTCCCAGAAAATCGACTGAGTTACAAGTAGCGGGAACGCTCCGAAATTGCGTTTGACTCAACTTGCAAGTACACGCAAACTCTTCTCAATCTACAAAGAGAACAATGTGATGTTGTCGACCTGCTCACACTCACAAATTTATTCGCTACTTCCTGTTTGGCTTCGTTAAATGGCAGAGTAAGGGTAATGCATGCAGCAGTCATGAAATCGAAACCCCGGAAACCATGAAGTGTTTCTAAAATAAAACCAGTTCACTGCGGCTAGCGCGATTTAAACACGCGTTTCCTAAGGTTGCCTTTAGTATTGGCAGTTATTCGCAAACACTTACAACACTTCTCACACACCGCTGTCAAATTCTTCCCAGGAATATTAACCGACCCAAGTAACCGTTGAATGAGTGCCAAACCAAGAAGTATTAAAAAAAAAAAAAAAAAAAAGAGGGGTGTGTGATGAACGTCACGTAAACTTGCTTACCTCCAAACGCTACAAGGACAAACGCTTTGTCAAAGAAGTCATTTAGGTCACTGCGACTGTGACACGCGTCCCAATACGCATGCTTTCTTGCCTCTTCTCAAAGGGAAACTGCTGATGTTAATCGTGTGGTTGAGGAAAAGAGATTACATGAGGAAGACGCCGTGTAAACACTTCCGTACACTGGCTATGACTACGGTACACAACATGCTAGTGCGCCAGCATTGACAACTCACAACACATCTATTGAGTTACTCATATGTCACCTGTGCAGTAGGTTTTCACGCTCTGATTTGCATGTGGGGCATGATATTCGGGACGCGGTACAGCGCACACCTACACTTACTGTCACAAAAGAGCCGTCGAAAATCCGAAGGTGTAATTTTAGCGCTGAGTTATCCACCCGTATCGGCGGTGGGCGGAAAGTCGTACACTATATACCCCCTATTTTTCCCTGTCTCGTAGGACCCGCCACCCCTTACCCGACCAGTCCTTGTCATGCAGTTTATATCCTGGCTCATAATAATAATGTAGCAGATCTAGGAACGCCAATGTTGCCTCACAGGACATTTCGAGCGTATGTTTATGTTTTCTTGGAATGCAGTTCAGTTTTCCGGACGTACATGCACGCACGCATGAACACACACACACACACACACACACACACACACACACACACACACACACACACACACACACACACACACACGCACGCACGCACGCACGCACGCACACACACACACACACACACACACACACACACACACACACACACACACACACACACACACACACACACACACACACGGATGCTGTCTGCCGGTATGAACCATGATAATTAGGAATTATTCAGTCTGTAAATTAATAAATTAAAGCCGAAAAAAAAACAGTTCTTAATTATGGAGCTTAGGTATGCGAAACAAATCAAAGTTTTCCTTCCGGTCCGTGTCGTCGTGTACTTGAAATCAGTTGTTGGTTGTTGTTGTTGTTGTTGTTGTTGTTGCTGTTGTTTTTTGCGAGATTTGACAGTACTTGAATATCAAATGCCCTGGGACAACGTGACCCGGAGTGACGTCAAGTTTCAGCGCTTCCTACTTTTCAGTTCTAGCCCGGTCGACCTTCATCTCCTGTACTCGAGTGTCGGCCGAAGAGGCTTGCCTACACTATTTGAACAGGCGCCTAATGCATGGGAACGACCTAAACTCGCAGGCCCGGCCCAAATTCATAGGCTCAGGCTAAATCTCGGAAATCGATATGCGCGGACACAGACAGCGGGCTTGTCCGGGCCTAGATGGCAGCCTAAACAGCCCCGATTTAGTCTAGCGAAATCGGCGGCCTAAATGCCGTTGGCTCGGTCTAAGCGACAATCAGAAAGGCGGGCTTTAGGCCGAGCCTACGCAAGGCTGTGTCCATACATTAGACCCCAAAATATCAGACGTGAAAATTCGAAAATAGGAAGCAGAGATTCCAAACGTGAAGCACAATAAATAAATCCATAAATAAATACATAAATAAACTAAATATAGAAGTTTTTTTTCTTTTAGTCTTCAAACACAAACGGGCTAATTCAACCTTTGTTAAGCCAACTTATTTTTTTTTGGGGGGGGGGACAATTTCCCTCGTGAGTGCGCAAGTACCCACGAAATACTCTGCCGGCCATGATGATTAGTACAGCTCTTTATGCGATACAGTGTTGTTTACACTTTGCACGAGCTGTCGAACATTCAACTTCTACGACTGTTGTTACTGCAATACTGGAACGCTCAGCGTGGTCTGCCGCGTCATCGAGTACGCTTCTGTTGGCTCAGTGCCAGCAGTACAGACGCTGTCACTGTCCAGGTGTCTAAGTGGTGTGATGATAGATACCACGAAAACAGCTGAGAACAATTTGTGATCATAAACATGGTAGCATATTAGTCCCTTTAGCTAATAACTTACCTCAGTATGTCTGCCTCGCACAGCATGAATCAAAGACACTTGACAGTGGCCCTGACTGACATGGACTGACAACTGCAATGAGATCCGGCGTGGTTTCCGAGTAGGTACACCCTTTTCAGTTGAAGCGCATGACGGGTTTCATATACAGTATCAATTGTCCATACCAACGCCTACATCACTTAAAAGACGGGTTTGTGAAGTTCAAGGGCATTTATGTTAAGCACGGGATTGCAAATATCCTCTGTGCAAAGGAAAGACCCTTTTGTGAAGTTATCGAGGGGAAAAAGGGGGTGGTGGTGGGGAAGGGAGGGGGAGGAGGAGGGGAGAGGGAATCATTATGGAGGAGACAAACACTTTAAAGTCTCCATACGTATGACACGCATTACATCAGCGTGTGGAACACTTTTCATTGTGTATGTGCTTAATCTGAGCATCAGTATCAGTCACTTGAGTCACAATACAGCATCTGAAGCCATTGTGGTGACTCTGGCCAGCATATGTGTTGTCCTAGAAGTGCAGTATGCCGGCTGGGGCGGTCGGTGGTCTAGTGGTTAAGAGAGACTTGTCACCAATGCGAGAGGTCAGGTGTTCGAGCCCCACTCGGGGCGAAGAATTTTTCCTTCTCGTATGTGGCACCGTTCATTCGGGCCGATCGTCGGGGGTTCTTTTCGGGTACTCCGGCTTCCTCCCCCTCTGCTTTGGAAATGTTCAGCCCACCAAATTTGAAAAAAAATGCAATTCTAAATTCCCAAATTTAAATAGCTGAGCTGACCCCTCGCACCAAGTGATTGTAATATGTTTATGTCCGGTGTGTGAGAGAATGCGTGTGATTCACGTGAGTGTGCGCGTTGGGTTCATTTCGCGGCGCTTTGAGCCGATTCGTGAAATTGGGTAAAGCTCCTATACAATACTCATTATCGTTATTTATTATTAAATATTTGTGCTGGCTTTTTCATCGTTGCCCCGTCTTTGATATCACCCGTATGTGGAGGAAAAGGACGTTAAACACCCAAACACACACCCACCCCCACCCTTAGAAGTGTACCGCTATTTGGTTGCGGACTGAGGACCAGCTAGAAGGCGCTGATTGGTTGCTATTTTTAGTAAATTTTTCGAGTCCCAGTTTGTTCAAGAATGGGTCGTTAGGCTCAAAGAATGTCGTATTTATCTAATAGTAGAGGCCACAAAGTCCCGAAAACGGTCGCAATAGCCAAATGAAACATCCTTCGATATGGCAAATAACCTTAAAGCTTCGAGCTCGGCAGGTGTTTTTTTTTTTTTTTTTTTTTTCAGCAGCCAGTTAGGAACATAGAGGCTTTAAAGAAATGAAAGACTATTGCGTAGGCGAGTAAATGTCGTTGTATCACTTCAACGCGCGCACGTAGTGTTCATGCTCTGTTTGAGATTTGGGTCGTATCCGGGACACAGTAGTCCCGTTTACTCCCACGCTTCTGGAAAGCACTGATGAAAATGAGGAGGTGTTTTTCGCGCCGCTTCCCCCCCAGTTTCAGTCCCCTCTCTCTTCCCGCCCCCGACTGTCTGTTGGTCTGCGGAAAATCAAACAATAGTTGTTGCCATATCATCATCTTGCTCTGTGTGTGTGTGTGTGTGTGTGTGTGTGTGTGTGTGTGTGTGTGTGTGTGTGTGTGTGTGTGTGTGTGTGTGTGTGTGTGTACACGTGCGTGCGTGTGTGCGTGCGTTTTGAGGATTGAGGATTTTGACGCTCTGTGTGGGATGTTTTACAGGAACGTATCCGGCGCGGTCGATGGTCTAGTGGTTAAGAATTCGTCACCAATGCAAGAGATCAGGTTTGAGTCCAACTCGGGGCAAAGAATGTTTTCCTCTCGTATGTGGCACCGTTCATTCGGGCCGATCGTCGGGGGTTCTCTCCGGGTACTCCGGCTTCCTCCTCCTCCTCTGCTTTGGAAAGATTCAGCCCACAAAATTTGAAAATAAATGCAATTCTAAATTCCGATACTTTAATTGCTGACCTGACGCTTCGCACCACGTGATTGTAATGTGATCATGGCGCTTTGAGCCAGTTGAAGAAACTAGGTAAAGCGCCCACAGAATGAGACACAGTAATTAATATTATTATCACTGTTGTTGTTGTTGTTGTTGTTGTTGTTGTTGTTGTTATCACTAAATATCACATATAGTTTATGTCCGCACTGCACTCCCATACGGCTACAACATGCCATTGCTCTAATTTTATCCGAATCGTGTTTGAGATGTGTTCGATCTTTGTTCAAACTGAAACGTTTCCCGTGTGATCTTAGCACAACCAATAAGTCGATTGGCAAACGTGCCTGAGCAGACCATATTGACCAGGGGCAGTAATCAGGCTGGAGTTCAAAGTGATTTTGAAAGGGCAGATGACTTCCCCTGTCACGACCCATTCCAGCAACACTGAAGGCTTCGCATCACTCGAAACAGCCGTAGCTCCGAGCACAGTGAACGTGTACATCTTCCAAGGCAATGTTCTGTACTTGTACTTGACAAAGTTCTCTACTTCCCCACAAGCACGGAAGCATGGGAGCACGGGAGGGGAGGGTAGGGGGGGGGGATGAAATAAAATTGAAACTGAAATAAAACCGAAATGAAATAAAATTGATTAATTGAAATGATTCGAAATTGAGATTTAAATTGAGTCGAAATTACACTGCTTTCCAACGTCAGCAGGAAAAAAGGCTTTCTTGAGCCCTCTCCTTGCATCACTAGAAATGCTGTCACACACACACACACACACACACACACACACACACACACACACACACACACACATGTGAATTCAGTATCATTAATTGTAAGTACCTGGGACACAGCCATAAAGAACTGATACAATATGCAAACACACATTACAACCCGCCGTAAAAAGTTTGACTTGAAACATAGAGATTAGAAAAGCTTTCCAGTGTAAGCTGTTAGCTCTCTAGCACATTTCCTAACACAGAGTTAATAGAAGATTACACGCGTGTCACGCTGACCCGGCCACTGTGGATTAATCTGTTACCTTCGAACTAAACTGGGGTCGTATTTCGACTGGTCCTTGAACGGTAGATTATCTCCAGGGCCCGGTCTCTACCACATGCCTGTCTGGTGAAGGTGAAGTGGTCTCATAATGTTTTGTTTTGTTTGGATGGATGGCTGTTTTTTGTTGTTGTTTTTTTAGTCGTTGTTGTTTGTTTTGATTTTTTGTTGTTTCGTTTGTTTGTTTGTTGTAATGTTGGGCGGGGGGGGGGTGGTTTGGTTGGCATGTTAGTTTGTTTTTCATTGTTTGTTTGTTTGTTTGTTTGTTTGTTTGTTTGTTTGTTTCAGCTGGTGGGCGGGTGTCTTATATGCAGTAAAATGAACCGGTCCAGGCTAGGCAGTCATTTCATTATTGCAGAGCATGTCAGCGAATTTAAACCTGTACTAACCAGTCACCACAGACTATCATTCAGGTAGATCACAACTTGCCTGACCACTATCACAAAACTCAAAACTCTCAACTAGCCACCTACACTACTTGCTGTTTCTGAAATAACCCCTAAGGGCAAAAAGTCAGGGTAGGCCTGCGAAAGAGACTTTTCAGTTTCTTTGCCCCCCTCCTCCCCTTCTTTTTCCGCGCTGTGCCGGGGAGACGAGGGTAATGTGTTATGGATTGTGAATAAGGTAAGGCCAAATGTGGTGTCGTGTATTCAAACGACTTCGCTATTCCTTTAGAAGTCACTCAACCGTGACCACGTGTTGGTAGAGAAGCGTCCCTTTAACTGCTTGTGTGTGCATTCCTGTACCGTGGCCGCGTTTCTCTTGGTCCCTGCGACGACGCACAAATCAGGCTAATCGAGGCCGAGCCGAGCTAAGTGATACCTAAGATGGAAAAAAAAAACCAAAAAAAACACGGTGACAAGGAAAGTGAACAGTTGCGAACAACTTTGAGGTCCCAGTGATATTGCACAGTACATTTTAAGCCTTTTTAGAGAGTATTTCCTGCATGAGTTGTCCCCCCGTGCATACACAGACCCGCAGCATAAAGCAAGCATTTGTGCTCTGCCACGAAAAATGCGCGCTTGTTGCTGCAAGGGAGACAACTCATACAGGCAATGCTCTCTAAAAAGGCTGAAAATGTACTGTGCCGGTGAATGCGACAGTTTTCATCGCTTCTGTGCACACTGTGAAATAACACTGGGACCTCAAAGTTGTTCGCAACTGTCCACTTTACTTGTCACCGAGTATTTTTGTTTTTTCCTTCTTGGGTACATATATCACTTAGCTCGGCTCGGTCTCGGTTCGCCCGATTTGGACGTCGTTGCAGGGAAGTCGAGAGGCGACAGACCCGGAACAGGGTTGGCCTGTGTGCATGCCATCCCTTACTGCAGCGCGGTCGTTCTACAAATCGTTCTGTTGTGCTTCGAATTCGACTGTCATAACTGTTTGAACGCCTGTCTTCACTTGTCTCTTGCACTTCTCAGCGTGCAGTCAAGCGGAACAATCGCTGGCACAAATTACAGGTAGGCCTACGGACCATCATAATTCTATAGTGTGCAGTGCACATAATATAACAGCTTCGTACTCAGTAGCGTCTTTCTACACGAACCGGATCTTGTGATCGTGGGATCACTGGTTAAGCGCGTGTTGTCTGACACAAAAGGTGGGGTTTTAATGGCACAGTAACACATAGAAAGAATTCTGTTTGAGCAGTGCACGAACTACCGCAAAATCTGATACCGTCCCCCCTTTCCGTGTGCCTGTTATACTGCAGTGTGGTCCCTCCTCTGGAAATAGTCGTTTTGTTGTGCTTCGAATTCTAATTCACGGTGTGCAGTCAAGGGATCGCTGGCACAAACTGCAGGTAGGCTTGCACACGAACATAATCTTATGCCGTGCGTATATAATGTAACACTTTCGCAGCGTTTTTTTACACGAACTAATCCAGTCCAGTGTTCATTTAGTAAGCGCAGTCTAAATACTTAATACGCTTAGAAATACAGCAGGGGATTTGGTCTAGTGGTTAAAGCATCATCCGACTTCGGATCCTTCGCTGATGGTTCGAATCCCCGGGTGGGCAGGAATTTTTTTTTCCCTTAGCAAATCGGGTCATTAAACGTACTGACTGGCTTACGGTGCCTGTCGGCTCGCCTTCGTGTACACACGCACGCACAACATCAAGTGTGCACGTTCAAAATCGCAACTTGATTCACACGCGGGGAGGGGCCTCGGATTGGAAACTGAACAGTTGACCAGCAATACGACAATGGTCGTCACAATAGAAGAAAACAAAACTGATTTTTTTAAAAAAGCAGAAAAGGGAAGATTCGCTGGTGAGCACCGTAACTCAGTCTCAGTTAAAAAGATGAGTTTTGGGGGCTGTTCGGAATGACTGGATGTCCGAGGAGGCGCTGGCAGGGGAGTTTCACAGAGGGGGGGGGGGGGGCGGCATGTCTAAAGGATTTTGCACGGTTCTTGCTGGTGGTGTCGCTGTAGCTGGGAATGGTGAGGGACTGTTTAGTGTGGTGAGGAGATCTGGCCGGTGTGAGCGGTAGGTGCTGTGATGCACAAGTTCATGGAGACACTGGTTAAAGATCTAAGCTCCCAACAAAAAGCTTTCCGAAGTGCGAAAAAACATTTACAGAGTCGACCGTGCAAGCACAGTCAACTCTGTCACAGTTGCAGAGTTTTAGGCTCTTCGGGGACCCTTATGAAAGAGAGCACGAGTTTGCCGTGGCATTATTTGGCTTTTTGTCAGTGAGCGAGACACATCGCTACAGTGTCCAGCGCCGGGATGTTGAGTGTTGCACGATCTTTCTCGCTCAGTGTCAAAACGCAAACTGAGCTGTGAAATCAGGCTGCCCTTGGCTTTTGTTGGGGTTTCAGGGACGCTGAAAACTCGGCAACCGTGACAGAGTTGACTGTGCTTGCACGGTCGACTCTGTAAATTTTTTTCACACTTCGAAAGCATTTTGTTGGGAGCTTAGATCTTTAAGCACAGACCTTTGTACTCGATGTGCTGTTGGATGGGAAGCCAGAAAAGTTGGAGAAAATGTGTCCTAATGCCCTAGTTTGGGTGACAGTCCTTGCACTATAGTGTGTGATCACACGATAAACGGCAGACGAGAGACGTGTTTTTTGTTGCTGTTTTTTTTGTTTTTGTTTTCGTAACTGTGCAGTGCACATTCTAGGTCGATGTGTAGATTACTCGAATTGGAGTGCACACTCGTGCTATCAGCGGGTAAGAGTGTGTTACCCGACACGGAAGACGTTTTATGTGGAAGACGCCAACTACACAAAGGAGAGGTTTAAAAGCCCGCGTTCCCCGAAGTTAAGTGTCAACGTAAATTGCCTGGGTTCAGCAAAACATCAGGTTAGAGCACCCCAGCTTGAAAGCTGCCGAGTAACGCAGGTAGGCGTTATGTCCTTGTGGAAGATAACTTTCGGCGCCAATCTCGTATTTCGGCGAGCGCGGCGCATAGAGTGTTATGCCCTTTGAGAGACACTGGCCCTTTTTTTTAAAAACAAATTTCACGTCAGTAGTTGGAGCAAAACAAATATACACCTCTAAAACAACTTCTAGTTTGTTATAATTTAAACAAGACAGTTAACTGGTGCTTGTGTTCAGAAGTTGCAAGAGATTGAATACTAGACGTGTACAGAGGCTGCAATCAGCCAGAGAAACACCTGGCGCCGAGCAGTGTTACGTTCCAGAGTGGCTGGTGGTGAAGGAGATAAAGATCTAAGCTCCGAAGAGTGAAAACAATTTTTACACAGTCGACCGTGCAAGCACAGTCAACTCTGTCACAGTTGCAGAGTTTTCAGTGTCCCTGAAACCCCAATAAAAGCCAAGGGCAGCCTGATTTCACAGCTCAGTTTGCGTTTTGACGCTGAGCGAGAAAGATCGTGCAGCACTCAACATCCGCTAGACACTGTAGCAATATGTCTCGCTCACTGACCAAAAGCCAAATAAAGTCACGGCAAACTCGTGCTCTGGTTTGATAAGGGTCCCCGAAGCGCTGAAATCTGCAACTGTGACAGAGTTGCCTGGATTATGCACAGTCGAAGGAGTCGCAGTTTAAAAAAAAAAAAAAAACCGCAATGTTTGCGGCTTTGTGCTGAGATTGGTAAGAGCTGTACTAATCATCAAGATAAAGTATTTCGAGGGTACAGGCGCATTCACAGGCGAAACTGTGTCAAAACATAAACTGTCTTAGTAAACATGGAAAGGTCCGTTTAAGGTTTCCGTGTGTGTTTGTGTGTGTGTGTGTGTGTGTGTGTGTGTGTGTGTGTGTGTGTGTGTGTGTGTGTGTGTGTGTGTGCTGTGAGGGGGGTGTGTGTGTGTGTGTGCGCGCGCGCGTGTGTGTGTGTGTGTGTGTGTGTGTGTGTGTGTGTGTGTGTGTGTGTGTGTGTGCTGTGAGGGGTGGTGGTGGGGTGGTGGTAATTATGCGTCTGCGTAAAGCACACAGTCAACTATCATCTGCCAATTTACAGCACACTTTCCTCTCCACGCTGTGTGCAGAATTTTGTTCACAAGGGCAGATGTTTAAGCGTGCGTGTTATAATGAATAGATTCTCGCTCTTTTGCGTCTACTCAAGTGTAAGGGGAGTGAGCCAGTGTTTGCATATTTAACATAGCCGTGATTTACTCGACTACAAACACACAGCAGCGGGATCTGTCGGCCACTTCACCGTCCAGACATGTGCACAAATACAGGTGACATCAAACTCAAGTTTAAGCCAGGGTGTAATTATTGGGCTACCCGTAGCGCGCTCTTTTTTGTTATCACGGCATTTGTGGTTGATATCCCATAGCAGTAACGCGCAGCCGTCGGTGGTCTAGTTGTTAAGAGACTTGTCACCAATGCGAGAGGTCAGGGATTCGAGTCCCAGTCGGGGCAAAGAATTTTTCCTTCTCGTATGTGGCACCGTTCACTGATTTGGGCCGATCGTCGCGGGCTCTCTCCGGGTACTCCGGCTTCCTCCCCATCTGCTTTGGAAATGTTCAGCCCACCAAATTTGAAAAAACAAATGCAATTCTAAATTTCGAAATTTAAATAGCTGAGCTGACCCTTCGCACCGCGTGATTGTAATGTGTTTATGTCCAGTGTGTGTGAGAGATTGCGTGTGATTCACGTGAGCGTGCGTGTTGGGTTCAGTTTGCAGCGCTTTGAGCCTTGTTCAGGAAACTAGGTAAAGCGCCTATACAATAGAATCCCAAAGAAACAAAAACGTTTTTATGATTTGACGACTGCATCAGTGTGTTTGGAAAAGGACCAGTATGTTAACGTGATACTGACCATCGCGTCTTCATTTCCACAGTTTCAGGCAGAGATGAGTCGGAAAACACCTTCACTAGCCGGGTGGCACGGGGGAAACTTGCTGTGTGTTTGTGTTCTGACCAGCCAGCTGGTATCGGGAGTAACTTCACAGACAACGCCGCAGGTGGCTCCCCCTCCCACCAACGGCTCTGCTGTTCCCTATGACACCTCAGGTTCCAGTGATACAGGTATATACAGTATACGCCGGTTATAAGAAACTCGAGGGGGGTGAATTTTTTGGTTTCTTATATCCGAGTTTTCTTATATCTGAAAGTCGGATATAAGAGAGTATTTTGAAAAATATTTCTTATAACCGAGTTCAGTGAAAAAAAGGTTTAAAACATTTCTTTTTTCTCAGTTCGTGTATGTTTTGCATTAAATTAAGAAATATCTGGTTTCTCTTAAAGACCTGCACAGAATATATATGTGTAGAGTTAATATACACCAGTGCGCTTGTGTCCTTCAATGTCAGATTTTTTTGTTTGAACATGAAAATACTGATTTTGCTTCCCAACTGTAGCGCTGGCGGTCATGTGGTAAGAAAAAAACAAAAACAAAAAGAAAAAAAAAAAAAAAAAACCAACCAAACAAACAAACAAACAAACAAACAAAAAAGAACTAAGGGGAGAGAGAGAGAGGGAGAGAGAGAATTCCCTTGTATTAAAAATTTTATAGGATATATTAGAAGTGCATTATGTATCAACTTTTGATCTATAAAACACTCGTCCCATTAGAGTATGATATGCGATGCTTTCCGTGTCTAATTTGGCTGAAAAAAGCTGCAAATTAGCTTTTTTTTCTGTTGGGAGGGGGAAGGGGGATGGAGGAAAGATGGACCACGTATATTGTCAAAGAAAGGAATTGATCAACAGTTAGTCTAATACTGATAGTTTTATTCTCCTTAACGCGAGCCCTGTAGACAGAGACAGACATAGAGAGAGAGAGAGAGAGAGAGAGAGAGAGAGAGAGAGAGAGAGACTGAGCTCCCAATCAGGCAAAAAAACAAAATAATAATAAAAACAACATATAACAATAGAACAACAAAAATGCATCTCGTATTTTTTCTTCTTGCCAACATTCAATTTTGCACGGAACACAATGGTAAACTAGAGGAGCAAAGCCTCCTTGGCTCACTTGTGAGATGGGTCAAGGTCATTCAAAAGAGTATGTTTCTAAAGCTCTTATCACTAGCTTTCACGAAATAAGGTGTCTTGTGTTCATAGTTCCTAAGAAAACAGCAAATGGCAACATAACAGTTTTCCCAGGACAGCTTCTATGACCTTGACCTTGGGTCAAGGTCATTCAAATGAGATCTGTAAGTGAAGAGCTTATCAGTGACTATCATTATGCCAAATTTGATAACTCTAATTTTTGTAGTTTCTGTACAAATGGCAATGTAAAATTTTACAACAGACAGCTGTAATGACCTTGACCTTGAGTCAAGGTCACTCAAATGGGTATGTCTGCATAGGTCTCTTTGCTGCCTATCATTGTGCCTTGCTGCTGTTTGTTGTTTCCAAGGAAATGCTAACGTTAAAGTCTCCACAAAACATCTTGAATGGCCTTGACCTTGACCCAAGGAAATTGAATACAAGTATGCCAGTACAGGTTATGCCAGTACAGGTTTTGTCAATGTCTATCATGCCATGCAAAGTTTGATGCCTCTGGTACCACTACATTCTGAGAAAATGGCAATTTTAAATTTCCAATTACACATCTTTGACGACCTTGACCTTCAGTCAAGGTCATTCAAAATGGTAAGTCTTGAAAGGTCTTGCTGCTGTTTATCAGCAAGCCAGGTTTGGTGCTTCTGCTGTTCATTGTTTCTGAGAAAATGCCAATGTTAAGGTTTTGGAAGGTTTTCCGCAAAACAGCTTGTATGGCCTTGACCTTGATTCAAAGTCACTTAATACAGGTATGTCAGTAAATGTGTTGTCAATGTCTATCATCATGCAAAGTTTGATGTCTCTGGCTTTTCTAGATTCTGAGAAAATGCCAATGTAAAATTTCCAAACAGACAGCTTTAGTGACCCTGACCTTAGGTCAAGGTCAGTCATTATGGTATGTTTTGAAAGGTCTTATGGCTGTCTATCAGCTTGCCAAGTTTGGTGCCTCTGCTGTTCATTGTTTCTGAGAAAATGCCAATGTTAAGGTTTTGGAAGGTTTTCCGCAAAACAGCTTGTATGGCCTTGACCTTGATTCAAAGTCACTGAATACAGGTATGTCAGTAAAGGTGTTGTCAATATCCATCGCCATGCTAAGTTTGATGTCTCTGGCTTTTCTAAATTCTGAGAAAATGCCAATGTAAAATTTCCAAACAGACAGCTTTAGTGACCTTGACCTTGGGTCAAGGTCAATAATTATAGTATGTTTTGAAAGGTCTTATGGCTGTCTATCAGCTTGCCAAGTTTGGTGCCTCTGCTGTTCATTGTTTCTGAGAAAATGCCAATGTTAAGGTTTTGGAAGGTTTTCCGCAAAACAGCTTGTATGGCCTTGACCTTGATTCAAAGTCACTTAATACAGGTATGTCAGTAAAGGTGTTGTCAATATCCATCGCCATGCTAAGTTTGATGTCTCTGGCTTTTCTAAATTCTGAGAAAATGCCAATGTAAAATTTCCAAACAGACAGCTTTAGTGACCTTGACCTTGGGTCAAGGTCAATCATTATAGTATGTTGTGAAAGGTCTTATGGCTGTCTATCAGCTTGCCAAGTTTGGTGCCTCTGCTGTTCATAGTTTCTGAGAAAATGCCAGTGTTAAGGTTTACTGCGGACACACAGACAGACAGACAGACAGACAGACAGACAGACAGACAGACAGACACACAGACAGACGACGGAGGGTTATTACATAGACTCACTTTGTTACACAAGTGAGCCAAAAACCAATTCAAGAAAAGAAAATCATGCGCCATCATGTGCCTGTCCTAAGTGACGTCAGACCTGACCTGTTTTCTTAGAATGAGTGAAATTTTCTTGGAAATGTACTTTCGGTTTCTTACAATGAGTGAAATTTTCTTGGAAATGTACTTTCGGTTTCTTATATCCGAGTTTTTGTATCAAGCGGGACAAGAAATTTGCTTTCCTAAAACCGAGTTTTCTTATAAGCGAGTTTCTTGTATCCGAGTTTTTGTAATACATAATAAAGAAGAGTTTGGCCGGGGGAAAAAAATTCGTTGGCAATAACCGAGTTTTCTTATATCCGAGTTGCTTATATCCGGCGTCCACTGTAGATAGATGAAGACAACCTGTCGGTTTGTTTTGTTGTTGTTGTTCTCCATCTTTTCTTTGTTTCTTTGTTTGTTTTGGTTTGTTTTTGTTTGTTTGTCTGTTTGTTTGTTTTGTTTTTGTTATTGTTGTTTGTTTGGGGTTTTGTTTTTTGGTTGTTGTTTTTTGTTTGTTTGTTTTTTTGTGTTTTGTTTTTTTGGGGGGTGTTTTTGTTTGTTTTCGTTTTGTTTCTTTGTTTTTTTTGTAGTTTTTGTTGTTGTTGTTGTTGTTTTGGGGGGTGCTTGGTTTTTTATTTGTTGGTTTCCTAGTTTGTTTGTTTCTGTTTTTAATTTTTTTTTCGTTGCTTTTGTTGGTTTTGTTTTGTTTGTGTTTTGTTTTTTTGTTTGTTTGGTGTTGTTGTTTTTGGTGTGTGTGTGTGTGTGTGTGTGTGTGTGTGTGTGTGTGTGTGTGTGTGTGTGTGTGTGTCCTCCTCCATTCAACGCACCTACTGTTATTTTAATACACATATGAAATTCACCGAAAACGGAAGTCATTCACATTTTTTTTCCTCCCCAGGGACGCCGAAGGAGCATCTAAACTGTACTCTGCTGACTGTGTATTCGGTCCGGGACACGCTGGAAGGTTATCTTCTTACTGGCGCCAAGCTGATCGAGATGGACATCAAGGTCCTCAATTACCCACCGGACTTCCTGCAGAAACGCCTTCCCGCCTACTTCCGGCCTCACCACTGGGTCAGGTCTACAGGCCGTCAGGGGAGGAGCCTGTTGGTGCTGGAAGATAACTATGACTTTATGTCACTCTTTTTCCTCAGGTAGGTTCGTGTGTGTGTGTGTGGGGGGGGGGGGGGTAGCAATTTATGGCAACTGTTGCAATGCAGCTTACGCATTTAATTTCCGATCACTGTTTAGTTGCCAAAACCCATTTAGAAATATACTTTGACCATTTTTCAACAAATTCAGTCTACCGGCGTTTGTGAGTCATTGATCAAAACATTCTTTTCCAAATTATAAATGGGTTGGTGGCTTTTATTCTAAAAATAGAAACAATGACGTCATTCGTCATGTTTTCCCTGCATACACTTACCAGACAAATTAACCTTGGGTGCACGAAAGTCTGTTCTATCATGCAGTACCAAAATTAGCCGCCAGTACTGAGTGTGTTTCTGGGCAGATCTTAGCAGGAGTTTTTCTGTAGCCCTGATATATCTCTGTCTTTAGTATCGGGGTTTACGAGATGAACGTGACCTTGACCGATTCCCCTCCACGTTGCCTGACCTCGCTAACACCAGAGCAGACGCTGAGTGTGTTCCGGAGGGTGATCCTGAACGACTTCAAGCCGCAAGACCCGGGGAAGGAAGGTGGCAGCCTCAGTGTGGATGAGCACGTCTGTAACATCCGGGTCAAGGACAAGGAAGGGTGAGCGATGTTAAAGGCTACACTGGCACAGATACGGATTTCAAAGAACATGTATTCTTATTAAACATAACGCCGCGCCGCATGACACCCTAGAAATGCTTTAAAATTCACACAAAAAATCACACACAAAAACAGCCAAATACTCATGCGTAGAATAAATTAAAACTAATTCCAATATTCCACTTTTTTGCAATGCTAGCAACGACCACCTACCCCCTCATTCCTCTGTCGTCTGCTAGCTGTTGTGCCAACCGCGCATGAATACAAATAGTCCACATGCCCGGCTCATTTTTTACTGTTTTCATTATTAACCGGCATGAAACTTATTTACAAAGCCACCAAACAGCCCCAGACTGCCATTTTTAATCTGCATAAAAGTTTAAAGTGCTTCAGAAGAAGGAGCACTCTTTTCAGGAAAAGTGTTAGAATTAAAATAAAATAAAATCCATGCAGGTTGGTACGTTGTGGTATGATTTTTAGTGCTTCGGAGGAGGCAACACACTCTTCGGGGGAGGAAAGATTTTAACTAAAGGTGGAAATCCGCTAAAAGGCTGCAGATTTTAACCCTTATTTTGAATTCCCCCCCCCCTCTCTCTCGCTCTCTCCATGAAACATACATTTTAATGCTCCCTCTCTCCCTCTCTTAACTATCCGATTATATGCTGATCCTATACGATCTCTTTAACGGCTTCAATGTATCAAACTGTATGCGGTCTAAGTAACGGCTATTATAGAGTGTGTGTGTGTGTGTGTGTGTGTGTGTGTGTGTGTGTGTGTGTGTGTGTGTGTGTGTGTGTGTGTGTGTGTGTGTGTGTGCGCGCGCGCGCTTTGTATTTTGTTTGTGGTTTTGCATTACTCTTTTTTTTTGGTTTGCTGCCCAGTGTTGTATGTTTTCTTTGCCTTTTGCCTGTAGTTCTTTTCTTTTGTAGCAACGGCAGATTGAAAATTAACCATTGTATGGCTAAATCTTTTCCGTTGAAAAATAAAGTTCTCTCTCTCTCTCTCTCTCTCTCTCTCTCTGTCCCCAGAACGGCCCAGTTCCTGTACACGTGTTGCCACAACAGTCCCGACAATGACATCCTCTGTGACGACATCGAATATGACGTGTGGATTGAGGTTCTCCTGGCTTTCATCCTCCTGACCAAGATCCTGGTGGTCCTCTACAGTCCTTCCTTCCTGCCCGGCAGCCTGTACCGACTCAAGTACATGGCTGCTCAGTATGTCTACAGCATCCCTGACAAAGCTCCACCCAAACCTGTCCGGCTTCTCATCACTCACAACCCACCCCGTGATAAATTTGATCCTAACAAGGAAAAGGTAAAAGTTGCTTTGGTGGTGGTGGTGGTGGTGGTGGTGGTGGTGGTGCATGGTACATCAGAAGCCCAGAGGTGGTGGTGGGGAGGGAGGAGAGGGGGAGGTGGTGGGGGGGGGGAGGGGACGTTTGATCCACCAAACTTAATCTTGAATCAGCATCATTGTCGTCTTCACTTCACTTCACTTCACTTCACTTCACTTCACTTCACTTCACTTCACTTCACTTCACTTCACTTCACTTCGCTTCAAATCAAATCAGTTCAGCTGAGTTTTGTTTCATGCAGATCAACTCAGTTCAGTTCAGTTCAGTTCATCTTCATTGTCCTTTGCGGGAAAATTAAGTGGTTGGGCATACAATCCATGAAAGCTTTCACATAATAGTTATGAGCTTATGCAGTGATAATATTTTTTTATAAAAAACCAACAGTGACTAATTATAGGTCTATACATATAGTGAAACATATATGCATACAGTGCGCGCGCACACACACACACACACACACACACACACACACACACACACACACACACACACACACACACACACACACACACACACCTGAAAGGCATTACTAGAAACACGTTCCCCCAACCTCGCACAGGTGGTGAGACTGTCCAGAATGAAAGGCATGGACAACCTGAAGGCTCTGGTGGCCCGCAAACAGAAAAGCGGACAGGACGAAAACGTGACTCTCACACTGGACAAAATCCGCCTCTCAGTCAAAACCCGCCGGCTTCTCAGCGAGAATGACGTCCCTGTGGGGTTTCTGAAAGGCATCTACAACAGCCTGATGCTGTGCCGTATCAGACATCTGTACCCGCTCAGGAGATGCTGTGACCGACGTATACTGGGCAAGTTGGTGAACAGTTCCCGTGTTCTGAAGTGGTACAAGTGTTGTCGAATCTTCGCGAGGGCTGTTCTGTTGAGCCTCCTCATCCTGCCGTGGGTCATCCGCATGTTGGTGTATTACACGTTCGAGGAAGACTTCACTGCAGACAGGAAAGCTGCAGCCGACAGGTAAAAAAATCTGTTCCCTTGTTTAAAAGATCCACCGTTGGACATTTCTAGGCTTCAATGAAGTGTTGTTGTTTTCTTCCGATGGTATTTTCCAGTGCTGACATTTCACCTGAATGAAAGTCGAGAACTGTTGATAGGAAAACGCTTGTAACTGCTAAAATATGGCTTACTACTGATTTGTTTGAAAGTTTGTAAATTGGTTCACGAAAAGTCATATAAGACACAGATATGTTTTTTCTGTATTGTGATTATTATACACGTAGTTAGTAATAGTAATAGAGGTAGTAGATGTAATGTAGTAGTAGTAGTAGTAGTAGTAGCAGTATTTAGCGTCTATGTGCACGTGTCTGTTCAACTTTCTATCAAAGTTCTGTACCCTGAGTGTCGTAGAGGGAATGAAGACTTTGATCAGTTGGTCCGTGTCAACAGGATGAATTTAGACCTCAACTTTCAAGGTAGCTTCACCATCTTCCTCACCCCTCTCCACCTTCTCTTCATCGTCATCTACGCCATCTTCATCGTCGACTCGCTCGTCTTTGGGCTCATCTCCAAGGCCATGAAGGAGAAGATGAAGTTCGTGCTGAGGGACTGTCTGCGTGACATGCGGGAGAGGTCACGTATCGCGGTTTGTGCCTGGGTCACGCGGCTGCTGGTGGTTCCTTTCGACATGTGTGGGGTTTTCGGCTTCCTTGTGCTCCCCATCTACCTGGCCCTCCTTCTGCCCATCGGGATCCCTGTGGCAGCTTTCTACCTGTTCCCGGCTCTCAACCTCACTGTCCGTCTCCTGATCAACTTCTCGCTCTTCATGTGTCCAGCGAAGGTGGGTGGTTGTAACGTGGTTATCAGTCTCTTAAGAGCCCGAGCCCTACCACCTCCTGCCCACTATAATTATGATAAGACCGGTTAAAAAGAGCAAGCCACTGCACACCAGTAGGAGCCACTTCAAGCCACTGTTACGCAAGGCGTGGGCCTTCCCCGCTAGGCCCGAGACCACTGCATAATAGTGACTTGAAGTGGCTTCTAGTGATGTGAAATGTCAAGTAAAATTGCAAATAGAAAAGGAAACGGTAATGACTGCGAAATAAAAACTCAATAAAATTATTTTAATTTTAATAAAATTAAGTAAAATTGCGATGTTTCAGTGGGCTTTTAAGAATTATCTCTCTACCGTCGTTTTTTTTTGGGGGGGGAAAGTATGATAAGTACAGGCCCTTTTCATGGTTACTACTCGTGCCACAAATGCGAGAGGTCGAGGTTCGACTTCTGCTTGTAGCATCGGATGTTTCACCTCGTGTAATACATATATGTGACGCCGTTCATTCGGGCCGAACCTCGGGGGAGAGGGGAGTAGTCTTCAGGTCTTCCTTTTCCTCTGCCTTGGACATAATTTTTTATACAGTCCACATAAGTTTTTTTTTTTGTTTTTGTTTTTTTTTTTATGATAGCAATATTAAATTTCGAAAAGCACATAGCTCAGTTGGCCTTTGACACCACGTGATTGTAATGTGTTGCTGTTAGGTGTGTGAGACGGTGGGTTGGGTGGGTGTTTGGGAGTTGAAGTCCTTTCCCACCAAGTATGGTGGTGATATGAAAGACAGGGTATCGAGAAAAAGGCCAGAACAAATACTTGGCCCCAGCCGGGGTTCGGACTCACGACCCGAGCATTGAAAATCCAACACTCTACCATTCAGCTGATTCGAAATGCGCGTTAGTAACAGTTCACAGCGAGATGGAGCTGTGAAGATTTGTACGATCGAGTGACTTCTCTTGTAGCTGACTGACGGAGTGGAGGATTCCGTGGAGAAGCTGGTGGACAAAGTGCTCAAGAAGCTGGATCTGGATGACATGGATGACCCCGAGGAACAACAGCCAGTGGATGCATCGTGTCACTTTGACAGCACCGCCAATACAACCACTTGCGAGAAACATCGGTTACTCTACGTAAGTTGCGTTCCCCCAGCACCCCCCCCCCCCACACACACACACACACACACACGCACACACATGCCCTTTCTTATTTTGTCTTTGTTTTTCTTCGCAAATTTTCCATAAACATTGCCGTCTCTGCATGCCTTTCAGGTGCAGTATTGTTGTTGTTTTTGTTATTGTTGTTGGGGGGATCGCCTGTTTTTTGTTGTTTTGTTTTTTGTTTCGTGTTATTTTTGGGTTTTGTTTTTTTTCGTCGTTATGTTTTTGTTATTGTTGTTTGTTGTTTTGGGATTGTTGTGGTTTTGTTTTTTGTTTTTCTTTTGTTTTGTTTTGTGTGTTGTTCTTGCTGTTTGTTTGTTTGTGTGTTTGTTTGGGTGGATGGGTTTTTGTGGTTTTTGTCTTTGGTTTTGTTTTTTGTGGGGTTATGTTGTTCCTTTTGTTGTTGGGTTTTTTTGGTTGTTGTTGGTTTGTTTGTTTTTTTTGCAGGGGGGGGGTTGTTGTTTTGTTTTTTGTTTTATTGCTGTTGATGTTTTACCACCTAATCAGGCTGTTGATTGGATAATGTGATACCCGTCAGCTTTCCTCATTGAGTCAGCGTCTGAATGTTTTACCTTCCACTTCAAGCGTCTGTCCTTCAGTGTAAACTAACCACGTGCACCACAATGACCTCCTCACAGGCCTCGGACAAAAGGAAGAAGTTCCAGGCCCAGTTCTCCAAGCCTCCCAAACACCCCAGTCACAAGACGGGCGAGGGTGCCGAGGAGGAGGAGGGGGAGCTGCGGTGGACGGACGTGGCCCTTCAGCTGCTCATCATCCCCATGTGCCTCGTCTCATTCTGGTCCGTCACCTTGCTGCTGATGGAGGTCGTGTCCTTCTTCGTGGAGATGGGCGTCTACACTCTGATGGGAATCATTGTCAATGCCGGGTCCACTTTGAAATATCTCACAGGTAATGGACGACTCCACACCTGTTAATCAAAAGGCTACAACTCCCAGAATTCAGCCAATCGCGTCCCGCGGTATAATGAGCACAACACATGGCATGGTCTGGCAAACCTTTTGCCAGACACTACAACGAGGGAAGCACGTGTAGTTTGATATGACTGAAACATGGAAAGAAAGCAGTAAGTCCGTTGACGTCATTTGAGGAAAACAGACCAGTTTTTTATGTTTCTTTATTTTTCTGTGATCAAAATAACAACAACAACAAACAAACAAAAAACAAAAAAAAACTCGATCGTCACATCGCTGTTTTGATTCAAAATACGTGATCCGAAATTCTCAAATGTTTGCTCTTAAGCCCGGGCAGCGTACCTTCCGGTGTGTGGAGAAATTTGGTTGAGCATTTTCCTTACCAAATCGGGTCATGCCCACGTGCACACTCTTTTACGGTACCTGTCTTGCTTTTATTGCCAATTTGAAATCTTGTAAGATTTTGGCACATACAGCAAAGTTTGGCAGTTAATTCCAGTCGTTTACGATCCTCTGATTCATTCTTTCTGATCCAAGATTTCTGCTTTTTGTAAATCTTTCTATCATTGTCACGTGTTACAGACCTCCTAAATTCAAAGAAGCAGGGGCTATCAATATTATCGATATCACTCAATATTCTATACACTTTTATGAGATCGCCCTTTTTTCTGCGATATGCCAAAGAAACCAAATTTAATTCACGAAACCCACAAAGACTGTTGAACCTTGTGTGTTATCCCATGGTCGCAAAACCATGATCTCCAAAGCGTGTGTCTTTCAGTGGTTTTCATGGTGGGCATATACGGACAGTCCACGTTCAGTGACGTGCGCAAAAAATACCTGGCCTACCACAGGGACATCCACAAGCAGCTGCTGGGTCGGAAGCGGAAGGAGATTGAGGAGGTTGCGCAGCAGGACGCCGAGGTACAGCAGAACACGGCCTTCCGTCTCCATGACGACCCCGACAACCCAGCTGACGACGACCATGACATAGAGTAAGTGTGTGTGTGTGTGTGTGTGTGTGTGTGTGTGTGTGTGTGTGTGTGTGTGTGTGTGTGTGTGTTCCGACCTTGACTTTTTGTGTTTATCATGCTGTCCTTGACCTTTTTGTATTCACCATGCTGACCTTGACCTGTTTGTGTTCACCATGCTGAGGTTTTTGTCTTTGCAAAGCTGACCTTGACCTTCATGTTCGCCACACTGACCTTGACCTATTTTTGTGTTTGCCAGACTGGTGATCAAGGACGGGAAGCCGCACTGGCGGACCCACAGCATGCTGATGTTCCTCGACAAGAAGGACACGCCGTACACGCCGGAGAAGTTCTTCTACAACAGCATCACCCTGGACTACTACGGCGCCCCGGGCCCCATGTACCTCAGCATGATCGCCGCCTCCCAGAGCTTCAGCTACATCCTCCTCTTCCTCTTCTTCGTCTTCATCGTGGTGATGGCGTTTGGGGACGCCTACAGCGTGTCCTCCACCAACCAGCTCCTGGCTACAGTGGCTGGAGGCTTCATCCCGCTTCTCTTTCGCTTCGTCTTCAAGCCGGCGAGCAGCGGCTCCAGCCTGGACGCTGACAGCGTGCAGTTCAAGGTGGAGTTCGCTAGGGCCATCCGGGAGTACTACCAGTTCTGGCCCTTGGCTGATATCGTCGATGACAAAGACGTGAAGAAGGATCCAGGTGCTCCGCGCGGACAGCCAATCCCCGAAGGCGTTACTGAGGGCGAGCAATCGTCGAGCAATCGCCAAGCTGGAGACTCGAATGAAGTTGGTATGGAGCCTGTGAATGGTGGGGATACGGTTATCACTATTCAGCCGTGTGATGAGAGTGAGAGGCCGGTAGACATGATTATTGACGTGTCAAGCAGACACTCCAAGAAGAACTAACGCAGAGATGTCTATAAGGGAGGACAAGCAGACACTTCAAGGACTAACGCAAAGATGTCTGTAAGGGAGGACCAAAAACACTAGACCAGCAGATCCTCAAAAGTTCAGGAATGACAGATGGCCAGCATGGTGACTGAAAATTGACATGCCATAAAAAGTTTGTATACTACAAACTCCATACACTACAGTTTGTAACACACTACTGGGAAAACACGGTCAGAAATCTTCTGGCCGTGGCTCGTGCAGGTTTGTGCAGCAGGGAACAACAAAGCAACACTGAAACGAAGAAGAACCAGTAAAAGGAATACATCTTACTGTTGAATAATTGTTACTGTGCGGGATGGATGAGTGCTTCAATCGTTGATTACAATCTTGCGGTAAATATTTGTACCAGCGGCCATCAGTAAACAGTACAGTCCCCTTTCGTTGTCTCGGATTGCCCACACCTGTAATTTCTGTCTTTGCGGACCTGTCGGGCGACTCTAACGGTTGCAGTGTCACGCCTTATAGTTGTCATCCCCGCTTCGATTCAGTTCCAACCCAAGTTGCCACCCAACCGACTCGGACACACAGGCCTCCTGAGTCAGATGAAGCGGACTGATCTTGCTTCCCTTAGACCATCCGGGACTGGAACAGTCTACCCGCTAAGGTAGTTACAGCCAGTAATTACACCCTACCCATCTCCCCCCCCCTCCTTCCCCACCCCCCCCCACCCCCCCCCCCGACTCTTCCCCCCTCCCCTCCCCCCCCCCCCAACTCTTCCCCCTTTCTTCCCCCTCCCCCCCCCCTCCGTTTTCTTACTGCGCAGACCCCCAACCTACTAGAATAATCAGCCTGTTCATTGCGAGCAGGAAGAGAAAGACAATATATCGCCCGGCTTCCACAAACTGACAATACTACCAGGAGACTGACCAGCTGAAACGAGCCGACATCTAGGGTTTGACGCAGAATCAGTCAGTGGTGGCGAGGAAAATTGTATGCATTACATCACCAGCAACCTGACGAGCGTTTGGATGCCTCTTTTATAAAAATCATTAACATTTCGTTCTGGTGCTCGGTTGTCAGTGTCAGTGGGGGAAGTTGTCTGACCATGATGGGCATATGGGTTTTACGTGTATACACTGACGTAGGCCTACACATAAGACACACTAACACAACGGCAGATACTATATGATAATTATGCCTACACTAAAGATACGTTACTCAGAAAGTTCGCGTACACGTTAAAAAAACAACAACAACTCAATACTGCCGGCAGCAGTTTGAAAAATACGCTTTTAAATGTTGGTTGTTTGAATTGTGTGTCAGTGTTTGTCACTGCCATGAATTATCATATGACGCTTCAGTATTTTTCTTTTGACTGTCCATTGATTTTACACTAGCTCCTTGCTCTTTATAATTTCGCTGGCTCAGTGAAAGTGTTCCCGTTTTGCTTATTTACTTTTTGCATGAATGTATTAGTCAGTGCCGATTACTATGACTGAACTGACATCAGTGTTGTCAACATACCACTGCTTGTATTACATCGTATCATGTCAGTCAACGCCGATTTTACTTCATTTGCTTGTTTGTTTTTGATGAAATAAATCCATACTTATCATTTCTCAAGATTTTATTTTGGCGTTTCTCCTCAAGTTTTGCAAGACAATCCGTTTTGTTTAGTAGTTCAGTGGGGGAGCTGGCCGGGGTGGCCGAATGGTAGAGCGTTGCGGGACTTCTAATGCTCGGGTCGTGAGTTCGTATCCCGGCTGGGGCCAAATATTTGTGCTTTTTCATCGCAGCCCCGTCTTTGATATCACCCGTATGAGGTGGAAAAGGACGTTAAACCCCCAAACACCTACTCACCCTTAGCAGTCCAGTCAGTGTTGTCACAGTATCAACTTGCTGGAGTACGGACTGAACCGTGTTATTTTTAGCTAGGTAAAATCGACCAGCGACTTTCGAGTCTCTTTTGGCACCGGACTGACATACAGCATTTTACTGTTCAGTGATCAGTCTTCGCACAAAACAAACGTACATGTACAAAGAACCCTGAAAACGGGAGGCCCATGCTCTACGAGTTTTTTGGATTCACGATGGCGCGTTGGTTGAAAGGCAATGAGGGGACATAATCCATGAAACTGAGGGAGAAGTCAATGATTATTTTGTTAAAAGTAAAAGTATGTGATCCATTATCCAGTTTTAAAGATGGCGTTTTCAATTATGTGCATATTTAATATTATTGTTTTAGAATAAGATTTTTATCTAGTATTTTTTTTCCAAACTTTGAATTTAAGCTTGTGAATCTCAGCTTTTTATTGCACCCAAAATTCAAGATGGCAGCTGCCATAACTTCTTGCATCCAAATGAGGGTGGTGTGAAGAGTGTTTCGAGCTTTGCACGACTATGGCGACTTAGATTTTCTCTTTTTGTTGTGCACACACTGGCAACATGTACAGGGCCTTGTACGCGTATAAAGGCTCGCTGCCAGAGTATCTGTCGTTCCGATCCGGCGACCAGTTTACCATCCTGGACAGAACCAACAAAGACTGGTTACTTGCTCAAAATGGACTTGGTCAGATCGGCTACGTACCGTATAATTACATCACTCCTGTCCAGGTTAGAGCAATTGTCTATTACTGATTAGTTTAATACGGAACTAGTGTGACTGCTTGGACTGTGTTCGCTTTGTTTCCCCAAGGGTTTCGCAGACGACCGGCATTCGTTCCTACCAGTAACGCCACTGTCCTACTAATTACCGAAACGACCGAAAACAACTCTTAATATGGATAGAACGCGGTAAAAAAGCTAAAAAGAAAAAAAGGTGACATTGCAGAAATTAACCAGTCCGGACCAGAGTCGCTTCCCTTGGGAGACACGTTCATTTCTCTTGGAGTTACTTAGGCCCCTGGCTCCACGTGGAGCATAGGCCATCGACAACCCTTCGCCATCGCACTCTGTTCTGGGCTATTCTTGCCACTCCAGTCCAGTTGGTCCCCTGCTTATCTAACTCTGCCTCAGTGTCCCGCCTCCAGCTGTTGCGAGGCCGGCCTCTCTTCCTTTTCCCCTGTGGGTTCCATGTCAGGGCTTGGCGTGTGGTGCTGGATGCTGGCTTCCTGAGGGTGTGTCCAATCCAGCCCCACTTCCTCCGCAGGATCTGCTTGGCCGCTGGTTCCTGCCCTGCTCGCTCCCACAGCTCTTCGTTCCGGATCTTCTCTGGCCATCGGATGTTGAAGATGCGCCTCAGACAGGTGTTGAGAAATGACTGGATCTTCTGCTGCATCGTCTTCGTTGTCCTCCATGTTTCGCATCCGTAGAGCAGAACTGACTTCACGTTGGAGTTGAAGATGCGAAGTTTGGTTCTTATGCTGACAACTTTGGATGCCCAGATGTTCTTCAGCATGACCATTGCTGCTCTTGCCTTGCCGATTCTGGCTGTGACGTCTCGGTCTGTGCCTCCCTGTCCATCAACCACACTCCCCAGGTAGACAAAGGACTCTACCTCCCTGATGGACTCTCCACCGACTGTGACTGGTGTGTTGGCAGTGGTGTTGATCTTCATCAGCTCGGTTTTCCTCCTGTTGATCTTGAGCCCTGTTCCGGCTGATGTGGCTTCCAGGCATGTAGTCTTGTCCTGCATCTGGCTGTGGCTATGAGACAGGAGCGCCAGGTCGTCCGCAAAGTCGAGGTCATCCAGCTGCGTCCAGAGTGTCCACTGTATCCCGTTTTTCCTGCCTGTTGTGGTGGTCTTCATGATCCAGTCGATGACCAGGAGGAAGAGGAACGGGGACAACAGGCATCCCTGGCGGACTCCGGTCTTCACCTCGAAGCTTTCTGACAACTGGCCGGCATGGGCAATCCTGCAGCTCATGTCTTTGTAGGTGCACTGGATCAGGGAGATGATCTTCCCGGGAACTCCATAGTGCCTTAGCAGCTTCCACAGCGCCTCTCTGTCTACACTGTCGAAGGCCTTCTCATAGTCTATGAAGTTGATGTAGAGGGGGGAGTTCCACTCCAGTGACTGCTCAACGATGATGCGTAGGCTGGCGATCTGGTCAGCGCAGGACCTGTTCCTGCGAAAGCCCGCCTGCTGGTCTCGGAGCATAGGGTCGACTGCCTCCCTCATCCTCTCCAGTAGAATTCTGTTGAGAACCTTGCCTGGCACTGACAGGAGCATGATCCCTCGGTAGTTGCTGCAGTCCCTGAGGTCCCCTTTCTTTGGCAGCTTGATGACGATCCCTTCTTTCCACTGGGCTGGCACCTCTTCCTTCTCCCAGATCTTGCTGAATAGGCTGTGCAGCATGTTGACGGCTGTCTCTGTGTCTGCTTTGATGGCTTCTGCTGGTATCTCGTCCGGCCCTGCAGCTTTCCCATTTCTCAGTGTCATGATGGCTTTCCTGATCTCCGCCTTAGAGGGCTTGTCGCAGTTGATGGGTAGTTCTGTCTCAGCTGGCGGGATGTCTGGTGGTGTTTCAGGGATGGGGCGATTTAACAGCTCCCTGAAGTGTTCTGCCCATCGCTTCAGCTGTTCCTCAGTTGTTGTCAGTGGGTGCCCGTTCTTGTCCTTCACTGGTTTGTCTGTCTGCTGAAATTTGCCCGCGAGCTTCTTGGTCACCTGGTACAGGTCTTTTAGGTTCCCTTGTCCAGCTGCTTCCTCTGCTTGATTGGCCAGGTCGTCGATGTAGTCCCTCTTGTCCTTTCTGGTGCTCCTCTTCACTTCTCTGTCAGCTGCTGTGTATTCTTCTTGTGCCTTTGCCTTAGCTCTTCTTGTTCGGCTCGTGTTCAGTGCAGTTTTCTTCTTTTTCCTAACTTCCAGCTTCTGGATGGTATCAGCAGAGATCCATTCCTTGTGTTGGGTCTTTCTCTTGCCAAGGACCTCTTCACATGTGTCGTGCCAGAGTTTCTTGCTGTGTTCCCACTGTGTCTCGATATCCATTCCACTGTCTTCTATCAGGTCTTGCAGTGGCTGGAACCTGTTGGAAAGGCTGATCCGGAATGCTGCTTGTGTCTCTGTGTTCCTGAGTAGGCCAACGTTGTACCTGGTCCGTGTGTTGTTGGCGTTGGTGTGTCTCTTAAGCCGAAGTCTCAGTGTTGTTGCAAGAAGGTGGTGGTCTGATGATACATCGGCACCCCTCATCACGCGCACATCTCGCCACGATCTCCTGAACTTCCGGCTGATGCAGATGTGATCAATCTGGTTCTCCGTGACATGGTCCGGCGATCTCCATGTGGCCTTGTGGATGCGCTTGTGTGGGAAGATGCTGCCTCCTATCACTAGCTGGTTCAGGGCACAAAAGTCTGCAAAGCGCTCGCCATTTTCGTTCATCTGTCCCAGTCCGTGTGTTCCCATGGTGTTCTCATAGCCTGTGTTGTCTGATCCAATCTTGGCGTTGAAGTCTCCCATAAGTATGGTCATGTCCTTGGCTCCTCCTCTATCTATCACTGTCTGCAGTTGTTGGTAGAAGTCATCTTTTTTCTCCTCTTCCGCATCATTGGTGGGAGCGTAGCACTGGATGATGTTTAGCTTGATGTCTTTCTTCTTGGTGATGAATTTGGCTGTGATGATGCGGGAGTTGACAGGTTCCCAGCCGATGAGTGCCCGCTGTGCCTCCGGTGCCAGCATCAGGGCCACGCCCTCAGTGTGGGGGGCTCCATCCTCTGTGTGTCCCGAGTACAGCAATTGCTCTCCCGATGAAAATCTCAGCTGTCCTGTCTGTAGCCACCTTGTCTCACTCAGTCCCAGTACTCCTATCTTGTAGTTCTTCATCTCTCTTGCTACTTGTATGGTCCTTCCTACTTCATACATTGTCCTGATGTTCCATGTGGCTACTCTCGTCGTTGTCCTGGGTGTTAGAAGGGGGGTCGGCCTTGCAGCTTCCTTTCGGCTTTCACTGCAATGCGTCATAGGTCTCCGGGATGGAGACCCTTCCTTGCCCAGGTGAATGTTTTGGTTTGTTGCTGTCGATGCTTCTGTAACGTTATGTTTTTTACAGGTAGGGCTGTTAACCCTACGCAAACCCGTTTAGCCTCTTGGAGAGGTGGTCCACATTCGTCTGACCTCTACCCTTCGACCTGTCCAGCTTGGGTGACCCTGCCAGGAGCACGTGCTCCCGCTGGCGTAGCTCTCTGGGTCATTGAGGTACACAAGCCACTACCCCACGACAAGGGTTGGACCATGTAGGGTCGTTTTCGGTTGTTTTTGGTAATTAGTAGGACCCGTAACGCCACCCTCCCAATCAGACTCTACGCTCACCGTGCCTACTACAGTCCTGTCACTGTCAGTACTAGCTAGTTGAACTGTTATGGTGCAGTATGTAAAAATAATAATGATAATTATCCGTGTTACTTGTGCTTTATGAGTCTAAGTGCTGCTTAATTCAAAGAGTTTGCATTAGCCGGCCTGTTCTAGCAACTACTTCGAGTTCTGCTAGCTGTTAACCCTGTCCAGATACCAGGTTTATAGGAAGATATCAGTGCATGCAAATGTAGTGCAGAGAGTTTACTTAGACTGCTCAACAGCGGTCCTACTAGTTACCGAAAACAACAAAACGACCGAAAACAACTCTTAATACGGATAGAACGCGGTTCAAACATAGAAATAACAACACACAAACATGATTAAAGGTGAAAAAAGTGGCCTTAAAAAAAGCTAAAAGGAAAAAAATGTGATATTGCAGAAAATAACCAGTCCGGACCAGAGTCGCTTCCCTTGGGAGACACGTTCATTTCGTCGTGTTCTCTTGGAGTGAATAAGTACGTTTTTCCTTTAAACTAGTTTAATGCCTCTTTTTTCACCTTTAATCATGTTTGTGTGTTGTTATTTCTATGTTTTAACTGCGTTCTACGTGTATTAAGAGTTGTTTTCGGTTGTATTCGGTAATTAGTAGGACCCGCTCAACAGACCTAATTGTGCTTTTACTTACAGACAATGCCAGAAGAGGTGCTGAAATTTGTGGACTGGTCAATCGAGGCGATACACCTGCAAGCAGCCAGTGAACAGGGAGGGCAGTATTCACACCAACAACGCAGCAACCTTCAGTTAGTCATCAACTAAGTCCTTATTTGCTTTTTACTGTTTTTTCTTTCAGCACCTTTTTTTTTTTTTTTTTTTTAGGCCCCGCCTTTCTTTTTTCTTTTCTTTTTTTATATTTTCTAATTCTAGGTTTACTTTTTCTTCTCCTGATTTTTTTCTTTTTTTTTCTTTTTTTAATTCATTTGTTTTCTGTATTTCACATGGAACACACAAAACCCGAGCACCCACTTTTTTCAGTGTTTAACTGGAATGAGGTGGAGGACCGAAAACAGCTCTGCTGTAGACATTTCCTTGTTCATCACTTACCTGTTGCAACAAGGCTTTTCTGTTTACTTACCTTATTCTTATAATGTTATTGTGCTTTTACCTATAATAATAATAATGAATTGTACTTACACAGGGATTCACATCCGAGTCGGACATCGGACATAGACCTATTAATTTCCAAAATGTCCGATTGTTTTGGGGAGATTCAGGACAAATGTCCGATTACATTGACAACAGAAGCAGACAATGTCCTATTCTTTTTTCGCAAGGCCGGACACAGCATTGCGCAAACCGCGGACGGTTCCGCCGAAAAAAAAAAATCGGGGAAAAAAAAATTCCGCGAACGGTACGGTCTTGGCAATACAGCAAGTTCGTGTGGCCCACCCCCTACTGTGCACGCATGATCGCGGACAAAGACAGGGCAATTAGCGCATCGCCCCCGAAACACCACTGCGGCTATGCTGGTGGTTATCACCTCATAAGCCAGCTCCGACGTCCGAGCCTTTACACCTGTCGAATCACTGACCAATGTTTTCACACGACACCCCCATCATGCGTATGTCGGTGCGTGTGAACGTGTTTCTTTGTGTGTCCGCAGTGTGTGTGAGCGAATTAAGGCGGATATTTGATAGGTATGGTGTGGTTACTACTCCCCCTTGTTTTCGTGTTTGACAATAAAGACTGAAACGGAAACTGCGAATTCAGCCGGACTAAACTCAGTGATTTGACACTTAGCAAATTGGCAACGCCGGGATGTCTGTGTACGTCGTTTGGACACGTGTGTGTGTGTGTGTGTGTGTGTGTGCCATCGTGAGGGTGAGAGAAAGGGAGAGACTGTGATGCCGCTGGGAATTCAACCGGACTAAACTCGGTGATTTGACAGCAAACCGGCAACGCCGGGATGTCAGTTTACGTCGTTTGGACATGTTATCCGTCGCGCAAATTTAGTTGAAGCCGCACAATCTTGATTGCTGAAAGACTCCACAGAAACACCAGACTCTGCTACTGAGTCACATTTATTATGCCATGATCTTCACGGTTGACACGCGCTCCCGGGGAGTGTCTGTGACTTGGGCGACCAACTCAGTTACCACTTACCAAGTGACGCTCTACTGTAGAACAAAAATCTGTTTCAGAGATGTGAATCAGTGTCATGGCTTATCTGAAGTTGAGAGTAGTCTGAATGATACATGAGTGACCTCAAGCATTGTCATTGTGGGGACATGCTCTTTCAAGGGTTGTGTGAAACTGAATGAAGACCACAAAAACAAAGTTGTTTGATGGTATGATAAAACAAAACAACAACAAAAAATAGCATATCTTTTCTGAATTTTTTTTCATCCCAGATTGTGCGCAGTTTTGCAGTCAGAATGCACCAGACTGCACAGATTTTAATCTAGATTTTACAAATTTTCCCAGGGACCCCCCTAGGTAGGAGCATGCCCCCGGACCCCCCTAGGTAGGGCGCCTTCGGCGCTACACAGTCGTGGCTTTGCCACTCCTCTCAAAATTTTCCTCTTTTTTCATGCTGGATCATTTCTACCCCTGAATAAAAGATTGGAAAACACTGAATGTCCTATTGTTTTTTATTTTTCAGGACAAATGTCCTATTGTTTTGGTTGAGACCAGGACATTTGTCCTATTGAACCCAAAATGGATGTGAATCCCTGCTTACATAGTGCAAATTCTCATAGAGTGACTCACTGCGCGTGATCATACTCCCGCACTCGTACAAAAAAAATATGCACCACACATACACACACACTTGCACACAAACACACACACACACTTGCGCACAAACACACACACACACTTGCGCACAAACACACACACACACACACACACGGTGCAGCTGAATCAAGAGGAAGAATACGAACCTAGTCAAAAGCCAGATCTTCAGATCTTCCAAGTTCCAATAAATGTGTTGAAACACAAGTGCAGTCTTACTGCTTGTTTATTGTATCAGTGTTTCATTTGAATAGCAGCGATCGTCAAATGTGTCAGGACCATGGTAGCCATTCAGGCTACCGCCCTGAACAAAACTGGTAGCCCGAAAAAAATTCTGGAAGCCGCTAGGCTGCTAGGTTCTGATTCATCTCAGAATTCCTGCTCACCATTCGGGCTACCGCTACCGGAGCTTTCACTCGCCCGACGGTAAATTTGGTAGCGAAAGCGAGCGGGCGAGCGCATTTGACGATCGCTGGAATACTGCTTGATAATGTCAGTGAGGTTGTGTTGGGTACAACTAAAAACCAGAGTGACATAAATTTACCCCTTGTAATTGTAGAAAACTTGTCAAGCATAGAAGTGAGCTGGCAGCAGAGCTACAGTCAAGAGCACCGTTGGAGAGATCTCAGTCAGCAACATCACCACGTCGAACTTCGGAAAAACGGCGAGCTGCTCCACCACCACCAACTACAGAGGGTAATATTATAAATCAGACAGCACTATGACGCTGATGCTGGTTGTATTAAGGTGGTGGTTGTTGCTCACGTTGTTTGCTTTGTGCAGGGTTGTCCTTTGTGAATGCATCATGTGTTGTGGTTTATGTACTTAAAATGAAAGAATGTATTGATTTTTTAAGAGGTCAGAGAATGAGAGATCAATGACAGGTGAAATTGATACATATAACATGTATATTGTGAAGCACAGTATTTTGGTTTTCTCTAAGGAAACTAAAACTTGGACTTCTGCCCTGACTGCACACAGCAGTACACCCCATAATTATTATTCTTTGTCACTGAACAGTGCACTTTGTTCATGGTACTTTTCTCTGTGTGTGTGTGTGTGTGTGTGTTTTACCTTATTTACTTTTTAGGTGGAATGAGTCTTGATTTTGGGTATGTCATGTACCTTGATCACCTAATATAGCTGTAGTTCTTTGTGCATAGATCACACAATTATTTGTTCCACACCGTGCTTCCTCTTGTGCAGTGCCAAAGCAACCATTTTGGGTATTTGCCTTGATCACCTAATATAGCTGTAGTTCTTTGTGCATAGATCACACAATTATTTGTTCCACACCGTGCTTCCTCTTGTGCAGTGCCAAAGCAATCATCCACCAAAGATTTTCCTGCCCCGCCTCCACCTTACAACAATGTGCATGATGGGGGAGGGGAAATGACGGCTCAGAATGGAGACACGGATCTCAACAGTTCGCCAGAGGCACTGCCTGACCCACCCGCGGCTGAGCTCCAGTCACTCCCCTCCCCGACTATGGATGCAGAGTCTCAATGCACGACAGCTGTTACTGTGAAAGACTTGATGAAAGACGTTCCAATCCCGGACAAGATAGGGCCAGAATTGTTGGAAGAGGTCCGTAAGAGCACGGGCCTGAGTTTTGAGAAGTCCAAGATCGCCGTGGAAACGGTGCTTGGCTATGTGGGATGCAAGATGCCGGATCTGGAGATTGTGATGGATAAAATCCTCACCTCCTTGCATATTGGGGTCGGTACATGAGTGTATGAAGGTCGCAAACCCTGCAAAACTTCCAACTGATGAGTTGTTGTTGTTTTTGTTTGTTTGTTTGTTTGTTTGTTGGGTTTTTTTTGTTGTTGTTGCCACAACTCTTTGCCGGCTCCAGTGGTGTTCCTCCCTGGTAATGGTTGGAATCCACAGAGGGCTCGGAAGTCAGTGCAATTTTTATTATGCATGATGATGGAGATGAGGATGGTGGTGAGATGATGCTATGGAGGTGCGTGTGGTTTGGGACTGTGGGACAGGGCCGCATTCCACGCTTCCTGTCATAAATATCCCGGCATTAACCAGGCCCGGGAACTACAGCACCTGCGGTGCCGGCCATGTAATCATCCACATCATAACACGTGTCATACCAAGGGAAGCACCCCAAAAGTCGCACCCGTGAAGTGGGTGAATCTCGGCGTGTGGCAACAGCCTCCCCATTGGGCCCATAGCACACGCGCTCTGGGTAGGAGCCGACCTAGGTAGGAAAAATCCTGCTTGCCTCGGCTGGGACTCGAACCCGGGTCATCCGGTCCATAGTCCGAAGTGCTAACCACTGCACTATGGGGGACGGTACTGATCAGTTGTTTCTAATTGAGGAAAGTTGGTTCCAGTGTAAAATTTGAGAAATCTAACAATCATTTTTAAATTTGTTGTCTATGGGGCTGCTGTTCTTGTCTGGTTTGTTGTTTATTCAGGGATTAAAGTCTTTCACCTTTCAGCGGATGTCCACCTTTGGCTAAAAATTGTCCTCTCCCCAAAAAGTGTTTTGTCCGCTGAAGCACTTAAAATCATGCCAAAATGTGCCGAACTGCACAGATTTTTGTCTTTTTTTTTTTTTTGGTCTTTTTTTTTTTCTAAGAAATAAAATTTGGAAGAGCATGCCCCCAGACATCCCTAGCATAACATGTCTGCTTTAGGGGATTTGGTCTAGTGGTTAAGGCATCCGACTTCGGATCCTGAGCTGCCTGGTTCGAGTCCCCGGTGGGCAGGAATATGGTTGGAAATTAATCATACCATATCGAGTCAAATCCATGTGCAGACTCGTTTGCGGTGCCTGTCTCGCCTTCGTGTACACACACACGCACGCACAAATATCAAGTGTGCACGCTAAAAATCCCACGTTCATCTTTCGAAGAAGAGTAGGCTGTGGCCGGTGGCGTGGTAAAACAGAAATACTGTCGCACGCACCAGAGTGAATAGCAGGGTGGAGGTTTGCACACAAAGTAGCGGCAGCAGGCTTTCCCTACTTCGTCCTCCAGCCTTGCGGCGCCTAGAGCATCTCATTAGAGATGGATACGTGCGCCGAGAAGTCTACCATACCATACTTTACATATATATGCACTCATGGCTTTCCCACTTCATCACTAGGGGAACCGGGGTGGCCAAATGGTAGAGCGTTGGACTTCTAATGCTCGGGTCGTGAGTTCGTATCCCGGCTGGAGCCAAATATTTGTGCTGGCTTTTTCATCATTGCCCCGTCTTTGATTTCACCCATATGTGGTGGAAAAGGACGTTAAACCCCAAAACACCCACCCACCCCCACCCACTTCGTCACTAAATACTACACACTTTTCCTCCCTTTGGGTCATGGACTATTTTAAGCCCTGTTATTGTTTGTTTGTTTCGGGGGGGGGGGGGGGGGGGGGGGGGGGGGGGGTTTTGCTTTTTGTTTGTTTTTGTGCTGTTGTTGTCTTTTGTTTGTGTATTTGGGAGGGTACTTTTGTTTGTTTGGATTGGAGTGGGGGTTTGTTTGTTGTTTGTTTTGTTCATAATTAGGCATTAAATTTATATTTTTTATTATTTAAAAAGCCTTTTGCATTGGGGCCTCATGCATGCCATGAATGAAAGTCCCTGTGACAGATGAATTCTCACTACATCAGTATATCAGTTTTGCTGAGATGAGAGCGTTAAAGTCATTCTGGTCTTCTCAACTGCCTACTTACATTTCAGAGAGACATTTCTGATGAGGATGTCACAAGCCATGACGCACAGCGTCTGACCGTCATCTTCACGGAGCTGACCGCATGTAAGGACGACTCTCAGCAGAGAAGCTGGGCCTTGTACGAAGACGAGGCGGTCATCCATGAATACTTAGAAGAACTGCTGTCAATATTGGTGAGCTTTAGTCTTCGACAAGCTGCTGACTCCTCGCTCTGTGCTGCAGAGTCAAATGCTACTATTCTGCTCTGCAAACTGGTTCTGTGGGCGTTGGATCCCATGCTCAACTCATTTAGTGTGGCACACACATGCTCCGTAACCTCTTACCCCTGATGTGATACACACAGCAATCAGATCACTCCTTTGTAAGGTTGTTCCGTTCAGGTGGAGCAGATAGCAGCAGTTTGACTGGCTATGGATGCAAATAAAAGCGACATAAAAGGGACAGAAACCACTTAACTTTCACAAAGAACGGCACTGGTCAACGTTTCGGCTTTCGCCTTCCTCAGGACACAAATAAATGATTTGCCGTCCTTTGCGAAAGTTTAGTGGTTTCTGTCCCTTTTATGTCGCTTCGCAGTCATTACCATTTCCTTGGCTATGGATGATTTTTCTATGTAACCAAGGGAAAGTGTTTTTTTTTTTTTTTTTTTTTTTCTTTCTTTTTTTTTTCTTTTTTTTTTTTTGGGGGGGGGCTCTTTTTTATCAATTGTGGCTACATCTGTTGTTGCTTTAGACATTTTTTTGTGAACTGTGAAGTAACGAGGCAAAAATTCCTTTGATATTTGTAGGAAAATGCCAAGCCTGCCATCTGCCGGAAGGTTGTTGCCAGGGACAACTACGAAATCCTCCACAGCTTAGTGCAGTACTATCAGATGGTGAGTGCAGCTATCCTCTCCTTGATAACATGCATTCTGACATTTTTTTTTTTTTTTTTTTGCTGCCCCAGCTCTTTGCCAGCTCCAGTGGTGTTCCTCCCAGGTAATGGGCAGAATCCACGGAGGGCTCGGAAGCTGGGACAATTTTTATTATGCATGATGATGGAGATGATGATGGTAAGATGATGCTGTGGATGTCCGTGTGGTTTGGGACTGCGGGACAGGGCCGCATTCCACGTTTCCTGTCATAAATATCCCGGCATTAACCAGGCCCAGGAACTACGGCACCTGCGGTGCTGGCTGTGTAATCATCCACATCATAAGACATGTCATACCAAGGGCCCGGGAAGCACCCCCAAAGTCGCACCCGTGAAGTGGGTGAATCTCGGCTGTGTGGCAACAGTCTCCCCATTGGGTCCATAGCACACCCGCTCTGGGTAGGAGCCGACCTAGGTAGGAAAAATCCCGCTTGCCTCGGCTGGGGCTCGAACCCGGGTCATCCGGTCCATGGTCCGAAGTGCTAACCACTACACTACGGGGGCCGGTGACAAATTTTGATAGTTTCTTGACAATTTGATAATTATAAACTCTCGTCGGATCGTGAAGGGGAATTCAATTCAATTCAATTCTTTATTGTTTAGGCCATCGGCCCGTCACAAAGCAGATAATTTTACTGACGTACATGTACCGTGAAGTTACTATTACTAAATGTCATTAATACTTGAAAACGCAATACAAAGTATACAAAACGATTACAAACACTGGAAGAAATCTATAATAATACGCTGTGTAACACACACACACGTGCGCACGCACACACACACACACGATCCTCTCGCTCGTATGATCCCCTGGCTGAACACCATTGACGCTGACGCTCACACACACGCACCAGTGCACACACAAGCTCGCACATGCCGTGTGGCACACATCCACGCACATACTGATAAACTCACAATGTGACACAACGAAGGGGAATGACAACATGATTGTAGCAGGTTACTGTGTCACTTTGGGATTTATTGCCAGTAGCAATAAGAATGATGAGAGTTTTTGTTTCAGATGACCAGTGATTTATTTTACCAGATCTTTATCAATATCAGTCTTATTTTACAAAATGTATAGTTTTCTTTCTGCATTTTTTCCAGGAAACGCGGGCAGTGTTATGCAGACTACTGCTGAAGGTGTTCGGTGCTCTGTGTAGCTTACAGAAGGAAGTTGTGTGTCAATTACTGTACTCCGTCCTGCCGCTGGAGCTGGCACAAGAGTTACGTGCTCACACTGAGGGTCAGTTGTGTTGTTGCTTGGCCTTTGCTCTTAGCATCAGTTTAGTTTAATAATAATTAATGATATTACATGTAAATCACTTTTCTAAAGCGCAATATTCCAGCAGATGCTGGCTTAATCAGTAACACACAGACACACACACAGACAGACACACACACACACACACACACACACACACACACACACACACACACACACACACACACACCAGTGCGCACAAATCACTGCCATAAAACATACAGCTGGGCTTCTAACAAGTTGAACTAAGGGGCCAGGGGGAGGGGGCGTTAGATGGGGCAGGGAGAGGGGGGGCGGTTACAGCTTGAGGCGCGCAAGCAACAAAGTTCACATTGAAATCTTTGGGCTTGGGAAACCCTTTGGATGGTTCATCCCATCTCTCATTAGTCTTTTTGGTGTTCTTTATTTATTTATTTATTTGCATGTTGTATTTTCCATTTATAATCTGTACAGATGTGCAGCGCATGTGCTATGTCGCCCTGGTGATGACGATGATTTTCTCTACTGGAGACCCCGTGTCTACTGCTGTCACAGGTAGGTTCATTCTGTACTCCTTTTTGTTTTTTTGGGGTTTTTTTGGTTGTTGTTGGTGTTTTTTGTTTCAGTTTGAAGTGATCATTTATTGACGTAAATTTCTGAAAGACAGGTGTTACTAGCACAGGTATGTTCATCATGGTGCACGGACGTCTTTATTTAGTTTCATTCAGCTTAAAACTGATTATCAGTTGACATGAATTTTAATAGTGAAAGGGGACCTTTACACAAATCCACCAGTAAGGACAGTGTGTTTCATTTTTTTACCCCTTTTACATCTGTTGCAGATCAGCTGAATCAAGAATTCTTCTTACATATTCTGAACCTCATCGAAAATCCCCCATCTACTCAGTTCGAGGACGATGCTGTCAACCTATTGGTGGCGTTCGTGTTGTCTTTCAACCTGCACCTGTCCACTGTAGAAACGAGTAGCAACCCTGTGTTGAGAGCACTCGCGACTTATGGTGCTCCCAAGGTGTTTACAGAAAACATCATGGTGCTCATCAACAGAGGTGGTAGGTGTAATTTGTTTCTGTCTGATAGCTAACCCACACATGTACGTCACTTTGCAAACATGGCCAGAACCAGTACCACTGAGGGTCAGGCTCTACGGCAACCTGGAGGACCTTCAGAGGATGGCTGCATTCGTGCGGGCGACTGGCATCTCCATCTAGTGAACGACGAAGAAGAAGAAGAAGACTTTGCATTTTATCGTTATGCTTTGTTCATTCGAGTAAAGTTTAAAGTCGCAATATGTTTGTCAGGCGTGCAACAAGGCTGTGGAAAATGTTTCATTGAATACGCTGTACACGTGCATCAGAATCAGTCACGTGGGACACAGTGTAGTATCTGAAACCATTGTGGTGACTCTGGTTGGCATTTATGCTGTTCTACCTACATACAAGCGTACCATGTTCTGCGCAGACATTGAGTTTTGTTGCTGACTTAAAGATCTAAGCTCCCAACAAAAAGCTTTCTGAAGTGTGAAAAAAATTTACATAGTCGACCGTGCAAGCAGTCAACTCTGTCACAGTTGCAGCGTTTTCAGCGTCCCTGAAATCCCAATAAAAGCCAAGGGCAGCCTGATTCACAGCTCAGTTTGCGTTTTGACGCTGAGCAAGAAAGATCGTGCAGCACTCAACATCCCAGCGCTGGACCCTGTAGCGATGTGTCTCGCTCACTGACCAAAAGCCAAATGTCACGGCAAACTCGTGCTCTGGTTTTATAAGGGGCCCCGAAGTGCTGAAAACTCTGCAACTGTGACAGAGTTGACTGTGCTTGCACGGCCGCCTCTGTAAAAACTGTTCACACTTCGGAAAGCTTTTTGCTGGGAGCTTAGATCTTGAAGACTAACTAGACATCAAGAACGGAGAATCCCTATTGTATGAAATGTCAGAAGGCTTATGTGTCAGTGAAGCATAGTTATACTCAGTCTGTGCTTTTGTTCCAGACGACCCAGCGAAGATGTTTGACTACAAACCTGAGCCACCGAACTCTGTGCTGAAGCTTTTCCACGATCTCTATAGTGACCCGGCAACCTCTGACCTCTTGTACACCAACGATGCCAAAGTTCTAATGGACGTCATCGTCGGCAGATTGACCAACCTCAGCCCTGGGGATAAGGTAAGTTATCAGGGCAGTCAGCAGGGGATGCCAGTGAAGTACATGCAGTGGTAATGATGCGAGAGGTTGGGGTTCGAGGACAGAAACAAAATCAGGTGGTGTATCAGGCCACACTGAGAGAAAATCAATCAAGTTTCAGCTCTGTTGCAGTGCCTTAGATTTATCACTTCTTCTTACCACGTGTGCAGCATTTTGTTTTTGGTATTGTTGTTTAAGTTTGAGTATGTTTTAACTATAGCAGAGCCAACGAACTGTGCTTTGTTTCAATTTGTTCAAGATCTCTGGCTGTAAAATGGCCTGGGTTTGTTGTTGTTGTTATAATTTCTTCTTGTTGCTTGAGGGGAGAGGTGGGGGGGGGGGGGGGGGGGCAGGAGGAGGATGTGGTCTACCAGTATTTGCAGCTATAGGTAGGATGTCAGCCGGCTTCTGATTTGCTGACCTGCAGAGATTTAGGGTTAGTAACGTAGGTTGCCCGAGTTATGGTGGGTAACCCAGTCTAAATGAGGTTTATGGTTAGTAACCCAGTCTAAATGAGGTTTAGGATAAGTAATCTAGTTTAAAATGAGGTTTAGGATTGGAAATCTAGTTTAAATGAATCAGAATCAGAACCGTTTATTGATAGGCCTTAGGCCCGTTCAAAGTTGAGAGTGACAACCAGACATTCTTGTACATGAAATAGGTTATGGTTAGTAACCCAATCCAAATGAGGTTTAGGACCAGTAATCTAGTTTAAATGAGGTTTAGGGATGTAAGTCAGAATGACCATGGTTTAGGTTTAGCTGTCATGTTGGGGCTGGGTTTGGTACAGCCAATCAGAAGCTGGCTGACATCCTGCCTATAGCTACATGTTCTACCAATGAAGGACATGACAGATGTTATAATGATACATGTACTAATTACTATTCTCATTATTATTATCAGTTCATTCCACCCGCAAAACTATAACAAACTGAAGCGAAACACAAACAAAATCAAAATTGTTAATGCTTGTAAAGCTCGCTATTGTCCGACATAAAAAGAAATTGTCTTGACTGAGAAGCATCTGTATGGTTCTCTTTGCAGATCCGTTCTTCATTCTTGGTGCTGTGTCAGCTGGTAGTACGCAACTCATCGTACGCAGAACATGCTCATCGATCGCATGAACTGCGACAGGCTCTCGAGATGATATGCAACGAGGAGGCCCACACACCTGACGATAAAAGAGTTGCTATGGGAATTCTTATTGATCACGGAGAGGTTTTTCAGTGAGGGGCTTTAGAATCAGAATGTGCTGAAAGTGTGCAAATTTGTGCTTGCATCATGCAAAACACGAGACAGGTGTTATACCATACTGCAGTGCTTGCAAGTTTGCCAGTACATGTAATAATATTATGCATAGTTCATCTCTAGCAAATAATCAGATCCAGGATTTCTCATTTTGTAGTTTCTTTCGGTAGTTTGCTGTTTGTACATTCTAAGTCTAGGCTGTAGAATGTAGATGTCAATTCTTGGGATTTTAGAGGCCAATTCCTGTGAAGACAAGAACTTGGTAGAAACTATCTAGATTTTTGTTTTGTACATGTAGTACATGTACTTACATGTCACCAAGTTTTCCCACCGTCAGATAGGATAAACCCTACTGGAACGTGGGTAGAATTGTTGTGTATAAAATGGCGCCTGACTGTGTAAATAACACGTCAATATTCGCGCAAGGTTGGTCAAGTCTGTTCTGTCTGCAAGTTTCAGCGAATTGTGGCAGACACTTTTTGCAAGCTTTGTGAAAATGCATCGCATACTTTTCTGTACATATAGTTGTCACTACTCTCAGAACCAAGGACATTTTGTGATGATTCAGACATTCCTTCACTGTATCTAGTAGTATATTTTGACAGGTGTTTGTTTTGGGGTGTTTGTTTTTTGTTTTTGGGTTTTGTTTTTTTTTCGGGAGGGGGGGGGGGGGGGGGGGGGGCGTTACTCACTCCAAAGCGCTGATGAGATGATCACCGAGGATGTTGTAGTTCATTATTCTGGCCACACCAGTGTGCTGGAGTTAGGGTTCAGTTGGGCATCAGAGATCCATGACGTGGTCGTTTTGCAGTGCGCGTCGTGGGTAATTTTGGATACTCATTCTGCCCATGACGGGAGAGAGTACCAAATTCATTTCTTGCCCTCTGTATACAAAACTCCTGCATGCCGTGGCCACAATCTCCACCTTGTCTTTTACAGTGTGTAGTAGTTACTTGTTCCATGTCTGTAGTCTGTGTTGTTTTGTCCTTTGTAAAGTGCAATTTGAACCCTGGCTTCACTTTCAAAAATTATTAATGTGCAATACCGATGATGTTATGGTGTCATTTTAAAGCAGGCTTCTTGTCATGTTGCAAATGCAATTATTTATTGAATGTTGGGTAACCTCATGGTAATTTACAAATTGTGCATGTCAGTATTGCCGATTTGAGCTTCCAGTCAGTGGCATAATGAAATTCAAGTATGTAAATAGTCAATACATTGCACATGCTGACATTTTTACTCTGCATTGCAATGCTAGAACTACTACAACTACTACAAGAGTGTTTGGACATGGGCATTTTTCAAATGGCATTCATTGTAGAAAGTGGTTTTCTGTATCCAGAAGCCTTGAGCCCCGCCACCCACTTTATGTACTAACACAATGATGGTTGTGAAAGGTTTTCAGAGTACAGTAACCATTGCAACACTCAGATACATTGTGGTGTTCTTTACTTTTGTGTGTGTGTTACGTGAGCGATGATGTTGACACTAAGTAATACAATGCCCACGTACACCCCACCCCTTTTACAACCAGTAAAATAATAATGATAATGGTTATTAATTTATATAGTGATTATACTCAGCAAGGCCTAGGCGCTTACAAAGCTCAGAAAGATAAGATGACATAAAATAAAATGGCATGAAAATAATGTAGAGAGAACAATAAAAGGTAGCAATTTTGGCACACACACACACACTCACAGAGCGTTCTGTCAGTCCCTCATTGCTGCTGCTGGGCTGAGAACAAGTGTGTTTTGACTGCAGTTTTGAAGGCGGGGAAAAAAATCTACATGCCTGTTTTTGGGAAGTTTCCAAAGGATGGATGGATCCTTCGTGCGAAAACAACTACGGGTGATGGCAGACATAAGTACACAAAATTAAGTACAGTGCAAATGACTCAACAGTTTAATGCACAAATAGTTGGTCCTTTACAACAAATGTGGATAACAATGGTAATGAAAGTCATGATCTTCGATGGTAAGCACCAAATCGCTGTCAGCATACATGATTTTTCCGCAACTCAGCTCGGAGTGTTTCTCAGGAGAACTCATTTTTTGGGTTCCTTTGAAACCGATCACGAGCAAAAATCCATCATGATGGCAAAAAGAATCTGAAATATTTTGAACAGTCCTGGTGCTGGCACAGATATGGATGACGACGGACAGTGAGTGTTGTTGCTGGACGAGGAACCATTCTGTCAGCTCTCCCAGTCACTGGCATATTTGTATCCTTTTTTTCTCAGATCTTCCTTAGCTTCTTCCACTTGCTGCAAGAAAAAGACAAAAATTTTGTTTTTTTTTTTTTAATTAAAGCTTCATGACTGTCCTTAAGGACTAATATAAGCTGACCTAAGCCATGCCTGTTTATCGTTGCACCCACACTTTCCTACAAACTTCTGTAGCTCAGTCAATTTTGAAACTAGATTCATGAAACTTAGTGACCTTGTAAATACAGTTATTGGGAATGTCATACATTGTCATGGCAGCAATGCCATGATAATCATTGGCCAATGACGACAACAATATCCATGGACATCGGCCATAGACTGATTCACTTTCAAAATGTCCAATTACTTTCTTCAGGCTAGGGAATTGTCAGTCATTTGGCAATTTTCAGTCAAATTTCCTATCTTTTCAGACAAAAAAAAATCCAAGTTTCAGTTGAAAAAAGGAAGGGGGAAAAGGCTGCACATGTATCATGATTCATGTAACAGTGGGACTTCAGTTTTGAAGGCTTGCATATCAGTACCAAGGCAGTATAAATTTAACCTCTGGGTGCCAGTAGACGCTACTAAATGCCTTTAAAAATGCCAAAAATTTGTTTTTCTGAAATGGGACGTTTGCCCCTGTAGTCCCACAATAGTGTGCTACTGCTGCACCCTGGCCTCGGTTTCAGTCTTTTTTTCCTTCAGCAATTCCCCAGCCTGTTACTTCGAGGACAAACATATCACTACTGTGCCAGGGTGGACAATATTGAGGACAAATTCCTGTATTCTTAAGGCCGTTCTTAACTGGGCGAACCACCAGTCCGGCGAACTTGTTCGGCGAACTGTGTATTGTATACGAACAGGGCGAGCGCGCACATGTACGCAGTTCCAGAGGTTCGTCCGAACTAGTTCTCTTTCTTAACCGACCGCTAATGATATATGCATACGTCATTGCCCGAACAAGGCGGAAGTTGAGACAATCGTAAACAACCAAAATGGCCGCCTTCGTAGATTGAGACGACATGCGCACAACAGCTCTCCCCGAGCAACCAATCTGAGCGCAGGATCGGCCAAAGGATCGCGAGGGTTCCCACAACACGCTGTGCAGACCTCAAACCTAGTTTGGCGTACCTTTCGAACCAGGGTTTGCGAAGAAGCAGGGTTGCACATTTTCCACAGCTTCTATAGGACAAAGTGTCCTGGAAACAGCAAAGTGATAGGACACAGTGTCCTGGCCACTTAGTGGCAATAAAAATTTTAACAGGACAAATGCCCGCCTGAGGTGGGAAAAACAGGACATTTGAAATATTTATAGGTCAGTGTCCTGGGACCGACTTAAATGTGCAACCCTGAAGAAGTGTTCGGTCGGTTAAGAAAACGTGCGCGAATCTAGTTCGCCGTACTCTTCAAACCTAGTTCGCGAACCAAAAGTTACGCCCGGTTAAGAACAGCCTTTGTTGTCAGCCATGAGATTTGTCCTATTATAGTTCCAATGGATATAAAGCCCTGTAAATGTACGGTTAAATAAACACTGATAACATGGCCTCAGCTCGATTATACAGTTTATGGATCGTTTCCATTCACCATGCATACAGCATGGGCGGTCAGTGGTCTAGTGGTTAAGACTTTCAACCCTGACCTATTTAGGCTAGTGTGACTGCTTCTGCCTGGGGGGTTTGGAGCAGTGCTAAGCAGAATGTACGGTTGTGTTACCTAACTGGGTATTGCTTCAAAACGGCTAAACATAATGACATGAAACTTTGCAGACCTTTAGTTAACATAATGAATAATACCTGTGCAAATTGTTATAAGAATTGCTTGAATAGTTTTTGCTAAAGTGTTTTGTAAATATGGATGCAACACTGTCATGAAGGTGACTCCAGCACACTCCATAACATTCCTTTCCACTGCACAAAATCACCGCTCACACTACGTGATTCCGAAAAACTTGCGGTCGCGCAGCCATCTCATGTGAGCACAAAAAACACCACAAAGCAGTTGAAAAACGCAGGAAAATTTCGCCATCAAGCAGTGGAAACAAAGGAAAGGAAGTACTGTATGAGTGACTTCCCTTGGTTCACAAGTATGCATGAGGAAGACCTTGACATGACCAGTGGAAAATTCCACTGGTCACGCTCGTATGTGGTACGAGCGCAGGTACTACAGTGCAGTACCCCTCGCTCGTATGTAATACGGGTGCAGGGTTGAATGTGTTAAGACTTTGTCACCTATGTGAGAGGTCAGGTTCAAGTCCCACTCGGGGAGATGAATTGTTCTTTCTTCTTATCTGGCACTGTTCATTCAGGCTGATCATCGCAGGTTATCTCCGGGTACTCCGGCTTCCTTCCCCCTCCTCTCTGGGAATGTTCAGCCCACAAAAATAAAAACAATACTAAAATTCCGAAACTTTAATTGCTGAGCTGGCCCTTCGCACCACAAGATTGTAATGTGTTGATGCCCAGTGTGTGAGAAAATGTGTGGTTCAAATGAGCATGCGTGTTTAACTCACGTCACTTTGAGCCGAATATTTGGGATAAAGCGCCTACATCAATGCGATTATTATTACGTATGAGTTTAAAGCTCAACCATGTCAAAAAAATACATCAAACCTGTTTCAGTTCTTCCGACGCGTCGTCACAGTCGTTGAATGTTGATACTCTGTATCCAACTGTGCCCAATGAGTAACACTGCAATCACACAGTTTGTACAGTATGAGAATTCATCATTCATTATCTGCAGCACAAGATTTTGTAACAAGCAGGGAAGTTTCCTGTATCTGAAAATTGAGAATGTTTCAGAATTATTCACATAAGTTTTCAAAAGCCAGTAAAATGTTTTAAAACTCAAGATTCAGATGCAGAATCAAACGTCCACACCAAACATCAGTTTTACGACTGAATCTCATGCAAGGTGCTGATTACGCTACTGAAAATCATTCTGCAGACAGGACACAGCCCTGTGTTTTAAGAAAAGACAACTTGAGCACTTACTGCGAAGGCCATGAGCAGGTACAGAGGCAGCTGAAAGAAGAAAAAGAAATTCAAGCCACCCTTGTGAAAGAATCAGACCATAACAAGTAAACCAGAGCTACCACTCCATACTTCTAAACCACTGCGACGTTATCCTTATCAAAACTCTGAGTGTATGGAATACCATGCTTTCAAATGACCGTGGACCGTGCACACACACACAACGACCTCAAAAATGACTGTTAAGACAGTATAGCAATAAGAAATGCTGACACTGATCAGCGCATTGTATCTGATTTTGAACACTAAGACATGACAGCACCTACCACTTGAATAACACCATGCCACTGAGGTGTTATCTGAATAGGCACCATCCCTGTGAGGAACGCCAACCACACTGACATGAACACTGCTATACCTGCCAGCCACTGGAACAGCTTAGGGATCTGTGTAACGATTTACAACACATTTAAGCATTACTGCTGTTGAAAAAAACTTCAACATTTCAAGACGACATGTTGAGTTATGCTGCAAAAGAACAAATCCCTTCTAGTTTAGAATACAAAAAGTAATTAGAGTACAGAAACTAATGATGCAGTCAGTGTAATGAACCCTCAGAAACGCACATAAACAACGGAACACATCTGTAGAATTCATTTTCACTCCGTCAGGGTGGTCTCAAGATTGACAGCTGTCCCGACTGACAATGAAAAGACACATACACAGACAACATACAGTACAGATCCAAAGTGTCTTACAGTCATGTTGATTTTTGATGTTGTCTTTTTTGTGCTGACTATCTGGCTTAAAATCACATCACATCACACATGCAGGCGGATGCATGAGGAGCAGGTGCGCAAAAGGAAAAAGCAGACGACGACAGATACAAAGCGGAAGTAAATTTCGAGCTGTAAATAAACGGAGCAAACATTTTAAACTTGCATCAAAATTTATACTAATTTCAAACAAAAACATATATAATACCATAAAAAGCTCAGATTGTTTTATTGAATTTATCTTTGCAGAATCTTATACAAAATAGTGGTAAATTCTAATTTACAAGCGGTAATGACTGCTCCCCTTCTAACGTAATATGGCATGTCATAAATGCAACCAAACCGTACTCCTCAAAATCTTCCTTTCTTTATGACCAACGGTTGCAGAATTCATATTTCTTTACCGATGACAAAGATCAGTTGTTGTAATAACTTTTTAGCGGTCCAAACTCATGTCGCAAAATTTTCAGAATCGATTTGCGAATACGTGGCGTCCGTTGGCAAAGCCGAGTCGACGCCGGTTGGTTAGCTAGCGCTGTTTAGTGCTATTTACTGAAGCATGCAATATAACCCCAAAGCAAAACGTGTCAAGATGGAGTCCCTTTTCGTGAAATACACAAAAATCGCCTCCGTTGTGGCTGCTTATTGGTAAGCAAAGCGTGTGTGTAACCATGAAAAACAGCTTGTAAACTTTTAAAGTCCTGATTGGTCTTAAATCTCCGCCACAGACGTATAGAGATATCTCTTTACGTCTGTGATCTCCGCAAGTTTTATCTATCTTCGCTAATCAAGAGTGAGTGTTCCGAATACCACGGAGAAGATGTGAAGCGGGCCCGTTTTCTCAGACAAAAACTTCAAGCAATCTCTACACGTGAAATATCATTTGCCCCATAATCTGCTTGAGGAGATTAAACCAGCTATTTTTGCTGATTTCAGGTCCATCTCAATATCTATGGTGTTTGTCAACAAATATCTTCTGAGTTCAGATGACTTAAAGGTAAGACCACACACACACACACACACACACACACAAAACCATTCAGCTGCAGTACTGCAGTGTGTTTAGAACTGAATCAGTCAAACCTGTGTCTATAGGGCCACACCCTATCTAAGGAGACCACCAACTTCTAATTTTCCTGAGGGGGTTGGGGGGGGGGGGCACGGGAGGGGGGGGGTCATGTTGACCAGACCAGGTAGCAGTTTCAACATGAATGTATTTTGGGTGGTTTACATGAAAAATGTAAAGCGCCTTGAGCTCCTGGGGAAGGTAGTGTGTCTGAAAAACTCTTTAAATATGCGTCATTATCATTATTGTTATTAAAATATAGTGTTTGTTTTGTCATAATAATAATAATGCATCATATTTATAAGGCACCTGTCTCTGAAGGACAGACTCAGAGCGCACACACCCACACACACACCACACACACACACACACTCCTGAACATGGACAGAGGGTCCCAGTTATCTATGGAAAGGCCTGACGGAACAGGTATGTTTTGAGCTGTGATTTAAAGGCTGACAGTGTGGGGACATCATGGAAGGCAGAAGACAGCGAGTTCCAGATTGTCGGGGCGATGTGGCTGAACGTGCGTTCACCGGTAGTTTTCATATTCCGCATGTGCCCTGAGCGCCAACAGGAGGTAGCGCTTCCTTTACTTTTATATCAGGGCTTAAAATCTTTCACCTTTTGGCAGATTTCCACCTTCGGCACACCAGATTGCAGATTTTAATCTAACAATCCCCCCCCTTCAAAAAAAAAAAAAAAAAGTCTGTGCTTCTCTGAAGCTTTTAAAATCATAATATTAATGAGTATTGTATAGGCGCTTTACAATTTCATGAATCGGCTCACAGCGGCGCGAACTGAACCCAACATGCACGCTCACGTGAATCACATGCATTCTCTCACACACTGGACATAAACACATTACAATCACATGGTGCGAAGGGTCAGCTCAGCTATTCAAAACTTCGGTATTTAGAAAATTGCATTTATTTTTCAAATTTGGTGGACTGAACATTTCCAAAGCAGAGGGAGAGGAAGCCGGAGTACCCGGAGAGAACCCCCGACGATCGGCCCGAATGAACGGTGCCACATACGAGAGGAAAAATTCTTTGCCCCGTGTGGGACTCGAACTCCTGACCTCTCGCATTGGTGACAAGTCTCTTAACCACTAGACCACCGACCGCAGCCCCATCATGTCAAAATGCACCAAATTACACAGAATTTAGTCTGATTTTTAGAAGAAAAAAAATCCAGGGGAGCATGCCCCAGGACACCCGTAGCATTACACGTTTGCTTTGCAGACACATGCTTATGGCTTTGTCACTTGGTCAGTTGGTGCTACATGCTACACGCTTTTCCTCCTGTTTGATCATGGACCATTTTAAGCCCCGATAAATACGCATTATCATTAGATATTTTATGTGTCAGGGTTCGCGTTAACCGGCAACAGCCGGCAAATTACCGCTTTGAAAACTGACAATACCGGAATAATTAGGCCTGCCGGTATGGGTGACCGGCTGGGTTTTCAGATGACCGGTTGAAAAAAAAATAAAGTAAAAAAATTATTTAAAAAAAAAAAAAAGGCTGCTGGAATGTATGAGCGTATGTGAATATGCCTACCGTTGTTCTTTCCCCAGTCCAAGTTGGTGGGCACGGAATTCGCAGGACAGCCTTTGCCGGGGGGGGGGGGGGGGGGGGGGGGGGGGGGCGTACCTATGTCGTTTCCGCTAGTACCGGTTGGCTTGACTTGACTTGCCAGCTGTTTTCGGTGGGACCGGGGACCGGCTGGCAAAATTTGTAGCGCTATCGCTGTATGTGTTATGATTATTTATTTATTATGAACGCTTTGTGTGTGTTGTTTAGCTCAATGCGCCGCTGTTCGTGACCTGGTTCCAGTGTGTGGTGACAGTGCTGTTGTGTTTCCTGCTCAGTATTCTCAGTCAGTTCATCCCAGATGTCATCTCCTTTCCTGCTGTTAAACTGGATCTGCGATTGTGTCGAGCGGTCGGTAATCGTAATATTTAAACTTCTATGTAGCTTTAGCAGTGCTGAAATGGTCACTGATATAATTTTGGAGACACCATATGGCATCGATGATGTTACAGAGTCATCAGTACAGACAACAGTAAACAGTATTGCAGGATATGTGTTCTTTGCAAGTGTGGTAAAACTGGCAGGCACCAAACCTGTCTGCATACATGTGCATAAAGAAAAAAATAGATGAGCACTTCTTCTTCTTCCAACTAGGCCCACAATCAACTTATTGATTACTAATGGTGTTGTGAGGGAATGCGCAAAAAAAAATAAAATTATAATAATAATAATAATAAAAGACAGGCAAAAAAAAAATTTTTAAACAAGGGAAGTGGGTGCGGATTAGCATGAGCTTGAGAAGGTCTCAAGGGTGGCAGCAAGGACGGTGTCCTTGTGCAGTTCATTCCATTCCCTGACCGTGTGTGGAAAGAAAGCCGTGTTTCTGTAATCTGTTCTACAGGTAATTAATGTTTCCAGTTACACACAGGTGTGTGTTACTGTGTATTTGTATGCACAAAACTCTGAAATTGACGCACAAATTTGAGAACAGCGCGTGACAGGGGACGCACGTTTTTGGTCTTGACAAACAGTATTTTTTCTAACTCTCTCCCGGAAACCCGATGAACAAAAAGCAACTTGTAAGCAGTCGGCACTCATTTGCAGCATCGCATTTCTGTTGTTCCATTGTGCGTAACAGACAGAATCTGATGTATGGACCCTCCAGAGCCTCAAAAGTATGGAGAGAGGGTCCCAAGGACCTTTGTATTTTCGAATCACAGGGAACACTGGGTAATTCTTTGCAGCTTTTTGCACTTTGCTGTGTTGCCTAGAACGGGGGGGGGGGGGGGGGGGGGGGGGTGCAGTTCCCAACACTGTACACATACTAGTCCATTTACGATTACACTTACACTCAATAGATGTAAAGAAGGACTGTCATCAAGGGATACAATTTTCTTCCATGAGCGCAGCCACCACTTCTAGGGCCCACTTCTAAACTTGTACAATGTACACAGCTGTTTCTGTTGTATTTTTTGTTAGGCTGCCATTGGTAATACTAATAGACTGACTCAGCCAGTCAGTGGTGAGTCTCAGCATATATATAATGCAAATCTTTTTAATATGCAGATAGCTGTGGGGTTTTCAAATACTTAGCTGTTGTGGAATATTATTTGGTGACTTCTTCACTTCTTGTTTTGGATAACGTTGTGTGACATGTAGGGTAACATTACTCTCTGCTCTTTACAGACTTTGCCACTGTCGATCATCTTTGTGTGTATGATCACCTTCAATAACATGTGCCTGAAATATGTGGGAGTTGCTTTTTACTACGTCGGCCGATCTCTCACCACAGTCTTCAATGTTGTGAGTACAACTACAACTCCTTTTCTTTATGTGTGGCTTGTATTTTATCGTACATGTAGCAGCTTTTCACTCACGGTGACAAATCTTTGCTGTGCAGTGGATAAAAACATCTCTTCACTTACATTTGAATGATTTAAACCCAAACATTTATTTGAAGAAAAGAAAACGGTAATGCCTGCGAAGTGGTTACAAGTTACACAAATAAAAGCGACATAAAAGGGACAGAAACCACTTAACTTTCACAAAGGACGGCACGGGTCAACATTTGTTTGTGTCCTGAGGAAGGTGAAAGCTGAAACGTTGACCCATGCCGTCCTTTGAAAGTTAAGTGGTTGCTGTCCCTTTTATGTCGCTTTTATTTGCTTGATTTATTTGAAGCTTTATCGTGACTTCAACAGTTAGATGCCGACACATGAGCTGAACTTAACCGCTTATTCTGTTGGAACAAACGAAACTTAAGCATTAAGTTGGAAACTCAAAATACACACTTGTGGTATTATTATGTATGTGGATTCCCTACATACAGCCTTCACAAAAAGTTAAGGACCACTTGCAAATATCATTCAGCTTTTGTCGTGGTGGCATGCTGGTGTAGTGCTGAGCATCGCTGAAACGGCGGCTTATGTAGGCAAACAAATGAGCACAGTTCATAACCAGGGATGCATTCTTTGACCTGCATCTCATTTTTGCCGTGCAGAAAGCCCCAGGTATCCCTCACTGAACACTGAAACTTGGTCTAGTTTTGCCAAAATTGCACATTTTCAAACGCGCCGAACATGCTGTATGACGCACGCACGTGCCATCCACACAGTGGTTGCCATGTTCACTAATTACCCCTTGACCTTGCTACCGAATTTTACGGGAAAAATCTTATTCGTTTATTTTTTTTTCTGACTTATTGAAACTGTCACCCATTATGTTGACTGGTCCTTAACTTTTTGTGAAGACTGTATGATGAAACTGTGAAATGGTATGGTTGAACACACACCCACAATGCACAGTGCAGGTCAGCCCAATACATGAACTTAACAGTAGTTGGTGTGTGGGCAAGCATGGTGTACCGCAAGTGTATTTCAGAACTGCAACAGTCGAAGGTTACCGGGGTATGATGTGTGTCATCCTTCTGCAGCCCTGCCGCTAAGCTGTTCACCCTGTGGTCATGTTACCGCACTTTTTGCCCCCAGATATTCACGTACCTTCTGCTGGGGCAGACAACGTCTCTTAAGGCCATCGCATGCTGCGCTGTCATTATTGCAGGCTTCTTCCTCGGTGTCGACCAGGAGGGGGTGGCAGGTATGTCTTCTTTACTATTTTGCCAGCATCTGAGGATTCAAACCATAGCATGCTTATGCTTCACCAGACTGGACAGCGACTGATCTGTCTGCCTGCCTATCTGTCTGTCTGCCTGTCTGTCTGTCTGCCTGCCTGTCTGTCTGTCTGTCAGGTGGTGGGGGTTTTGTTGTTGCTTCTTGTTGTTGCGTGTTGATGTGTTTGGGTTGTGGTCATGACGTTTGTGTGTGTGTTTTGGCATGGCAAAATGCACCTTTGTGATTTCAGAGCAGCCATCTATTGTCAAACTTGTTAGTCTTCAACTAAGAGGTTTCACTCGTGTGAAAACTGGTTACTGTCTCATGCCTGTGTTACATGTAAAAGAATTTCTTTGGTGACGTACAAACATGTATACATATATATGACTGTACACTTGTAAAGGTTCACTGTCCATCATGGGGGTGATATTTGGAGTGATGGCCAGCGCAAGCGTAGCCCTCAACGCCATCTTCACAAAGAAAGTGCTCCCCCTGGTGGACAACAACGTGTGGCGACTGACTCTCTACAACAACATCAATGCCACCGTCCTCTTCATTCCACTCATGATCGTGTTCGGTGAGGTGGGGGAGGTCATGAACTTCCCGAAGCTCGACAGCGTACAGTTCTGGAACATGATGCTTGTTAGCGGCGTCTTCGGCTTCGCCATCGGTTACGTCACCGGTCTTCAGATTCAGGTTTGTAGAGTTCATTAGAGAAATGAACTATTCTGTTTTGTTGGAACAGTGTTGCATCTCTGTCTGTATACACATGGATCTACCAGTACCATGATCTGGAAGTGGAAAAAAAGGCCTAAGTGCTTATCAGTTCCATTGTGCTTCAGCCTTTTTTCTGGATATCGGTAGACATGATCCAGAGGAGGGTTCCGGTTCAAAGATTGCAGCTGTAGGACAAAAATCATGGTGAAGGCTGTTTTTCGTGGAGAAAGAGATGAAAGCTCCTGGGTTTTTTTGGCTCCCTTGTGTAACAATGGGAGTCTATGTTGTAACCCTCCGTCGTCTGTCTGTGTGTGTGTGTGTGTGTGTGTCTGTGGGTGTGTCCGCAGTAAACCTTAACATTGGCATTTTCTCAGAATCTACAAAGAGCAGAGTCACCAAACTTGGCATACTGATAGACAGCCATAAGACCTTTCAAAATATATAATTTTGAATGACCTTGACTCAAGGTCAAGGTCACTAAAGCTGTCTGTTTGAAAATTTTACATAGGCATTTTCTTGGAGTCTACAAATGCCAGAGGTTTTCAGCTTTGCATGATGATAGACATTGATAAGAACTTTACAGATATACATGTATTCAATGGCCTTGTGTGAAGGTCAAGGTCAGACAAGTTATTTTCCGCATTTCCGTAGCAAACCTTAACATTGGCATTTTCTCAGAATCTACAAATAGCACAGGCACCAAACTTGGCATGCTGATAGACAGCCATAAGGCCTTTCAAAATATATCATTCTGAGTGACCTTGACACAAGGTCAAGGTCACTAAAGCTGTTTGTTTTAAAATTTTGCATTGGCATCTTCTTGGAATCTACAAAAACCGGAGGTTTTAAACTTTGCATGATGATAGACATTGATAAGAACTTTACAGAAGTACATGTATTCAATGGCCTTGTGTCAAGGTCAAGGCTGTACAAGCTATTTTCCGCATTTCCGCAGTAAACCTTAACAGGGGCATTTTCTCAGAATCTACAAAAAGCAGAGGCACCAAACTTGGCATGCCTATAGACAGCCGTAAGACCTTTCAAAATATATCATGTGGAATGACCTTGACTCAAGGTCAAGGCCACTAAAGCTGTCTGTTTTAAAATTTTGCATTGGCATTTTCATGGAATCTACAAAAACCAGAGGTTTTAAACTTTATATGGTGATAGACATTGATAAGAACTTAACAGATATACATGTATTCAATAGCCTTGTGTCAAGGTCAAGGCCGTACAAGCTATTTTTGTGAAACCGTAACATTGGCATTTTCTCAGAAACAACAAACAGCAGAGGCGCCAAACTTGCCATGCTAATAGACATTGATAAGAACTATATACCCATACCACTTTAAATGACCTTGACTTTGAGTCAAGGTCATTAAAGCTGTCTGTTGTCAATTTCAATATTACCGTCTTTGGAGAAACTACAAATACTAGAGGCATCCAACTTGGTGTAATGATAGACATCTTATTTGAATGACCTTGGCCCAAGGTCAAGGCCATATAGTCAGTTTTGGGGAAAAGTTTTGGGGAACTAAGAACACCAGAGACACCTTACTTGGCTTGATGATAGATAGTGGTAATATTTTTTACAAACGTACTCTTTTGAATGACCTTGACCCATGTCACAAGGGAGCCATGGAGGCTTTTGCCTCTCTAGTTTGTTGTTGTTGTTTTGTGTGTGTGTGTGTGTGTGTGTGTGTGTGTGTGTGTTTCGGTTGTTGTTAGTTTTTTTTGTTTTTTGTTTTTTTTGGGGGGATGGTTTTGTCCTGTCTTTAATGATAATAATAGTGATAAAACAATGCCGATATGAACAGAAATCCCGGAGTTTTCAGCGTTTGGCAAGTAGTACTAAAACTTTTATGAAGACAAATGGGTGCTACACGTAATTCTGAACACTGGCATCTGAAAATCCTTGCATGGCTTTTCTCTAAAACTTGAAGGGTAAGGCACAGTAAGCTATCAAAACTCCAGGACTCTTCAAAGATTTTGACTTTTTTGGTGATACTTTTCTATAGTTTTTAGTCTGTTCACTAGCTTTGATCGGGCTGGAGAAGGGGTGTGTGTGTGTGTGTGTTTGTGTTCACCATAACGTGTAAATGTGAGAATATTGAAGGTAAAGTCTTTTTTTTTTCTAGATGACGTCGCCATTAACGCACAACATCTCAGGAACGGCCAAAGCCTGCGCACAGACCATCATCGCCTGTATCTACTTTGCGGAGGTCAAGTCAGGGTTGTGGTGGTTGTCCAACATGGTGGTGCTCGTGGGGTCTGGGGGGTACACGGAGGTCAAACGACGTGAGATGAAGCAGCAACACCAGCAGATCACCGCACAGGTGGAAAAACAGTTGGAGATGGAGAAGCAGTTTGAGAAACCATCGGACAGTTTGGAGAGGGAGGGACCAAGCAAATCCATTGTGTAATTGTTTGTCTGTTGTTACTCACCATTCCATTTCAGTTCATTGTAATTCTGCTGCCCAGTCCGTGGTTAATCAAAACTGATTTCTCATGGGAAATGTGCTAATTGTTTGAGAGAAAGGCGGCAGATCGCATCTTAGAGTGTCTTCAAACATCTGGAAAAGTGCTTATGCGCATATACATGGCACTTAGCCTCGTTTTCAAGATGATGGTAGATGTCAAAGAACTATTCTTATGCAGCTGGGTGTGATATGAGGACGTCTGAATTTATGATGTTGAAATTGAGCGATCTCCACCCTGGCAGCCTGTCAGTTTAAAGTTTCTCTCTAAGCTTAGTAGAAACCATGTGATTTGTGAGAGTGCTGTGGATATGTTGTGTGCGCGAGATTCATTATCATGAGAGAGATTTCATATTCTGTAAACGACAGCTCATGAATCCAATCATTTCAAGTAAAATTATTTCATCTGCAAAACAAAACCCCGGAAACCATGGTGATCATCATATGCACTTAACGGCCAAACCAGGCTTTCAGTTCTGCAGCTGTCTTGAAAAATCTGACTTGCCATCGGCAGGGAGTGTGTTGTCTGTCATAAATCTGTCTTCGTGCATAAATTTGTACATAGTCACATGATAAGATGTGAATTTTATTGTTTTTATACAGTCGCGTTTTAATTATATAGACTGCTTTCCTGTTAGCCGTACAGATGGCATGATACCTGCAGTAACATTTCCAGTGTGTTCTAGTTAAAGGGTCAAAGTGGTTGTGTTTTTTTTTAAAGCAGCTAGCTGCAAGCCTGGCCCCCTTCTTGGAAGACTAAAGTGCCTGAATAGAAAGGAAATGCACAGCATAAAGTTTATAAAACACTGTAGAAGAACATCTGAGTGTAGCCTCTTTCAGGACACCATTCAATCAAAATTTGTGGTGAAGTTTTCCCGTGTGAAGTCTCAAACAGTACTACACTTTCCAGCAGTAAACAAGTCAGATTTCACATACGCAAGTGTGGTGAAACTTGTGGTTCTTATCCACTATCTTCAAGAACCTGCTGTTAGGTCAGTGGGAGAAATGAGACTGACAAGGAAGGATGTGGTCAGGGCACGCCTGTCAGTCAGTGGTGTGCCAAAGATACAGACTTCAACATAAGTCAAGGACCACCTTGACAGACAGGTCTGATTTTTAAGAATTCAAAAAAAAATAGAGATCAAGGAATCTTTCAAAATTTTTTGCTGTGAAAGTGTTAAAGGGTTAACAGTGCATCCTGCAAAGCTTGCTGAAGCTGGAAAACCACCATGTGCTGCACGGACATCTTCCAGGAATTTTAGCCAAATTTGCAAGTGGTCCTTGACTTATGTTGAAGTCTGTATATATGCAAGCCTGTGCACATTTACTTTGACTCTTAAATTTAAATGTTAGCTACCAATTTGTTTAACACAGGCCTTGAAGAGAACGTGGATGACAACAAGCAGTACTCTGGTGACCAATTTCTCTTTTAACGCTTTCTGAAGTTTGCTTGTTTTGCACTGTCAGTAAGAGAGCATTTCTCTCTTTTTGGTGGTTTTTTTGTGGTTGTTGTTTATTGTTTGGCATTTTAAGAATGGTGTGTGTGTGTGTGTTGTTTTTTTGGGGTTTTTTTTGAGTGGTGGACAAGAAGAAATATGTTTGTTTAGTGGTGTTTTGTTGTTTTTTGTTTTGTCTTGGGGGGGGGGGGGGGGGGGTTGGAGATGTTCTGAGTTTTCATTCCTTGTTTCCTCTTTCTTTTCTCCCCCCCCCCCCCCCCCTTTTTTTTTCTTTAGGGGGAGAGGGGGCATTGCCTGTTCTTCAGTTGAAAAGAGGGATTACATGTATTATGTATATGAACACTAGGTACTAGTAGAGGGAAAAAGCAGGTCTATATCTGTACATACAAGGCTCACCATATCTTGTGATATATACATTGTACGTGAAAATAGTGGCACTGGTAGTGTGATACACAGTGGGTATGTGTTGTCTGCTGTTTGAATCAATTTTGATTGATTGAGGATGGGCTTTGACATTGTACATAAATATTTTTTTTTATTCGGGAGTAAATCTTTCTGACCTTCCTGAAATGCACACTTTACAAGTCGGGTTTGAACTTTCGGAACATCTTACCTCAAAAAGAAGAGAGAAGCAACTTAAAAACTTGGTACAGTTTGCCATGCAGATACATGTGTGCATTTAAGATGGCTGCCATGGCACAGTTTGCCAGACAGAGACGTACTCATTTAAGATGGCTGCCATGGCACAGTTTGCCGGACAGAGACATGTACTCATTTAAGATGGCTGCCATGGCAAAGTTTGCCAGACAGAGACATGTACTCATTTAAGATGGCTGCCAGGGCACAGTTTGCCAGAGACATGTACTCATTTAAGATGGCTGCCATGGCACAGTTTGCCAGACAGAGACGTACTCATTTAAGATGGCTGCCATGGCACAGTTTGCCAGACAGCGACATGTTCTCATTTAAGATGGCTGCCATGGCACAGTTTGCCAGACAGAGACATGTACTCATTTAAGATGGCTGCCATGGCACAGTTTGCCAGACAGAGACATGTACTCATTTAAGATGGCTGCCATGGCAAAGTTTGCCAGACAGAGACATGTACTCATTTAAGATGGCTGCCAGGGCACAGTTTGCCAGAGACATGTACTCATTTAAGATGGCTGCCATGGCACAGTTTGCCAGACAGCGACATGTTCTCATTTAAGATGGCTGCCATGGCACAGTTTGCCAGACAGCGACATGTTCTCATTTAAGATGGCTGCCATGGCACAGTTTGCCAGACAGAGACATGTACTCATTTAAGATGGCTGCCATGGCACAGTTTGCCGGACAGAGACATGTACTCATTTAAGATGGCTGCCATGGCGCAGGTATGTGTACTCATTTAAGATGGCTGCCATGGCACAGTTTGCCGGACAGAGACATGTACACATTTAAGATGGCTGCCATGGCACAGTTTGCCGGACAGAAACATGTACTCATTTAAGATGGCTGCCATGGCACAGTTTGCTGGACAGAGACATGTACTCATTTAAGATGGCTGCCATGGCACAGTTTGCCGGACAGAGACATGTACTCATTTAAGATGGCTGCCAGTCTTCTTGTAGAGCGTGTGGTGAGAGGAAAGGCATGGTTAGTATGGAAACAGGGTCTTCTGATGATATGTAAAGAAGGGTGTTTTGTGGCTAAGCTAATGGGCAGTGTACATATGGGTATGGTTGTGTCTCACTCCATGTAGGTTAACCTTCGCCGTACAAGACTCCAGATGACTCACAAGTTATTTAGTGGTTGCCGAAATCATCCAGGTTTTTGGGGGTGGGGAATTTACCATAAAAAAAGGCGAGAAACAGGGACAACCTGTGCTGCATTTTGGGCATCCATAATGTGTTTTGAGTTCTCAGAATACATTAAGGCGTAGTGAAAGTGTGCACAACAGTTAATTCAACCATGCAGAAGAGCAGATGAGATGAAGTGTTGCTGAAGGAAAGTCCAGATGCTGTCTACTTGTCTTTGATGTCAGATGTGAGGGTAATGTGAATGTGAAGATGTGTGTGTGTGTATTATTCGTCACTGTACATCATGGGTGCAAACTTGCTCACACTTCTATAGAAGGAACTATACTGAATTAAATCAAAATTACTTACACGCACCCCGATGGTCTGTATAGGCCGGTTATTTACAGAAATGCGATATAAGTCATAAACTTTGTCAGACAAAGTGTTTTTCGCTTTTTAAGGGTTATCAAATTTAAAAAAAAATAAAAATGAGGATTTGTCTGGCGCCCAACCTCCTGCTGAAGCTCTCAGTGCCTCACGGTAGTAGAGTGGCAATACATACGCATGAGATACACATGAAATACATGTCACATTACATACACATTACATACACGTCACATACACACAGCTATGATACATCCTAACATGACATCATAAAATGACAATGATGGTGACAGTGATGGTAGAGAAGTTAGTCTGTATAATACAGTCGGAAGGAATGAGATTTCAAAGCGGTTTTGAAAAGAGTCTGTCGACTCTGCATGGCGAACATGGGAATGGCCAGGTGGTTTTGCACCCACGATGTATGCGCGCAAAGTTCCTTCTTTAAAAGCATCGGTGGTTTTGTGCGGGGAGGGTTCTACATTTCTGCTGTTTATTTACAAACAAAATCACATCAGTTTTAGTGAGCACTTCACCAGTACCCTTATCGACAAGTTTCATGGATCTAGCTTGAGAACTGGTTGAGCTAGACGTTTGAATGAAAGTGTGGCAAAGGTTAATATGAATCACATATTGTAGCATTTTGGGAAAACAATACAGGGTACACACATTGCAGTTACTTGCTGTGGTGTAGAACTGTCTTCTTGAAGAAAGTGCCGCAGAAAGTGGTAATTTCATCATCAGTGGTAGCTTCCCTTGTACCTCTGATACACCTTTTGTCCCTCCATATCCACTTTTAACTATGGTTTACAGTAGGGGCCCCAGTTTTCTCTGTGTGTGTGTGTGTGCGTTTGTAAGGGGTAATTGGCTAATCAATTCATTTTGAAATTTAAATGTTTGTCAAACTATTTGCCGTCTGCAGGTCATTCATCTGTGAGGTTGTATAATTTTTAATCACTTTGATTGCCATACGTCCTTTTGAATGCTGCAGTGCATCTTGTTTTATGTGTAATCACATGGACGCTAATTCTTACTAACTACAATATACCTGTAAACTGTTGCTTTCAGATCAACTGAGGACCGATTTCCCCCCAGTCAGCAGACACACTGTTGTAGTGGTGTGATTGGTTTCTTTGTGTGTGTGATTGCTTTGTTCAGGAGGGCATTACCGTTTAGATGGATCAGACAATCCAGTGATCAGTTTCTACCCATCCCGTAGTCTGCTCCAGCCAGGAGGGCATTATGGTTTAGATGGATCAGAAAATCCAGTGAGCAATTTCTACCCATCCCGTAGTCTGCTCCAGCCAGCCTGTTTGCATGGTTGGTCAACTTTTTAGTGTTGTTGTTGTTGTTTTGTTTTTGTTTGTTTATTGTTATGTTTGAACTTTGTTGTTATGTTTTTTTGTGGGGTTATTTTTGTTGCTGTTTTGGTTTTTTTAACCCTTTCACTGCCATGTTGGCTGAATAGCATGGCTCGCGCCTGTAACCCAGATGTCAAACTTGTTCAAAATGCAGTAACTGTAACTGTTGTCCTGGTGTATAAAAAACAAACCAGCCACAACTCTTCACATATACACACGTTTTGTTTCCTTCGTACAGCATGTCATGCAAAGGAATTCTGTCAGTGAGTGACCAAACGTGTGTGGCAATGAAAGGGTTAATTGCGTTTTTTTGTTTTGTGTTTTTGTTTTTTGTTTGTTTGTTTGTTGTTGTTTTTTTGGGGGGGTTTCTTGTTTTTGTTTTTTTTGAAGGGTGGGGGGGGGGGTGTTGACAATCTTACACACACACACACTTGCACACAAAATCAGTCAAAATAAATTTGGGGGCACTCGTCATGTAGTGAAAAAAGGGTGGGGGCGACAGCATGATAGTTATGCACTTGCAATCCTTGTGCTAAAAGGACCCTTTTGTGTGAAGGTGCACCATCTGGTATGAATACGGTTCATCTGTTTTGTCTTTTTTGAGTTGAATACTGAAGAGTTTGTGTGAAGTGCTTGAAAAACTGTTTTGTGCTTTTGCCCCGAGAATTAAGTATCTACTCAGAGGCAGGGAGTGAATTGTGGGTTTCAAATTAGATATTGCACTTTTTTACGTATGTAATCTCCTCAGTGTAGAAGCCACGTGGAGAGGCATCAGAGAGCGTAGCGCTGTCTTCTTGTCTACTTCATGTCTTACAGCTGGTCTCTTACACGCTGACTGTGGGGAAGCTTTGGGTTTCACATATCACTTTGTACATTGGATTGTATGCGTAAGAGTGTGAAAATCCAGGGGGTTATGCTGTACCCAATAAATGGTACTTAAGCGATACTTGGGAATTCTGTGTTCAAGGTATTCTGAGTTGAGAGAGATTTGTCCATGTGCATTTGAAGCAAGGTATTTATAAACAACTAGAGTGCTACAAAGAAAACAAGCTCTGTTTTACACACACACACACACACACACACCATATACCATCAAGGAAATGAATTTGGGATACATCTACACTTTTATTGCATCTAAACCGTACTGTAGTTTGATGGTAAAGAGACCCTCCGACCCTCGAAGGCTCTTGGCATGTATTGAACTGTGTGCTGTTACGACTGACTGTACACCGTATGTGGTGGAAAAGGACGGTAAACTCCCAAACACCCACCCACCCTGTGCGCAAATCAGTGCAGTATGTGACTCCTGGCAAAAGTTGAGATTAACATTAGGGAAAACTTCCCTGCCTGCACAATCGACCATGGCAGCGAAAAGAAAATCAAGCTGTTAAACAAAATCTTCATATTTGTTTCATTGATGATGCTGGATTATTATCATCCATTGCTTCTGTGAAGAGTGCGCTGGATTCAGACAGCCCTGAAAAGTGTCACACAGTCGTGAAATTTAGCTTTTCGCCATATTGACCTGCACTATACTTTATGAATTTAGCATCTCCTTGCTTCCTTTCCGCTAACCATAAAAGATCCTCTTTTCTTCAGAACATCAATAGAAGACCTCAAGTGCTGGAAAAGTGTTTTCTGTACATATGTGAAAGTAAAGAGTATGTATTGAAAGGATCTCTGCAACTTGAAGTGTTTCACCCAACTAATGTTTTATCACAGAAAATCCACCACAACCATGCTCACTTGCATATAACATGCGTACACTGACAGACACACACATAAACATACACACACACGCATGCACACACACGCGCACACAGACATACGCATGCACACAGACACACACACACACATATTCACACATGTGCATGCACACAGACACACGGAAATAAATAGAAATGACAAATACTTACCTACAGGCTATGTATCAAATGACACAATGTAAAAAAAAAAAAAAGCAGTGTTGAGATATAAAATTATGTACATCACCGTCACCACTGTGACTAATTTCTGTGTACGTATACAGCACATCTAACTTCTAAGCCAAGCACAACTCATCCTGCACGCAGACGTCGTCCCACCTACCCCCCACCCGCTCTTCAAGTCGTGGCCATTATACTATCGATCACCTGCAGAGCAGATGTACACAGTGGAGTGGCCAACCGTCAAACTTAAAAGGGCTTGACAGGACTAAAGAAACCCAAGACAAAACTGAACAGTTTCAAAAACAATACGCGGGAGATGAGATGGGGTGAGAATTTTTCTTTTCTAAGCAGAGATGCCAGCTTGGAATGAACTGAACTAAATGCACAGACTCAGAACGCACACTGAAAAATCTGTGACTTAAAACGGTCCTCCTTCTTTCTCATGTTTTCTTCTCAGTAGATGCCAGCTCTACCACAGTCATGAGTCACTTGGGCTAGACCTGAACAAGTCACCGGTGAACTGCCTCTTATGCGCAGTCATTTATCAATGAGGCCATAAATTGCTTTACTTAGGGCATCATCAGGGTCGGTACATGATTCCCATTCAAAGCAGCAGGCACTTTTTCTTTCTGCGGGGACTCATCCTGAAGCTGTCGCCCTGGACACGTGTTGCTGAGGCTGAACGCCTGGTGATGGGCGTCCGTTCCATCGACAGTGAACTTGAGGTCTATCTCCACACACCTGCACACAAGGCGTTTTTTGGTTTTGTGTTTTTTTGTTTTTTGTTTTGTTGTTGTGAAGATCAAAGCACTCAACACAATTACACAGGACGAGACACTCACCAGAAAATGATGAACAGCCAGTATTAGGCCCTCTGATCAAAACAAAAAACAAACCACAGATGCTTTTCCTTCTTAATTCATTCTTCAGCTTTCTACACTACTTCTTCTTTCTTTTCCTTTTTTTAATACATCAGACTTCTTTTTTTCACCTCACAGCTGGGGCCAAATATTTGTGCTGGCCTTTTTCATGTTGCGCCATTGCAACATTGCGCCATCTTTAATATCACCCACACATGGTGGAAAAGGACGTTCAACTCCCAACCCCACCCCCACCTTCTTTTTTCACAAGAATTATGTCCAAGATATGCATGCATGTGCTTATGTTTTTCTTTTCCAGAACACTTCATGGTTTCTCTTTCTGAAATCAGCATATGTCAACAGTTTCTCAGTCACAAACACAAAAGGAGTCAGATTACCTGTGATTCAATCGATGAGGGTGCATCATGAAGACGCCTGTAATTTCCGTGTCCTGTTTGACACGGAAGGACCGTCGCAAGTGGAGGGTAGTGTGTCCCCAGTGAGTTTCCCTAATTGGCAAAAGAACCATTCACTTCTTAAAAACTGGACAAACATTATAGGGGCTTACCACATGTGACATTGCATTGCCTAACACTTTCGCTTAGTTTAGTCAGTGTGCTAAATGTCTGATCAAACCTGCGATATCAGAGCACAGAGTGATCACATAGATCATAATTATGTTTTGTAGACAAAGCAATCGCAGTCCTACTAAATACTTATTCAAGTGAGCTTCATTTTGCAAGGACACATCAATTATGTTTACAAAAGAGAAATTGCCAGGACTGGTCACAGATTCTAAGAAAATGCTGTGGAATATTTACGGTTCATATGGCGACGTGCTGAGTACGGTTCCTCCAGGGAAATCGACAGTGAACCACGTGACGAAGCCAGTGATGCTGGTATGACCAAAACACCGGAAACTGAAGGGACTCTGTACAGACAGAGGAAAAAAAAACAAATAAATGCAGATCGTTCAAATGTAGACTCCATTCGGCAAGCCCCGAGGCCAAAGCCCCGCCCCTTTGCCATGTATTGCCAAAATACAGAATGTCCAAGACATCATTGTATGGGAAAAGAGGTGATTACAAGATGAAAGAGATTGACATAATGGTCTTTTTTCCTCCAGTGACATCAATGGACTAACTGCTTTCTTTCGATGTTTCTGCCATACATACCATAAACACATGCAAGCCCTGATGCAGATATACAATTACAGATAAAGGCACAGAACAATGGCAGACTGATTAACTGTGAAAGGCTTGACCGAAGAGGTGGGTTTTCAGGTTGGATTTGAGGGTGCGCAGTGGTCTAATAGGAAGCGTATCGGATTTAGCCGCTGCACTACTGAATGGCCGTCACCATTGTCATGGCGATGAAGCGTGGGTTCGAGCCCAGGTCGAGCTTGTGATATGTGATACCGGTTTTTACTGGCTGCCGGGCTGCTCATCGGGGGTTTCTCTCCGGGTTATCCGGCTTTCCTCCCCCAGCAAAATTGTAAAAAAAATATAGGATAGGTATTGGGTGGCGCTGCACCGCGGAGATGCGCTTCCCCCAGGGGAAGCAGCCTGAATTTCTCGAAAGGGGTAATAAAGTAATAAAAAAATAAAAATAAATAAAATAAAAACTGGGACATTGTGGGAAAGAGCACAAATTTTGAAAGGTAATGTGTTCAAAACATATGGGGCTGAAAGAACGTCTGCTGTACAGCCTGATGATCTTAGAAATGGCACCAACCAAATTCTTCTCACCTTGACATGTTCCACCTCATCCGGTGACACGGTCTGGAGATCAAAGGAGCACACTTTGGCAGCGTGAGCCTGCAGTGCTTCAGGCGGGACAACTCGGATATCTGCATCAGCTGTGGAAGAGTTAACAAAGAAGGTTGGAGCTCAAAGGGGGAAACACAATATTCACTGAAAATGTTTGATAACTGCATATTAACCCGTTAAGCAACAGTATTGTCTGCATTTTGTTACTTAGAAGCATGTGTGTGGCACCTAAGGTGAACTGTGTGCATGCTGATACAAGAGAGAAAATGCAGTTAGTGAGTTGCAGCAAGAGACGCAAACAACAGAACACCTACCTGACAAACAGGCGTGAGCCGCGGGAATCATTGTTTCCATGGAAACTTTGTATGCATCCTTCATTTCACGCCAAAAGTCTAACCTGTTGACCATTAAAACAACAGTCAGTAAGTTTTTCTTCTTTCCCAGCACTAAAAGCTAGATTCGTAACATGAATCGGCAAAAATATTCATGAAAAATTCCCAGCCCATACCTTTCCAAGTATTCTTCATCATACATTGGAGCAAGGAAGAGTGTTGCCTTGCAGGGGAACATCAAGCCACCCTGAAACATACAGAGATCAACATAGAAAATATTTTCATGATTCGTCACAAACAACAGTCTCAACACTTATATAATACATTTATTTCAACATACCATCAAATGAACTATCAGACAGACATACATTATAGAACTTTCTTGTACATGCATTTTGAGATTAGCGCAGGATAACAGGCAGTATAGACTTCTGAGCTATTCTCAAAATGGAGTTATGCAAAAATTCCATGACGACGCCAGTATAAATTGATTTTTAGCTGACTGGAGAGGAACTCGATACTTACTGGTCTGAGAAACTTGTCGCGAGCTCTCAACACAGACGGCAGCATTGACTCGTACAGTAAACTGTACCCCTGCAAGAAAAGTACATAAACACATGATTTACTTATAATATTACGTATTATGATATGAAATTACTTAAAAATGCAGAGACCTGATTAGAGCTTAGAGATCAAGATCAAGATCTTCTCCAAGAAAGAAACTTGATAATAATCATTACGATTATGAAAACAACAACATAGAAGTCCTGAGACACTTTTAGTTTTACATCATTACGACCTAAAGTAACCTTACCCTTTTTTTTTTAAAATGCAGTCTCCATGTATTTAGTCTTTACTGAAGGTACGAGATGTGTGTGTGTGCGCGCATGTGTGTGTGTGTGTTGGGGGGGGGGGGGGGGGGGTATATACGTTTTACATAGCCGTTAAGGTCGCTAACCTCATATTTAAATTATTTATCTACATGCAGTTTCCTATGTATTTAGTTCTTACGGTATGTGATGTGCTGATGACTTTTATATACATGTGTGGGGGGGAGGTGAGCATCTTATCTTATATATGTATTTACTCGTTGAGGTCTGTGATGTGTGTTTAGTGCCGCTGTTTAACAACAAATTGCCTAAATTGGGATAATAATAAAAAGAAATTGTCATTTTGTTATTTTTACAACTGTAGGTCAAGTTTCTTTCTTGGATAATCTCTTGAAGCGAGAACTTACTTGGTACATCACAATCTGTTTAAAACAAAGATGATGAAGGCAGGTAGTATGCCCAATAAGACTGCTGGTGGTGAATACTGATGTCGCTGTGGAATTTTGACCGAAACTCCATTCTGAGAATAGCGCAGAAGTGGTGTAAAAATGCATGTCACTCTGCGCTATTCTCAAAATCCAGTTTCACCAAAATTCCACAGCAACACTCGTATACACATGTGGTGACGTGTGAGGAGAAGAAGTGCAAAGTCCAATGACATGAAAACACACCCTCAAATTTCCTTACCATCCATTCACTTATAATAGCATCCACCTTCTCCGGTATCTCCACCTCCTGAAACAACAACAGCACAGTCACCAGTTTACATGATGGTATGGTATGGTATGGTATGGTATGGTATGGTATGGTATGGTAGACTTCTCCACGGCGCACATATCCATCTCCTCTGAAATGCTTGTGGCGCCGCAGGACTGGAGGACTAAGCAGTGAAAGCCTGCTGCAGCTAAGTGCTGCTTAATGTGCAAACCTCCACCCTGCTATTCACTCTGGTGCGTGTGACAGTCTTTCCGTTTTCCTCAACACCAGCCACAGCCTACTCTTCTTTGAAAGATGGACATGGGAATTTCAGCATGCACACTTGATATGTGTGTGTGTGTGTGTGTGTGTGTGTGTGTGTGTGTGTGTGTGTGTGTGTGTGTGTGTGTGTGCATGAGGGCGGGCCAGGATCCGAAGTCGAATGCCTTAAACACTGAACCAAATCCCCCTGTTTTCAAAAACGTCTGCAAATTTCTAGATGTGTCACCAACAAGACGACTGATAAAAATTACAAAACTACAAGCTCCTTAATTCACATGATATGTATGGGGAGGGCCGCTAGCACGTACACTCTGAGCTGCTTCAAGAAACAATAGTGAATACCTCTGCAAGCTTCTGTATGACCTCAATTCTGTCCTCCATGTTGTTTTCCGTGATGACTTTCTGTGCCTGCTCTGCCATTTCACACGCCTCAATGGCATACACTGCAAACACAGTATGACATCCTCAGACAATCGCTCTAAAAGTCATTAACTTTCATAGACACTGAGATAAAATAAGGTTAACACATATTTCAGGCAGGCATTCCCCATTCTTCCTGTCCTTTTCCCAGAAACTGTGTACTTTAAGTTTGGGTTGTTCTGTGCAAGAAGCAGGCAAGAAAAATGGTTCTTTTCAATGCTGGTTTTTCTTTCTTTTTCTTATTTTTTATCGGCATGAAAGAAGTTGCTGCCTAAATGCACCTTTGGATGGATCTGGAACTGCTCATGGTTCTGAACCGGACAGAGTCACAGAAGATGAATAGGAGTATTGCCAACTGCTGAGCAAAGGAATAGCATAACTTAAAAATTGGATTAAGCAGTGAAAATCTTACTGGCTTACCTTTCTTGGCTCCTGCCTGAACGGCAAAGACACTGAGTATACCGGTCCCTGCCCCTACATCCATCACGGTACCTTTGTACAGATGGGGGTAGTTCTTCAGCAGGGCATATCTGGGGAAAAAAATCTCTGTTATTTGTACCTGGCATCCAGAGATCACACCTAACAAACGAGTCCCTTCAGTTTCAAATTGTGTGTGTGTGTGTGTGTGTGTGTGTGTGTGTGTGTGTGTGTAGCAGCGAACAGCTGTCAAATACATTCAGCACACCAGAATGGCATTTATGGGGGTGGGGTGGGGATGGGGGGGGGGGGGGATTATGGGAGATAATTTCAAACTCGCTCTGCAACTGTGCATCAAGGGAGATAAAGTAATTGGCATAACTTGGTATACATCTGAGTTATCTGACTACCAAGCACAGAACATACTTGTGTGATGTTCCGCACTCAGAATGACTCACCTGTAAGCGTTTGTTCTAATTGCATCAGACAGCATCTCCTCATGCACATGTATAGTGCTGTAGCCCCTGAAGATCAAACAAAACAAAACGAAGTGGGTAAAAGTCCTGACTTCCACACTGACTGGTTTTTCAATTCTCACAGCAAGGCACAGCACTACATCAAAGGTATATTACAGGACTGAGCTGTTACACATTTGCTGCCTATCTTACTAACTGTCCTGCTAAGCTACTTCAGGACTTGCAGATCTGCCTGCAGATCTGAGAAATGCGCCCACACTGTCTGTTTTCAAGAGCAATCTGAAAACGTTTTTTTTTTTTTTGCAAAGCTTTCCATTAATTCCCTCAGCCGCGTGCTGGTCTTTGTTGCTTGAGCGGCGTGAGGCCACAAATACCTAACACCAGTAATTTTCTAACTAGTCAGTTTCACCAGTGTATGTCTGTTCATCGTTGTACAATGTGCGCGAGTGTGAGTGAGTGATAGGCGCACTGAGTTTGTTTTTTTTAAAGAAATACGCCCTAGAAATACCATTTATTATTATTATTATTATTGAAATTTCCATGATCCAAATGGAGGAAAAGTACATAGCGTTCAGTGACGAAGTGGAAAAGCCACAAGTGCACATCTGCAAAACAGACAAGTCGTGCACTGCGTCTCCATGGCCAAGCTCCCCCGGTTTTTTGTTGTTGTTGTTGTTGTTGTTTTTAAATTAGACTAGCAGGAATTTGGTGTGAGATATCTCCTCACTAAATCGAGTCAAAATCATGTGCAGACTCGCTTTCGGTGCCTGTTTCGGTCTGCGTACACACGCATGCATGTACCATCAAGTGTGCACGATAAAGATCCCAATTCCATCCTTCGAAAAAGAGTAGGCCGAAACGGCCGGTGGGTTGGAAACACGAACACACGCATGCAGGAAAAAAAAAAAGGAAGGCGCCGGTTCATGGCGACGCGCTTCCCCCGGGGGAAGCAGCCCGAATTTCCCCTACTACGGTAGTGGGACGAAAAAGAAATTCCAAAATCTGTGCAATTTGATGCATTCTGGCATGATATTTAAGTGACTCAGAGGAGGAAACAATTTTTTTTTTTTTTTTTTTTTTGGGGGGGGGAACATTTTAGCCAACGGTACAAATCCGCCTTAAGTGGAAGAATTTAAGCCCTGCTGCTTCTAACTAGAACAACAAAAAAGAATGAAAATACCTTTCTAATACTTAGCTGAGTATCAAATAGCAAAATGCTGCCTTTAAACTTTAATGCTTGCACAATCTACCATTTCTACCATCATTCAGTAAAAGGGCCTAAGCCAAATGGAGTTGATAAGCACTTAGTCCCGTTAACCATCTGACAGTAGATTTGTACTTGAGATCAACAACTGCACCTGAAATAGTCGAGATCAACATTTGTGGTGAGAACAGGTATTCCTGTGATGCTGGAACTTCTTCGCTTTCTGATATCATCGTCCATTTTCAACCTGCAAATAGAAAATGATTTATTAGACCACAACAAGACAAGGTGTTGCAAGTTATACCTCCCTCACAAACAAAGGATTGATTCAGCTAAATCATTCGAACCAGCTGTGCCATCTCTCTCACTCTCTCTCTCTCTCTCTGGAATATTCAATTTGTTGTAAGGACCGCGGTCCCTGACTCAGATCAGATGAAAGTCACGAGAAAAATTTCAATTTCAAATTTGTTTTTAAAGAGACGTCCTGTGCACTGCTGCTTGAGAATAAACATAAGTTTGTAGAACTGTGCACATACACAAAAAAGTCACAAGACAAAACTATTCCAAACAGATGTGCTGAAAAAAAACAAAACAAAAAACTTGAATAGTTTTACATTTTAAAAATAAACAGCAAAAAAGCACAAGAAAAAACAACCTGTATTTATTTTTTCAGGCACTTAATTCACTCTGTCTTACATTTAGTATAAACGTCGACACACTGGATTCATACTCCTGTGGCTTACTGCCTATGTATCCCTATCTTCCTTCCTGGTGGAAATGTGACCGGTTCATGTGTTGCAAGTAGGGGCACTAGATCCTTATTTGCTTAAAAAGCCTGCAGGCAAGTTTAAAACAACAAAAAAAAGGGGCCCGTTTTTAGGAAGGTTACTGTTGAAACGCATAAAAGTGTAGGGCACAAAGATCCAGCGCTGAAGCATTTGTTATTTCAGATCTTACGTTAAAAGTTTGTACAGGGAACTGAACTCAAGGTGGGTGAATGGAATCTGAATAGAATCAAACTTCAAACAACACTGGGAAATGTATGACGTCACCATACACTCACTACGTGAAATACTGCAGAACTGAAATTTCATGTCCATTTACATTGTTCTTTACCGAATCTTTTTTTTTTTTTTTGGTCGCCCCAACTCTTTTGCCAGTTCCAGTGGTGTTCCTCCCAGGTAATGGGTGGAATCCACGGAGGGCTCAGAAGCTGGGGCAAGTTTTATTATGCATGATGATGGAGATGAGGATGATGGTAAGATGATGCTATGGAGGACCACGTGGTTTGGGACTGCGGGACAGGGCCGCATTATACGCTTCCTGTCATTAATATCCTGGCATTAACCAGGCCAGGGAACTACAGCGTCTGCGGTGCCGGCCGTGTAATCATCAACATCATAAGACGTGTCATACCAAGGGAAGCACCCCCAAACTCACACCCGTGAAGTGGGTGAATCTCGGCTGTGTGGCAACAGCCTCCCCATTTGGCCCATAGCACACCCGCTCTGTGTAGGAGCCGACCTAGGTAGGAAAACTCCCGCTTGCTTCGGCTGGGACTCGAACCTGGGTCTCCCGGTCCATGGTCTGAAGTGCTTACCACTACACTACGGGGGGGGGGGGGGGGGGGGGGGGGGGGGGGGGGGGGGGGGGTGTTCTTTACCGAATCTTTATACCAGTGAGGCAGGAGCAGCTTTGAGTTGGACAGAATTACTTAAGTTTTCTTTTCACTTCTAAAGCTATTAGCAATGTATGACTGGGTTTTTGTTTGTTTGTTTGTTTGTTTTGTTTTGTTCTTATGTATTTAACTATGAATCATTTTTGAATCGTTGCACAGCGACTTCCCTGAAATTGAAGATATGTTAATCTGGATTGAATTGAATCAGCGATTTCAGAGAGAACAGTTTCAGAGTTTGAATAGAGAGAGGGGGGATCGTCACATGGTAACTGAAAAGGACAAAGTGCTTGTCGAATTTAGACCGAATAGGCCCTGCTTCCAGACGACAGGGCGGGAGGAGGGGAGGGGGGAGGACAAAGAGAGAGACAGACGGACAGACAGAGTCTTTGATATCTCACTTTAAAGTGTCACATTTCTTTTGCTGCTGAATTTACTTCCACGTGTCCCGGACTTTGCGCATCGTCATCTCGCCTGACTATGGACGCTATGCACTTCTATTACATGTAGCGGCGATACGGAAGTTGTTTAAACAGATAACAAACTAGACTGGGGAGTACATCTGGCTTATTCACCGGCCTCTTCAAAATCTGAGTCGGGCAGTGAAAAGAAATTCTAGACACCAGTAAAGCCCGCTGTTTTCTTTTCTTTTTTTAACCGTGAGAATCGCTACCAACTGTGACATCACACGTCCGCATCCATCTCTACACACACACACACACACACACACACACACACACACACACACACACACACACACACACACACACACACTCACAGGGGTGCTGGTTGTTGTTTTTTTCTCCTATTGCCCGGGTCTTGTAAAAGGCCAAACACAAGAACGGACGTTTTTGAGTTTCTAACTGTTGTTATATATTGTTATATACGGCACTAAAACACAAACGTTACACCTCAATTTTAAACAATTATTTACAGTTTGATGCTACTGCCGGGGGGGGGGGGCTGTAGTACCAAAGCACCCCCCCCCCCCCCCCCGATCCGGCCCTGCTTACAATTGGGTATTAAAATATGACTACCGGACATGACACTACAGGTCAAGTGAGAACCTTCTCTAAGCAAAGATCACTTCACTTCAATATCACATCCCCGCGCTCGGAAAAGCCCATAATTATGCGGTCCACTCCATCACTCAGCGAAAAAAAAAAGAAAGAAAGAAAAAAAAGGAGGACAATAAAGCACCACTGGCAGCATGGCTTTAAAGTGAGACCATGGTGGCTATTTTTCTTTTTTCTTACAAATGTAGGAACTAAGGAAGTGTCGCACGGATGCAAAGTCAGCATGGCGATGTCGCCAGTGGCAACGGACCTCCTCGTTTCACACAAGTAACACGGCTACTTATATACCCAGCTTTTCCTCAGCCTTAACCTGGCTGGTGTGTTGTCCGTATGAATGGAAAATTTCTGTCATAAAAACCTTCCACTGCTTCGTGCGGAAGGAATGTTTTTTCCAAAACCTGTGCCAAGTTTATCATTAAAGATTTTGGTGTAATACAGACAGCCTACAAGAGATTGTACAATGGTAATTCCATGATTTATGCGGGAAAATCTGAGGAAACCCATGAGCTTCTCCCGAAAAAGATGTAGACGGAATTCTCCTCTGGTGCCAAACCGGGAATGAGGTACCCACTTCTCTCCGCGAAACAGCCCTGCCGCACATTATGCGAGCTACGGTAACAGACGTCGAAAGAAACTCAGTAGCTAGTCTGTCACAGTCTGTCGGGCAGTGAGTAACTCAGTCAGGTATTTCTGTCTCTGTCTAGCCGTATGTGAACTATGGAAGGAAATACCGACAGAGAATTTCTGCGAGGCAAGACTTTCATCATCAGCACTGAGTTCACAGAGGCCGGGTGGGTGTTTGGGAGTTTAACGTCCTTCTCCACCAAGGAAGGGTGATATCAAAGACGAGGCAACGACTGAGAAACAGGCCAGCATAAATATTGGCCCCAGCAGGGATTCGAACTCAAGGCCCCAGCATTGAAAGTCCAGCGCTCTACCATTCGGCCATCCCGACTCCCCTTGAGTTCAGAGAGAGAGAGAGAGAGAGAGAACTTTAGTTCTCCAACTGGGTACACAACACATGCTTAGTCTGCAAGAATACTGTTGTTTTGTTTTGTTTTTTCACAAAGCTGTTCAGTGATGAATTGCTGAAAACAAAAACTTTAAATAAATGAACATATGAGTTTAGTAGAAGTCAACAAAAAATGAAGCCGGCTGAACAGCGGTTCGGTTCACACACACACACACACACACACACACACACACACACACACACACACACACACACACACACACACACACACACACAAAATACCGTTCTAAAAATGAATTTTAAAAAAATACCGTGCTTTAGTCCAATACACACATCATAAACTCTCTCTCTCTCTCTCTCTCTCTCAGAGGACTTCAAAACAAACGCGGGAATGAGCAGCATAAAGACGGTAACAGACGGGGGATACCCACTAAGAGAAGAGTAACATAGACGTGTTGGAATGTGGGCCCAGTGCCAGCCACGTGCACTACGGATGCCTGCTCAATAACTGGTGCTCAGTAGAATAATGTGCGCTGCACATGAAGATGTCAGAAAATCTAGCGTAATGGCGCAGTCAAAACTGAGATACGCAGAATAGCGGAATGTTTAAGAAAGGACAGTTCACCGGCAGTTGTCTCTTAGTTATGGGAGGGGGAAGGGGAGGGGTGGGGTGTGGGGGAGATCATGCGCAACACCGAAATGCTCAAAACACGCCTACAGGACAACAGACAAAGGGGAGTAAAAGAGGAGGGTGGGGGTGGGTGTTGGGGGTTTAACGTCCTTTTCCGCCACATATCAAGGACGGGGCAACGATGAAAAAGCCAGCACAAATATTTGGCCCCAGCCGGGATCGAACTCACGACCCGAGCATTGGAAGTCCAACGCTCTACCATTCGGCCACCCCGGCTCCCCAGTAAAAGAGGAACTGGGAGGGGAAGGGGAAGAGGAACAGAAAAGAGGGGGGAGGGGGAGGGGTGGGACTGGGAGAGGGGGGATTGTTGTTTTACCAAACGCCGGCCAAAACAGCAGAGAGGACCGAACGCAGACGTAGGATGTTGACAGAAGGTGTGAGCATACGATTTTGTTGTTGAACCACTTCACCCAGGTCTCGGGACCCTATTTTTTTTTCTTGCACCTTCTGTCACTTTCCAATCACTTTCAATAGTCTGCAAGCAGTGAGAGAGTGGTTCTGTGGGGAAATGACACCTACACACACTTATAGTACCCTAATTTCATCTTTGCGGTCTACTATGTCAGCAACGAGAGGGCTCTCATCTGGGAAACACTTTCATGTACAGGCATTAATCATACTAATATCAGGTTATGTTTTTCCTGCACTAGTTCCCCCTCAGTACAATAATATTGAAAAAAAAATGAAATACAAAATAGGCCAGAATGGTGACAATGAATTGTCGCTTGGCTAGAGGGTCCCTGAGAACTGTGCCTCAACCTTGAATGAAAATTATGATCAGGTGTATGGAAGGGGGGGGGGGAGGCGAGTTGGGGGGGAGGGGGGCTGGCTTACCAACTGCCCTAATCATGCCTGGTCCATTTTTATGGACAGCAGATTCACAGTAAAGAATGAAAATACAAATAATAATGATAATACCTATATCACATTGTAACCTTTAATAAATAATAGAACTTTTTCTAAGTGCTTAAAAAATAGAATAACAAGTGTAAAGGAAGAAATATATGCAAAAATATACAGAGCCATATGGTCAGGGCCTAGGCACAATGAAACGCACATGTACATGCACGCACATGATACAACAGTTAAATGGTGTTCGCGGCTAAAAACAGATGGGTTTGAAGATTTTTCTTGAACATTATTAAGGGAGGGTGACAGATGGAGAGAATGAGGGAGCGAATTCCAGGTGATAGCAATGATCGACTTGCTGCACATTCAGCATCAGACTGAGAAATCTACATCAGTGAAAATTAATGTATATATTGTAATTACATGATTTCATAAAAATCAAGATTTTTATGTGTTATAATTACGCCGGCTGTCACAGGTGTGTGCGTGTGTGTGTGTGTGTGCGTGTGTGTGTGTGTGTGTGTGTGTGTGTGTGTGTGTGTGTGTGTGTGTGTGTGTGTGTGTGTGTGTGCGCGCGCGCGCATGCACAAAGAATTAATGAATCAAAGAAACTGTAATTTTACAATGGTGCAGATTTTGCAGTCAAGAGACAGACAGACAGACAGAGAGAGGACAAGACTGGACGGAAAGAGCTAATCCCATTACTCTGAGAAAAGTTAAAATTACACAATCAGACAAACTCAAACTGAAGGTTTGCTGGGACAAAAAGTAAATGGTAAGAATTATTTGTCATGTAATAACAACAACAACCAAAGACCACAACAAAAAATACTGTACAAAAACTACTCAACAAACTACACAGCACTTTCAAGCTTCACAAATACAAGCTTCTCTCGTGCACACCAGAGAAGTGCTGTAATAATTAAACTCCACTCGGCTATAACTTTTCTACGTGCTCACGTGTCTTCTGTGAGTGAAAGAGTCAACGTGCAGTCCATAAGAACTCACTACGTGAGGAGTTGTTTGCCTGTGTGTCATCGTTTTACCTCGATAAGATGACGGGCTCTCCAAACATATCTCCACACGTAACATCTAGGATGTGCGCTCACAATGAACATGTAGCCGACATACCCATAGCCACAGAAGCCCATCTCATTTCTGCCATCCAGTGGCTCAACACAGTAAATCTGTGGCGTCATTTGATGGGTGAAGGGGGGACTTCCAGATGAAGACATTGGCGTAATGGTCCTTTTGCACAAAATGAGTTCATGGATGTAGTGTGTTTTGCCATAACACGGCAGCTTTGTCAATCAAATCAAGGGTTCCCTGCTATCGATACAGACAGAAAGGAGTGAGACTGATAGGACGTTCTGGCAGGGTACCCTCGAATACTCCCACACGTGTGATTTGTCTGTCAGAGTATTGCTGCACTTTGATCGGCTGCACTGACTTGTTACTCAGAATCTGGCTACATGAGCCTGAGGGAAACTAGAGTTAACTAGGGTTAGAAATTCATTTCTAATGTGACTTTGGGTCATGCATAATGTTTGAGGGACTTAATGTCTGCTGAATGGTTAAAGAAATTAATTGGAAGGGGGAAGGGGGAAGGGGGAAAGGGGAGAGAGGGGATCTGATAGCTAACAGACGTGACACACGTGTACGTACTGTCAAGTCTTTGTTACTAAGAAGAATGTCTAAGTACTGTATCACCATAAAACACCCACACCAAAATTGTATTCAAATTTTATATTAATACATATTTAATGCGGTATAATTCAGTGTTTACATGAACCACCTTTCTGTCACCTTTTCATTTGTTTACCTTTTAGCTGATTTTTTCTCTCTCCCATTCTGTCACCTTTTCATAAATTTGTTTACCTTTTAGTTGATCTTTTCTCTCTCCCATTTTCTCGTCTAAAGCCGTTGGTCTGGTGCCGCCGATTCTGAACTTCCATAGTGCACTACGATTACGACCAGCCGCGATGTGCAAATAAATGGTTTACTGTAGTGATTCGTCTCCCTTATAGTGTAACGTTGGATGTTTACGAAATTACATAGTCAGCTGGCACGTTGTGCCCATGCCAAGTCGGGTAACTCTCGTGCAGTGTGCTTACTTCCCCTCTTTATTAACGCATGCGCATACGTGATTTTGCATCTACTTCCGTCAGAAACCAAACATGCCGGTGGAAAACCTAGAAGAAGAAGGGCTCCCAAAGAACCCTAATTTGGAGTTAGCCCAGTTAAAATTTCGCCTAGGAACAGACAAATATAAAAACGATGAAGCTTCAAAGGCAAAACTTATGGAAGCCATCAAAACAGACAGTAAGTTATCAACCTTCGGTGTTGTCTCTTTTGTTGTTCTCAAAACTGTCAAGTCACTGATCTTATTTTCAGACAATTTTATGTTTAGTCTTTCTTATGGACGTTTTCCGATTTTGAGCATTGCCAGTGCGGTTTCATGTGGATTTGATAATGAAAATATGCTTTTAATAAAAATGCTGACACTGGCTTCACCTACAGTCTGTGTATCCAACAGTTTTGCAAGCAGCGAATTGGTGGCAAGTCTGGAAGTGGTATTGATGGTTCCACCTCCCCCTCCCTCACACGGAGTCAGATGAATAATATAGTTGAAGTATGAAGGTTAGGTGAAACTTAGAAGACAGCTTTCTCACCTGAACATCATTGTCAGTTCTTTCAGCAGAATCCGTGCATTTAGATAATCGGATTAAATCTCCCTTGTACTTCATACTATCAGTATCACAGACATGCACAGAGCGTGAAATGCACAAAGCAGAGGTGGTCGATTTTTCAAGTGTCTCCCCAACCCCCTCCCCCCCCCCCCCAAAAAAAAAAACCAAAACCAACAAACTATTCATGATGATATATATTGTTTTGACAGACATGGCGCCTTTCTACGAAGAGGTGTGTCACGATCTGGGCTGGAAAGTTGACGACAAGTTATTAGAGAAGATGAAGGCAGCTAATGAGGAGAAACTGAAGCAGCTTGATGAAGCGCTTGAGGACGCAGAGAAAAACCTGGGAGAGACAGAAATCAGGGACGCTATGCTGGCAAAGGCAGAACATTACAGCAGAATTGGTGATAAAGTGGGTGTGGCTATGTAACACTAGTAACAGAAAAATGTTTTGTGTTGAAAAAAAAAAAAAAAAAAGATCAAGAGCATACCTCCTTGCATGATTTCACTGATAAGTGTATACATGTGCACACACACGATTTGTTCAAAGCAGAACAGCTTGTTTCCACAATTACAGCTTGTTTACAAAGCCTCTGAAATTCCAAACAGAGTGTAGAATCTTAACTACAAAGTACTTAATATAGGCCTTAGTCCATTACAAAATGAGTGATCAGGAAATGAGTGATTTGTGTTCATCATTTGTGAAATGGGTGATTATAATTACAAATTTTATTCAAATCAATAAATTCTTAGACCATTTGTCAAAATTCTGTTTGTATAAATTTTCTGTTAGAGTAGTGGACACAACATTTGATCATAATTGATACATGTATGTGCAGCCTTTTTATTTTTTTCTCTCTTTCTGTTTCAGGCAGCAGCACTGACACAGTTCCGCAAAACCTATGACAAGACAGTTGCCCTTGGTTACCGACTCGATTTAGTGTTCCACTTGATCCGTCTGGGGCTGTTCTACATGGATCATGATCTCATCAACAAGAACCTGGAAAAGGCACAGACGTGAGGCTTTCATAGTTTAAAGTGTACTGGTGTCTGCAGCTCTAGCTTCACTGCGTATTTCGTGCTTTGTGTTTAGTAATGCACACTGTCAATACCTTTGTCACGTTTCAGTGTATTTCAGTGTGAGTGAGTGCAAAATTTTGTTAAGACGGTACATGCCCCTCTATCTCTCCTGCTCTGTGTGCGTGTGCGTGTGAGACTCAGACGTTTTTATCATTTAGACATTTGTCCAGAACAACAAAGTGAGTTTGTTGTAGTTAATAATCAGGGATTATGAAAAGACTTGTCCGACAGCCCACAGACTAGTGAAAATACCGTCGGACTAGTTAAATTATTTTACCACTTGCCCGCCGGACTAGTTGAGATTACCAGGCAAAGCTTGCTCTATTTTCACAGAGCTGAATGCACAAGGTACTGTCAGCGAGCCCCCCCCCCCCCCCCCCCCCCCCCCCCCCCTCTCTCTTTCTTTCTCGGTTTCTGTTGTGACGCTGGGGTGAGAGTAACTATTTGTGATGCATTAAAGAACATAACAGTTATCAAAATGTTATGAATCTTTTTTTTTCTTTTTTTTTAAATATAAATTTTATGAATAGGTCTATATTTGACAAAATGTATTTTTGGGCTAGTGGAAATGGTTTCGGGCTAGTTGGTTTTAAATCTTGCTAGCCCGAAGGACTAGCAAGATGTTTCAGCTTTCATAACCCCTGATAACAACACATACTGACATAGTAATGCCTTAATGGAACACACACACATGTATACACACCGCTGGACAGAGTTCACACCAAGAGTTTGGTTTGTGGGAGAGAGAGTGTGGCAGCGCACAAAAGATGTATGTTATGTTTCGAAGTTGCAGGGACCAAATGCCAGCATATGATCTCATTCTTTCTCACAATTTCTCTTGCAGTTTGATCGATGAGGGAGGCGACTGGGACCGACGTAACAGACTGAAAGTGTATCGCGGGGTCTACTGCATGTCCATCAGAGAGTTCAAGGAGGCAGCGACCCTGTTTCTGGACACCATCGCCACCTTCACGTCGTACGAGCTGATGGATTATCCCACCTTTGTCACCTACACTGTGCTTTGCAGTGTTATTGCTCTCGAACGCCCACAGCTCAGGGAAAAGGTATTATAAACATGATAGTAGTGTTTTCATGAAATTCCGCCATAGCCAGGGCTGACAAAAATTCATGGGTTCACTTGTTGGAAACGGGTAAAAGATACGTAGATTATGAAAAAGTAGAGCATATATGGGGGTTTTTTTTTTGTATGCCTTAGTCCATTACAAAATAATAATGCTCATGATTAGTATTTGCGCACCAGTACCTTTTTCCCTGCACATACTTATGCATACCTTCACACACTCATCTAAAGAGCACTTGTAGCTCAGACATGGTAACTGACTTATTCTGACTGGAAAAGGTAGTGTCATTTCGCCAGCACTGTCTAGAGAAAAGCTTTTAAGCTTTTCCGCCTCAAGGTGCATTTCTGACGGATCATTTTTGTCATAAGGATTTTTTTTGTTGTTGTTCAGGTCTCTGTTGAGGTTCAGTTGCAGTATTTATAATATATTACAAGGCCCCCCCCCCCCCCTTTTTTTTGTTGACTTTTTGGAGCATGTTTTTCCCTCATTTTAGATTTTAAAAATGTTTCATCTATGTAAATTGAAAAGAACTGTTGTATGGGAACCAGTCAGTTGCACTTCGTTTGTGGTTTGTCTTGGCAGGTGGTGAAGGGGTCGGAGATTCTGGAGGTGTTGCACGGTCTGCCAAAAATCAAACGCTATCTCTTTTCCCTGTATGACTGCCACTATGGGGACTTCTTTCTCTCTCTTGGTAAGTATGCTGAAGAGTGTCTGTATTGTTTTTGTCTGCCAGTTCCTGTATTTCAGAAGCTAGTCCTGACCTACAGCAATCAGTTGCAGTGTCTTGGGGTCACCTGGTCAGTTGGTGTTATTTTGAAAACTGGAATAGCAAAGTCTTGAAAACAAAATGAAGAAAAAACCTTGCACCCTAACCTAGCAGTGTGCTTATCCAGATTTCCAGTGTTTCAGCTTTGAAGCAAATATGCTGGCAATACATTTGGTTCTGTAGAATTTTGGACAAGAGAGGTGGCAATCTTTCACTTGACGCATGTAGCGACAGACGAAGTTGAAAGTGTGCTTTTCAAAAGTGTTTATTTTGATGGAATGATTGAACTTGTATGATGTTTGGTTCAAGCTTTTGACTGATGGTCTTCGTGGTTTTCTTTGTACGTTTAGCGGAGGTGGAAAATCTGATGAAGAACGATCGGCTCCTGGCCGCTCACTATCGGTTCTACGTGCGTGAGATGCGAATCATGGCGTACGCACAGCTCCTCGAGTCCTATCGCAGCTTGACCCTCGACTACATGGCCGACGCTTTCGGTGTCACCGTTGATTTCATTGACCAGTAAGTGTGACTGAATAATTTTATTTTTTACTGTTTGGGTTTGGGGCTGTGGAACAAAGGAATGTGTCTAGTTGTGATCCAGCAACCGTGGTGTCGTGCATTGGTACCTACTGTAACCTAGACTTCCCCTTAAAAGTTTAAGGCAGGGCAGTGCATTGTATTTAAAATCAACAGAGCGATTGAATGCCAGACTGGCAAATTCGGCAAAGTTTTATCAATTTTATTCACCTTACCTGGACATTTGCCATTCAGGCTGCATCGTGGTTTTACTGACCAGTCTGGTTGAAAACTCTTTGGTGCCTGGTCAAAAAGAAAGGTTTTTTTTTTTTTCACCCAGCTTTCCCAGATTTTGCACTGAGGTTGAAAAGTAAGGACGGTCGAAAAGTTAACGTCATTACAGTACGAATAGACAGCATAATGATGTCTGGAATGTTGGGCATTCCCAAACATTTGCTTCCTTTAAGTTTATTGTCCATTTCGGGTGTTGTCAGACATACACGTTGAGTGAAGGGAAATTACCACACATTATGACTATACTGTTTCAGAGAGCTGGCACGTTTCATAGCAGCGGGTCGCCTGCACTGTAAGATCGACAAGGTGGGCGGCATTGTGGAGACAAATCGTCCTGACAGCAAGAACTGGCAGTATCAGGTATGTCGGTGCCTGCACCTCCTGATGTGGTCCTCTTATCTGCTAAGAATATCAGGATAGTCTTTAGTACCTTTTGCTATAATATTTCACCATAGACATGTTAATCTCATATTGTTCATTTCAAACCGATTGTTGTCATGGAATTGTTAGTGTAAAGTTCTCCATTTTGAAAATAAACATTATTACTATTAGTGCAGAAGTGTAGAATGCCTGTCATCTTACACAGTTCTCAAAATGAAGTTACACAAAACTTCCATGACATCAATACATCAGAGGGAAAGAAAAAAAAAATACCTGCAGTTTTTTTTGTTTTTTTTTCTGGTTTCTTTGCACAAAGGTAGTACTGTTGGTCAGCAGAACATTGTCCTTCACATTGTGTTCCCCCCATTTAACCTGATTTTTGAAAGGATACGTTTTCTTTTGTCTTTTGCAGTCAACAATCAAGCACGGAGATATCCTCCTCAACAGGATACAGAAGCTGAGCCGAGTCATCAATATATAGTCCAGTCCCTCGTCTGTCTCCGTGCATCCCTTAATGTTTTCATGGACAGTCTGACATTTTCATTTGCTGGAGCAGATAACACTGAGCAGTGTTTCACCATTGTGCTCCCCTGACTAGGGAATTTCGCGCATGATCTGCTGAACTGAAAATCCAGTGGCTGCAGTTCGTAAAATGATGGATCAAGGTTTTTGGAATGGTTTGAATGTGTAGTCATTTTGTCGTTGAATGTGCAGTACGTTTTGTTCATTTGGGATTCACTGCATGTGAACACAATAAAACATTTGTCCTGTACTGTATGATGCGAGCTTTTGTAAATACTGAGAGATGTCCTTTGCTTGGCAGTACTGCGAGATGTCCTTTGCTCATCATCTCCAGGGCTGATGCGTGAAAAAGAGACTAGGCTGGACTTACTGTTGCAGGCTTGTCTTTGTCTCTGCTTATGCATTTTGTACAACTGTTTTAGACTTCGTTTAGTCAAACTAGTTTCAGACTTGCGTTTTGGTCTGTCTTCATGCATCAGGCCCTGGAGCATTTTTTTTCTTTCTTTTTTTTTTTTTTGGAGGGGGGGGGGGGGGGGGCAGTACTGGGTAGACCATGTTCAAGTGAGTTTGTTACTGTACTTTCTGGGATGTTCCCTTGCAACTAACGTAACAGAGAAAAGAAAGCGGCTCAGAGACATCTTAATCTGTTTACTAGAAAAAGGTGCACCATAAATGCATCCGTCATCCAAATTTGCCCGTCAGATCAAAGTTTCATAGCTGTACAAATGCAGCCCCTTCCTAGAAGGGGTTACTGTTTATTATGTCTCTTCAAGCATTCACACTGATCAACAGTGCATCAAAATGCACCAGTATGCAGTCAATGTCTGGAGGAAATCGTCCATCTACACGCCGCTCTATAAATGTTCATCCTGAGACATGAAGTTGACTGCATCACGAAGTAAACTAGATCTTTTGGACTAGAAAATGCATATTATATATATATACACACCCCAGTCAAAAAGGAAAGAAGCCTGCATAATCTATAGTTTGGTCCTCAGAATATGGAAAATCGCAAATTTTCTGATTATCAAAAACTTGAATACTTTTGAGCCCTGTAACTGGTAATGCATGTAATGTACATCGATCGTCTGCCAGGAAAAAGTCGTCATTGTGAAAGTTAGCTTGGAGCAATACACTGTGTGTCTCCACAAAACGATCTGTACTGATCAAAAACATTGATACTGGACAGGCAGAACATAAAATGTGATCATTACATCAGTTCCAAATCTGGCACGTAAGAATTCAATACTTGGTCAAGCTATTTTGTAGTTAGCAGCAGGTCTACAGGTCAAGCATATAAACATCTTCACGCATTACATCTTGCACGCCCACCACCACCACTGCTGCACATGTAAGTGAGCACTTCCAAGGCAAATAGAAATTTGTACACTGGAAACATTTGCAAAAGTCCCCAACATCCCTGCATCACTTCACACGCCAAGGAAAAGTATTGGTAGCAATATATAGCTTGCTCGTCAAAATGTGTACACAAATACGTGTACACAACAAACGGCAGAATCATTCTGAATATTACTGTTCTGCATGGGAAAAAGGGTAAATGCATCACACAACTCTTGAAGAAACCAATTACCGGTAACGCTTTATAAACATGCAAGCCATTACTGTTTTCATATGGCACAATGACTTTGCGATGTACAAAGAGAGGACACATACAAGAGTAGGATAATGCACAACAAAACCAAATATATTCATCTCCACAAAAAAAGAACTACACTGAGACATTGTGCACTTCAAAAACAGGATGGAAATACTTGTAGCTGTGTTTTTGTTTTGTTTTTTGGTTGTGTTTCTGTCAGACAAAATGATTCAATGTGTATATGGGCACGGAGACTGGCAAAAGGCCTCAAAACAGTATCAACATTCATACAGCTTGGATGGTCTCACGGTATCAAATGACAACACATGCACAAAAAGGCACCATAGTCACCTTGTCTATTTTACGGAAACCCATAAACCCATATCTGTTGGGCCTGGCAAAATACGGTAGTGTCCCCCCCCCCCCCCCCCCAAAAAAAAAAAAATAAATAAAAAAAAAAAGTGAATATTTTATGAATAACAATTTCTTACTGATTTCTTGACTTACATCCAACACAACAAATCTGAGAGAATCTGAGAATGCCACTCCTTGATTCAAGCATACAATTCAACAAATCAAGTCTCTATCATTTTCTTACATCATTTTTCAGATAACAATATATAAATCATTTGCAAGATACCATACTTAACATATAAAGCTGTGCAAAAGAGCACAACTTTCTCTCACAAAGAAAGGGAAAACAATCTGCATTCAGGCCACGCCAGCGCACACACAGTCGTCCAGGAGTATACCGGGTAGTGCCATTTGGGGAAGAGTAATGCTGCAAGGAGACCCTCCCTACTGGTGTACACAACAATTTATTTGTCCATTTGTGTCTCATATTCCATCACTTTGCAGGAAGAAAGGCATCTTGGTTGCTCTTTGAATCTGTAAATAAGCAATAGCAACAAAATAATAAATTATGGTCACTCCAGATAATTTCAACAGATGATAATGAGTGAACGAAGAAATGCCCTTCATCAGAGAAGTGATGTCAGTATGAACCTATGTCCTGGTAAACAGGAGAATGAGTCAAGACTTACGAGAACCCCACCACCCCCCCCCCCACCCCGACCTCCCCAAGAAGTGCACAGGGCATCCTCCAATCTGCTTTAAATACACTCAAAACATATCTGACAGATACCGAAATTAAGCCGGAAGACAGTTCATAATGATGGTGATGTGTACTCACTGAATCCACGTCACGCACTAGTGGTATTCCACAGTGACGGCCTTAGTCTTCAGATACTCCAGCAAGGCTTCTTGTCCTGCAGGAAACAGACAAGTATTATATTGTGGGACCACACAATCATGTTGAAGGCGCTGCAATACTTTTTTTTTCTTCAACTTTATTATCCCTATCAGGAAATTCCCCCGCCAACCAACACACCTATCCTATTTTTGCTCAATTCTGCTGGTGGGGGGGGGGGGGGGGGGAGCCAGATAACCCCAAGAGAAAGCCCCGATGAGCATCCCAGTAGTCAGGAAAAAAACGATATCATGTTACAAGCTCCACATGGGCTCGAATCCACCCTTCATCGCCATGACAGCGGTGATGCCGTTCAGTAGCGCAGCAACTAAGTCTGATGCGCTACCTACTTAACAACCGCTCAAAATTTATACTCATCAGTCTCATGCCACCATCATCCTCTCCAATGCCCCCCCACCCTCCCCCCTTCTAGTTCCAACACACACACACAGAGTTCCTCCATGGCACCCAGTCACCCACCACACACACGAAATGAAGTGCCCAATACACTATGCATTCAACCCATCACCACCATCAGTCCAGAGAACTCCAAGCTGACCACCACACTTACCTTGTGTGTCACAATGGAACTGCTTGAGTGCCTAAAAGAGGGGGTGTTTTTGTTTTTGTGTTTTTTTTTGTTTGTTTTTTTTGTTTGTTTTTGTTTTTTTTTTTGGGGGGGGGGGGGGGGGGCTATGCTCAATTATCATCCATATTGATTCAACAACTTACCCAGGTCCTTGCCGAAGCCTGACTGCTTGAAGCCACCAAAGGGAGCGGCCACATCGGTCTTGTTGTAGGTGTTGACAAAAACAGTGCCTGCCTGCAGACTGTCGGCCACGTGCAGCGCTTTGTTGATGTCACGTGTGAACACGCCAGATGCCAGGCCAAACTCGGTGTCGTTGGCCCGTTTCAACATACCCTCCACATCCCTAGAAAAAGCAAAGAGAGAGATCAACTCCTTTGATCATTTAGTTGATTGCATTTTGCACCAGTTTCCTCTTGTATCTGGTGGAGAGACTACGGGCAAGTTTTGTCATCGCTGAATGGATTTTGATTCAAAAGCTGTTTCGTTTGTTGTTGTTTTTTCAAAATAACACACCGTTCTTGTGACGTGTGACATTCTTTTCCTTTATTCAGAAGCTTATTGTCTCTACTGCTTTTTGTTTTTTTCATACCCATCCTGGAACTTGGAAATGATCATGACGGGACCAAACGATTCCTCTTTGGCAATCATCATGTGATCCTCCACGTCCGTGAATACTGTAGGCGCAAAGAACAGACCTGCAAAACACACATAATCAAAGCTAGAATGACAGTACCTGAAAACCCCATCTTCCAACATAACTGGGCTAACAAATCATTTGGAGCCATTCTGGTGTGTCTAGCATCGCACCACTGAGACAGTTTCTCTCAGCGCGTCAGCCAGCCAACAGAAAAGCACAAGCCAAAATGTACAGCGTCTGCCACAGTTTTGCCAGCATGGTTGACTGAAACTTTGCATCTTCAACTCCAACATGAAGTCAGTTCTGCTCTACGAATGCGAAACATGGAGGACAACAAAGACGATGCAGCAGAAGATCCAGACATTTTTCAACACCTGTCTGCCAGAGAAGATCTGAAACGAAGAGCTGTGGGAGCGAGCGGAACAGGAACCAGTGGCCAAGCAGATCCTGCGTAGGAAGTGGGGCTGGATTGGACACATCCTCAAGACGCCAGCATCCAGCACCACACGCCAAGCCCTGACATGGAACTTACAGGGGAAGAGGAAGAGAGGCCGGCCTCGCAACAGCTGGAGGCGGGACACTGAGGCAGAACTAAGCAAGCAGGGGACCAACTGGGCTGGAGTGGCAAGAGCAGCCCAGAACCGAGTGCGATGGCGAAGGGCCGTCGATGACCTATGCTCCACTTGGAGCCATGGGCCTAAGTAACTTGACTAAAATAGTTTCTGGCAGTAGCAGTTTTCACTGCATGGCCATACATCACTAACAGAAATGCAAGTACCTGTGTCAGTATTCATTTAATCAGTCTCAAAAATAAAACTGTGGATCTAAAAGAAACAACAACAAAAATGTCATGAGAAATACTGACCAGGCCGATCGACCTGTTTCCCCCCACAGACCAGAGTGGCCCCTTCCTTGACGCCGATATCACAATACTCGACAAGCTTCTCCATGTGGGCGCGGTGATTCTGAGGGCCATGGTCAGTGGACCGGTCCAGCGGGTCCCCGATCTTCATCTTGTTGATCTCTGCCAGCTGCCCACCAATGCCAAAAGTTTATTTCATTCATATGTCTGACCAATTTCACTACTTTTTTTTTTCTTTTTTCCTTCATTATTTCCCTGTTTTGTTTTTGTTTGTTTTTTGCTTTGTTTTGTTGTTGTTGTTTTGGTGGGGTTTTTTTGTTCGTTTTTGTTTTTTGTTTTTTTAGGGGGCGTCCTAGCACTAAGCAGGACACAAATATCATATGGTGAAATATATACTCAAAAACAGCAATGAAACATTTCTACAGGCCTCGAAGAGCTGACTGTACAAAGTGCAAAGCATCTGGAAACTCACCACTCTCTCTAGGAACTCATCATGAATGGACTCTTCCACAAACAACCGACCAGCAGCAATGCAGTTTTCACCTTTGTTGAAGAACACCGAACTACAGCCCTGAAAACGATACCAACACGTGTGTTTCATGGAAAACACACACACCTGTACTCTGCCGGTAGTGGCATACTAAAAATAAATCACACACACTAAAGTCAATGACAGGGTGGAGGTTTGCAATGAAGTAGCAACAGCAGGCTTTCACTGCTTCAGCATCCAGACCAGTGGGGCCATAAGCATTTCAGAAATGTGATGGTATCCCACAAAAGAGGGACAAAGTTGCACAGCCACTCTTGAAAATATAAAATGATAAGGGGTCAATTTTAGCTATTTTTAGATTTTTCCATTTTTGGGTCTTTCAACAACTCACACAACTTATTGTTATTATAATTATTATAATTTATTCAAAAATAAAAGTAATTTATAGCCACGTGAACAAGAGCAGTTTCTCTAGCCATGCTATACTGGCATGATAGCACCGTCACACTTTTAACAACCAGTTTCTAAAAATGGCCACTTTTCAAAAGAAATTTTTCAACAAATGTATTTCAGGCCTACATCATGCTGTAGAATACTGTTTATACCAAAAGAAAGCTTATTTTCTACACTTTCCATTGATACCAATACCTCCTATGCCCCAAATCACTATTTGTTCCCCCATTAATTTTTTTGAGGGAGCCTGTCACAAATCTTTCTTTCTAAAGACGCGAGCATTTCAGAAATGAAATGAACGAATTAAGTGTGCCGAGGATAAGCCTACCATACCATACCAAACGTGTGCAGCAAATCAATAAAAGTGGAACTTGCAAAGCTATGTGTTCATCATCCACAACCATTGGCTTACCCTGTCACGCTACAGCATTACACATAAGAAGCACTGGCCGTATCTGAACTGCACAGAGGCAAAAATTACAAAGCAATGGGGAATATCACCCAGCTACAAAATTTTCACATTACAAAACCAAAAGTTGTGCGCATGGTACTTTCCAAGCGTAGTATACCCAAACGAACAACCTGTTCACAACCAACAGGTACATCAAAGAACGAACAGTATTTTCAGGACTGTCCCACTCAAATCACCAACCATTCTGACTGCCTTCTCGAGATCACAGTCGCTGAAGATGACCAGCGGCGACTTGCCACCCAGTTCCAGGGAAACCTTCTTCAGATTGGCCTTGGCACAGCTGCAACAGAGGAAGATGTACATGTGAAGCTGGGTACCCACTTACTAACCGGACTGTACGGCTGTGCACGTGTGTGGCACAAATGTGATTTGGGGGTTTTCCACTGCTGTGACATCATCACAGCTATGGCTATTCAAAATCTCACCAGCTGTGACTATGAGTTTCACAGCAGATTAATCTGTCCATTCTGATTGGTTCCTTTTTTTGTGTGCGGATACTCTACACCACGCGGCACGCAAAGATAGTAGCCACAACTTGTATAACATCTTGCTGATTTAAATATTCAATGGCGAGTATTACGGCAAGTAACAGGATTTACTTCGCCCTTGAGTCACACTGACCAGTTAGGGTAGTGTACATCTTATTTTTATTGCTGAAGTTGATTAAATAACGCTAAATTACTGTAACTGCATCGATTTGTTGGGTCTACTGTAAGTCTACACTAATGAAAGAAGGTGAGTTTAGTGCATCTGCGGCCCTTCTGTTTGTAGCTAACAGACACACAAGGCACGACGACTGTGATGCAGACGTGCATTTTTCTCACTGTGTCTGATTAGTACCCCGCGTAAGGGACCATGCAGACGCACTGAATACTAGCATACAGTAAGTTTAGTGACAAAACAGGTTTTACATATTTCACCATGGTTCCACATGGACGAAGAGACAAACACAAGACACTCTGTCCAAACCTTTCCATGATAGTTTTGCCGATTGGGGTCGAACCGGTGAAGCCAAGTTTTCGGATGTCAGGGTGTTCTGAAAAAGCCTGTCCCACCACAGAGCCTGCAACACAGCAAAACTTCTTTTCAATCTGGATCGTTTCCTGAGCTATGGTGGGTAAAATAAACAGCTGCTTTGGTTCCCAAGCACAGCGTGTAAATGCAAAATATAACAGCTAATAAAACCAGAGGAGTAATTTGCAATTGTATTAATGCGGGCGTCCAATACAACTTTATGTGTGTGACCTGCATAAAACCTTGGAGCAAGGCTGGAACTCAAGGTTCTGCAGGTACAGGTCATGTTTCTGTACCTCCCATCCCAAGTGCACCAGGTCAACTCCAACCTGGACAACCCCTTGAGGAGGATTATTAAATTAACAGACAACTCCACAGTGAGTTAACAAAATCTCATGGTCAACAGACCTCCATAGCATCATTATACCCTCATCCTCATCATCATGCATAATAATTGACCCAGCTCCCAAGCCGTCCGTGGATTCCACCCATGACCTGGGAGGAATACCACTGGAGCTGGCGAAGAGTTGGGGCAGAAAAAAAACAAACCCAAAACTCATGCTCAAGGTATTGGACCTATTTGTCTCTACTGATATTGTAACCTGCATGACTTCACTGCCTGACCGATGTCATGGATTTTCTGTCAAGTGAACTGCAAGAGTCATTAATATGTGCACATGTTCAATGTTAACATTTACATGTGATATAAATAAATCAAACGGTTACCATCACAAGTTTCCTAACCTAACATGCAGCACCGTTTACAGGGCCTTTCTTGCCCTTATACAACTACATGCAAAAATATCAGGTGTACAAAAAACTCTTTCGAACGGAATTTTTTTTTTTTTTTAAATGCCGTCTAAAGAATGAACAGCAAAATAAAATAAACTAAAATTCATCGCTCTACCCTAGCCCCAAAGATATTTGTTTCACAGACAGTATTCCAGCAGTACCTGATCCTGGCAGAATGTTGATGACACCAGGAGGGAAACCGGCCTCCACTGTCAGTTCTGCAAACTTCAAAGCCGTCAGCGGTGTGACTTGGGCCGGTTTCAACACCACTGTGTTGCCAGCGGCCAGGCAGGCGGCCATCTTCCACGCCAACATCATCAGTGGGTAATTCCAGGGAACGACAATCCCACACACACTGCATATGGGAAATTATCAGTTATTTTGTACCAGAGCAAGTTGGAGAACTATACTTTCATCACCCATTCTAAGAAAAACCTTTAGCCTTACCAACCGTAATACAACCCACATTCCCATTTTGGACCAATCAGAGGAGCGGCCAGGCTTCGGCCCGCAAAGACAGCTTACCACAGTGCTATCAGGAACGTCCCCGACAAATATGAGAATATCAGGCACGTCATGCACCTTGCCCGGAAAGGCCGACGGTCCAGCGATAGACACAGACTCACGATTTTTGGGCAGAAAAAGCAGGAAAAACCTTTAGAAAGCAGGAAAGCACTTCACAGCCGGTTCAAAAAGCAGGAAGAGTGGCAGCCATAAAGACGGTACATGCCGGATGAGAATCAAACCAAACCGGAACAAACATTGCAAGCACGTTGCTAAGCCGGAACTCGGCACGTCTGAATTTTCCCAGGCCGGAATTCTGGCCACAGCCGGAAAAGTGGCACTCCTGTTTTTACAATCTGAGCACTTTACAGACATGCTATGCAGAAATACGCTTACCCAATTGGCTCTCTCTTGGTGTAGGTCAGATTTTTGCTTGGGCGGGCATTGTTGATGGGGATTGTCAAGCCCTGAAACATTAACAGCACAATGTCACTTGTGCACAATCCTCCGAGTAAATTACCGAAAGCTAGTTTCACAAAATGCACATGAAATTACATTAATTTATGTGCCAAATACACGCACGCCACACACACACACACACACACACACACACACACACACACCTGTATCTTGTCGCACCAGCCAGCGAAGTATCTGAAGGTCTGAATGGACATGCCCACGTGGGTTTTGAGCGCCAGTGTGTAGACGGCACCAGAGTCGATACTCTCAATCGTTGCCAGCTCTTCCGCATGCTGCTCCATCAGATCTGCAAGTCTGTCAGGAGTAAGTCATAGAACCGTTTATAACTCAAGCTCTGTTGTAAGACATTTGGAACTATGGTTGGCGAGTCGGTAAGAAAACATGTAAGCTTACTTCAGGAACCTAGCTTACAAACTCAGGAGTAAGACACACGCCACAAACCTGTCAGGAGTGAAGTCATGGAACCTGTTTCACTTTTTGCTATCCAACAACACTGGTTTAACAGTGTCACAGCACCAAACTTTTCAATAAAGGGGCTAATGGGGTGGCTTCTGAAAAACTTGGTGGAGGTGCTGAATTTTAAAAACGGCGGCAGCGCATTCCATACAGCAGGGGCAGAGCACTTGAAGGAGCAAACTCCAAAGCGGTTCTTGGTGGTGTTGTCATGAAACCCAGGGATGGACAAGAGGAACATCACTTGGGACAATGGAGGGAAATCTAGGCACAGGCAGAATCCAAGTCAGCAGTCTGCTCCTTGTATTCTCCATTGTCCTATTTCATAAAATATCAACATACCCACCTGTACATCAGAGCTCCTCTATCTCGAGCATTCATCCTTCCCCACTCTCCCTCATAGAATGCCTCCTGCGAATGTATACAAACCATGTGAACATGCAACTTGCACCTTCAGCATCTTTATCTCTCTGTTTATCCATCTCTCCCTCTCTCTCGCTCCCCCCTCCACCCCCACTCCCCCCCCCCACCCCTCTCGCTAATAGCCATACTATTTACAAAGCTAAAACACATCAGATTTTTCCAGAGGCTTACAGTTAACCATCTACTCTTTACTCTAGCAAGGACGCACTGTGAGCATTACCAACACCCACCTTAGCTGCTTCCACCGCCCTGTTGACGTCTTCCACTGTGGCCTTGCTAACTTTGCAGATCACCTGACACAAGAACACACAATGAACCTATGCAGTATACAAGCTCCACACGCACACATACGCACGTTCACACACACACACACACACACACACACACACACACACACACACACACACACACACACACACCCTGTATGAAGGTCACCCAGTCAATGGGGGGAAATAAGAAAAACCAATGTGGATGACCACTGGATTCTTGAGCATCAGGTCATAGGTTCAAATCCCAAAGGGGTGAAATTTTCTACAGAACTTTAACCCGCTCTTCAAAATAACCTTCAAGGTGGACAGAAGATGGTAAATATCAAAGCACATGCCCACCAGCACATGGCCACCCACTCAAGTCACTCAAACACTCCGATCCAAACCTAACTTGTGCATTCACGCACCGATTCGTCAGTAGGGTTGACGGTGTCATACGTGGCCCCGTTGGAAGCGTCAACGAACTCGTTGTCAATAAACAGCTGGTGAGGGAAGGAGATGTCCATGTTGTTCTTGTTCATCTTGACCTGCAAACACAAAACAGAAACACATGGTGACCACTTCAGCAAGCACAGCTGCCTGTTACGAGTTCCTGTCTGATGTTCCTACCATCATGGGAGACTCTGACAGTATTCCATGTGATTCAAAAATACAAGGGTCCTTGGGACCCTTTCTCCATTTTTTTGAGGATCCTTTTGAAAATTTGGAGGGTCCCTACATCAGATTCTGTCAGTTACACACAACGGCTCAGCAGAAATGTGATGCTGCAAGGTGTCCGCTTTTTGTTTAAAGACTTTCTGGGAGAGAGATGGTAGAATACTGTTTGTCACGGCGAGACCGAAAACTTGCGTCCCCTGTGATGCACTGTTCTCAAATTTGTGCGTCAATATAAATGTTTTGTGCACGCAAGTATGCACACCTGCGCTTAATCGGGAACAATGCTCAGAAATTCTGAAAAGGGGTGCAGGGATCCCCTCAGGCTGGGTGGAGTGCAGGGGCTGTGCCCGGCTGGGGAGCTCAGATAGATGCAGTCCTAAGGCCAAAATAGAACTTTAGCAATTTTCAAAGGAATTTCATAGCCTCTTCTTGTGCCAAAATGATGAGCCTTTTGACCCATGTAAATGATGAGCCTTTTGACCCATGTCTTCTCAGACAACAGAATTTTCATCGGGGGGAGGGGGGGGGGGTCCTACCAATTACCGAAAACAACCGAAAACAAATGCAAAGTAGTACTATGGTGGAGGTTTAGGGTCAGTAACAAAAGTTGAAAGAGATTTATGGTTAGAAAACTCAATTTTGAATAAGATGTAGGGTTAGTAATCTAGGCAGTTAAAGAGGTTTAGGGTTAAGGGTCAGGTGTGGGCTGGTCTTTTCAGTTTTCAGTTTTAATTTCACGAAAGGCAAATAAAACTTGTGTTAGCTGTTTCATTTCACCATTATTTACATTTGTGTTTGGTTGTTTATCATCCCTCACCCAGCCCAAACCTGACCCCTAACCCTAAACCTCAGTATTCTGACTTCTCATTTAACCTAGATTCCTCTAACCCTTGACCTCATCCAAACTGGGTTACAAACCATAAACATCCTTCACCTACATTACTAACACTAAACCACCGCCTTATTACTATAGTTAGGCTTGTTTTGGTTAAGCAAATAAAAGCGACATAAAAGGGACAGAAACCACTTAACTTTCACAAAGGACGGCACGGGTCAACATTTCGGCTTTCGCCTTCCTCATAAACAAATGGGACATAACTTCAACAAACAAACAAAAGGTAACTCTGCGGACGTACCGACATACACGGCGCGGGAAAAAAACAAAAACAAAAATGGTGGACGAGAAAAGGACCAGAAAACAATAGTAAAAATAAAAGTAAAAAATTATCTCGTCCACCGTCTTGTTGTTTGTTTGTTTTTTCCCGCGCCATGTATGTCAGTACGTCCGCAGAATTACCTTTTGTTTGTTTGTTGAAGTTATGTCCCATTTGTTTATGTCCTGAGGAAGGCGAAAGCCGAAACGTTGTCCTTTGTGAAAGTAAAGTGGTTTCTGTCCCTTTTATGTCGCTTTTATTTGCTTAACTTGTAACCACTTCGCAGTCATTACCGTTTCCTTTTCTATTTGTTTTTGGTTGTTTTTGGTAGTGTTTGGTTGTTTTCGGTAATCAGTAGGACCCTAATCAGGGTGGGTTTGATCGATCCAGTCAGCTGCTCTACTTGAGAAGTCATACATAGCACACTCAAGCGACAGCTAAGGCAAATTAAAGATTTTCAAAGCAAGCTGACTTTGCCCTAGCAAGGATCGTAAAAGACTAAGCCGAGTGAAGAGGCAAGTGAAAACTAAAAGCAAGAGGAACAAAAATTAATACTGTACCAAATACGATATTAAATACAGAGCATGTTATGAAATAGTGACTGGACGTACAGCATCAAACACAAATGGTTCCTTGTCCTCTATCCCACGGCCACGTCGAACAACACACTGAAAGAAATCCTCAAACGTGGTGTTCATGTACACGTCTTCGTTCTGCAGTCGGATGTCATTGCACTTCTCTCTCACTTCTTCCACCAGCCTACAAAACACACACACACACACACACACACACACACACACAGAATTAGATAGGCAACATATTAAGTGCACGTTACAGAAAACAGACCAGACATAGCATAGTTTTCTCAGATTTTTCATTAAAAGTTCACTGCATTAAGAGCCCCCCCCCCCCCCCATCAAAATTTTCTATCCACAAATAACCCAGTTTCTGCACCCAAAAGTGGTTTCTTCGTTTAAGTGCTCGTTTTGCTTTCGTTATCTTTTTTCTTTTCAGAAACAGCTTACCTAACAACATCCATGGACCCAGCACCGGCCTTGAAGAAATCGGTAGCGTCATCCACATCAATGTTCAGGATTCCCTTCCACACATTCTGTGACAGTCAATACAAACACACCTTTATGAAAGGAAATCTCTACTTCATAGTGAAAAGGTTCACGTCCACACATTCTGTAACAGTAAATACAAACAAACCTTTCTGAAAGGAAATCTCTACTTCATAGTGAAAAGGTTCACATTCTGATCCTTGATTTTTCCACCATGCATATAAAAAAGTAGGCAACTCTTTTGTTAACACTCCAGACTCAACTGCAAGCGTAAATTTACAATGCCATTGCTCTCCATGAATAGAGACCAAAGTGAAGTATCACTGTCCTTGTATTTGTTTGTCTGTCACCTGATGAAGGCTCATGACTCCCCCCCCCCCCCCCCCCCACCTCTCCCCACCCTGCAGAAACTCAGAAATGAATTTGTCTTGTCTTTCATCCGCAAAGCGTGTTTTGCACTTTTTGTTTTAATCTTTTTCTCGCACACTGGTAGTCCTTTCTGTCCTAGTGAACTTAGAAGTAGGTTGCGGAAAAAAAGATTGTTCTTGAATGACCAAGCCCTACAGCTGACAGTTACAAATCTGCGCTGAAAAGACAGACAGTGTCACCTTTAGCGTAGCGGCCATGGCTTCTTCCTCTGGTGTGAGTTTCAGTTCCTGTGTGGAGGAGTCGTCTTTGCCGAACTTGGACGCAGGAATCATCTTGCCGCTAGCAAACTGAACCTGGCTCACGTTCACCTGACACACACAGGTAAACGTATACGTGTAACACACACACACACACACACACACACACACACACACACACACACACACACACACACAGAGGTGTAACATCACGTTCATGTGACACATCCACATTCAGATGCACAAAAGTTGCAACATAATAAATGTGAAACCAAGGTGTTAAATGAAGTGTGTGTGTGCATGACGATGACGTCAAAACGGTGAAACTGATTTTTTCAGCACAGGCAGTGTTGCTGTTGGGTTTGAAATTGTCAAGTCTTCAAGAAAAGCTCAGAAACAATTTTGTACCATTTTCCCATCACTGCCAAAGAGAACCATGCCCCGGCGGTGTACAATGGCCGGTTTGCTGGCTCCCGCAATCTCCACCTGAAGACCTCTGGGTGGTAAACGCTCCCACAACTTGGATCCGAAGAAGGTAATTCTCTGCAGAAAATACAGATCCACAAACTTGTTGTAGAGATCGCGAAAAGTCACTGCATTTCGATGGAAATTTCTAGACCATCCCAGAACATGCGAGTGCAGTAACGCTCCCACAACTTGGATCCGAAGAAGGTAATTCTCTGCAGAAAACACAGATCCACAAACTATAATTTTCTGCATACGATATAAGATGAATTTGCAACAGCACATTATGTTGTTTTTTTTGTGATAATCTTCAGATTTAACACATTTTATACCACACACAAGTATCCCATGTTTCTGGCTCCTTTTCAGTTTTGACCCTGTCTGCACAAATCCACAGGAAAGATTAACAGTGCCTGTTCTTTAACAGCTCTTACTGCAGCAAACAAGGTATAATCAAAGTAAGCCAAATTAAATTCTGCAGACAGGAATTAATTACGATTTTTTTTTTCAGCGCGGCTATTGGTGCACAACTCCAAACTTACTTGATAGGAACTGAGTAAAAGTTTCTATATTCTCTGCTGAAAATACGAATCCAAAGAATGCAATTCTCTGCAGAAAATACAAATGAAAAGAGTCTTTGCAGCAGCAAATATACAACTGAAATGACAACTGCAAATGCAACAAAACTTGCTGTTAGAAAGTCACCACAGGTAAATGAAATCACCGCTATGCTTATGTCAAAATACTAGTGTAAAACTTTCCGAGATGCTGAGGGGGATAAACGAAAACAACAGATCTGTGTGCTCATAAAACTTTCACCTCTCCATTAATCGTGGTCCATGCCCCAGGAACCTTGTCGTTGCCACGGATAAAGTTGTGGATTTCCTGCGCCGTCTGATCCCACTTGATCTGATGAATTAAAAAATGAAAAAAAAGGCCAGTTTTAAAAAAACTCTTTACAACGTCAAGTTCCACTGACACTCCTCTACCATATCCCGCTGAGTGCAAAGCAAACTGAAACAGCACATCTGCTAACCCGGTCACACCTTCACTTTCAAAGACACCTGGCGTTGAAAATTCCACAGCAAAGTGAAACAATTGTAGTGACTTGAAAGAGTTGGTACAGTGAGGTAGTTTCATCCAAACACACCGCAAACCCACCAAACACACACACACAACCTCCTCGCAAGGAAAAGAAGCGATCAGCTCTCATTTGTAATTGTGTAACCAATGCTTATGGTATCAGCATGGTGAAAGGTAGTCAAATGTTGTGGTCAGATCTATGTACTCAGATTGTACGTGTCACACCGATGATTCCTTTGTGCGCTTGAAAGACAGCAAGCGAGACTACAAACCTCGACTTTGTCCTTTTTAAGCAGAGGATCATAGGTGGCCCCTTCCTCTGGCTGCGGTATGCGTGGGGCCTTGCCGTCTGCTATCATCTGTACTGCCTCTCCCTGCACAGTTCAAGTTTAGCAAGTGGCAAGTCTCCCACCGGCATAGCATGTACATGTAGACAGTTGAATTCTGCACACACTTGATGAATTTCTATCATCTTGAAAAATTGACACACACCTATCAAATCCATGGTGTTTAGACAGGGTTCGTACAGGATTTTGAGAACAAAATTCAGTGACTTTTTAAAGACTTTTCAAAGACCAAAAATAAAAATTCAAAGACCCTGCTCTCGCAATCATGCGCTTTGTGACCCACCAGAGTCGACTCGCGAGCAGAGCGAAAGGAAAGGCACAGTGACACGGCCAGAGACGCGCAAACAGTGAGCTGGCCCCGAAAATACGGTCGTGGGGAAAAAAATATATATCATTTCGTGATTTTTCAAAGACTTTCAAAGACATTTTTTCAAAACATTGAAATTTAAAGACTTTCAAAGACTTGAAAAAGGGTCTCCAAAATTCCAAGACTTTCAAAGACATTCAATGCCTGTACGAACCCTGTTAGACCCTTTTCCAGATGACGAAAGTATTTGTCAAAAGCTGTATCACAGAATCCAGTTACAGAATATGTACAAACCATATTTATTATTTCATACATCTGCTATGCAGATAATATAGTTTGACTTGACTTGACCATTGGGACTACACCAGAAAAAAGCATGCACATTTAGTATAATCAAGTTCATCTCACAAAACATCAGTTCGGCAAAACACCATGGAAATGGCACTAACACAGTCAACCAGTTATCTCCATAAATTCCGTGCAACAAGCAGCGTTGTCCTTGTATTTGCCTTGCCCTGATAAAAGACTTTGTAGCCAAAAATTTGGGAATAAATTAGTCTTATCAACAGGGACATAAAATGGCCGAGTGCAACTGGAGAACATACCATGGCCTTGACCCCTTCTGGAAAGAGGAAGCGGTTGTAGAGGGAGTCTACAGTGTCATCTGGGTCGACGTACGTCTTCCTCTGCAGAAGCACAGGCCCTGTATCCAGTCCGTCATCGGCCCAGAAGATGGAGAATCCGGCCGACTTGTCACCGCACATCAAGGTCCTGAAACAACAGTAATGATCATGTCTCCATTTCTACTGCCTTCATTTCTTTTTTATATAGTACTGTAGGTGAAAACTGAAAGACAAAAGTTTTCACGTAAGTCACGCAAATGTAGAATACAACTACAAGAGTCAAGATGGCTCAAGTTTGATTGATGGTTGGGGGCAGGCACTGGGTGTACAAGAAGCCATGATGGCCCCACTCTGTGGAACTCTCTGCCAGAGTCTCTTTGGAAAGCTCCAAACATCCAGTCATTCAGAAGAGCATTAAAACTTTGTCTTCTACTCAGACAGCCAGGGCATAAAATAGGTCCATGATCCCAAAGAAGGAAAAGTGCAGCGTTTAACGAGGAAGTGGCAAAGCCGTGAGAACGCGTCTGTAAAGATGGATTTTTTTTTTTTTTTTTTTTTTAAGACTAAAATATGTGCAATTTTTAGTCTGCTTTCTGGAAGAAAACTTGTAGAAAAAGACTTAAATCTGTGCACTCTGGTGCGTTTTGGAAAGATTTTAAGTGCTTCACAGGAGGAAACAGTTTTTGTGAGGAGGGAAAGTTCAAGCCAAAGATGGAAATCTGCCAAAAAGTGGAAGATTTTGAGCCCTGGACAGTGCAATACACAACTAATCTTTAACTCCTGTTTTTCTCCTCCTCCTCAACTATAGCTCTAAGCACAATAAGTTTGCCCTTTCTCATGGCCTACCAGCTCTGTGTTCTGTGTTGGATTTGACTAATTCTGACCAGGATTTCAAACAAAACAAAACAAGGAGAAGTTTCCGACCTACCAGTTGATAGCAGATGCCCCCCGATGGCGTGGAAGGAGTGACGGATGGTAGATGATGGTCTGGTATTTTGGGAGGTTGATGACTTCGTCCGGGATGAACTGGGAGCAGAAAGGCAGTACGTTGAGGTCGACATTGAGCTCACTGTACTCTTTCATCACCTCCTTTACTGGCACTTTCTTCACTTGCCATCGCTTGTACTTGTACACAGGGACTCCTTCCGCCACTGCTGCCTGAGCTGTTACACACATACACACAGAATTCGTTCAAGCACAGCCACACACAGAGTAGGGAAGTGGATATCCATTCTGCTCACACACACCTGACAAAGAAATGTGTATCTACTCATCCACACACTCCCCCCCCCCCCAAAAAAAAAAGTGTGCTTATGTAGTTGTACCCAAACCTCACACCTTACGGAAATGCACATCCATCGACCAACGCAGCACAAGAAATGCACATGCGCACCCACTGACAGTGACACCACACAAAAGAAATATGCACCCACTGACACAAGAGAAATGCGCTCCCACTGACACCATACAAGCAAGATGCACTCCCACTGACACCACACAAGCAAAATGCACTCCCACTGACACCACACAAGCGATATGCACCCCCACTGACACCACACAAGCAAGATGCACTCCCACTGACACCACACAAGCAAGATGCACTCCCACTGACACCACACAAGCAAGATGCACTCCCACTGACACCACACAAGCAAGATGCACTCCCACTGACACCACACAAGCAAGATGCACTCCCACTGACACCACACAAGCTGAATGCGCTCCTACTGACACCGCACGGGCAGAATGCGCTTCCACTGACACCACACAAGCAAGATGCACTCCCACTGACACCACACAAGCAGAATGCGCTCCCACTGACACCACACAAGCAGAATGCACTCCCACGGACACCACACAAGCAGAATGCTCTCCCACTGACATCACACAAGCAAGATGCACTCCCACTGACACCACACAAGCAAGATGCACTCCCACTGACACCACACAAGCAGAATGCACTCCCACTGACACCACACAAGCAGAATGTGCTCCCACTGACATCACACAAGCAAGATGCACTCCCACTGACACCACACAAGCAAGATGCACTCCCACTGACACCACACAAGCAGAATGTGCTCCCACTGACACCACACATGCAGAATGCGCTCCCACGGACACCACACAAGCAGAATGCTCTCCCACTGACACCACACAAGCAAGATGCACTCCCACTGACACCACACCAGCGGAATGCGCTCCCTCTGACACCACACATGCAGAATGCACTCCCACTGACACCACACCAGCGAAAAGTGTACACCCATCCGTCCAAACCCAGTACAGATCCACTCATATCCACCACACTTAAAACGCACACCAACCACTTGCACACACTGTAGAAGTATTGTATGCAACATGTAACAACAGCAAGTTACAAAACCACAATACTCTGAAAATGATTACTTAGAATGCGACTATTTTTGGTTTGTTCTGTTTCTGTTTTGTTGTTTTCTTATCTGCTTTTTTTTTTTTTTAGGAGTAAGATTTATGGTCATCAAATATTAAACTAACTTAAAATCAGTTTGGACACTGGCTTACCTAGTGGATCCGCCTTTCCATTGACGTCCGGAATGGTGAAGACGCCGACAACTTCATGTCCATTCTTCCGCAGCAGACGGAACACCTCCGCGCCGAACAAACTCTGACCAATCACTGCTATCCTCATGTTGCCATATAGCGCCTGCAAGCCAACAAATGCACCAATCAATCGTTTAATCACTGTCACATTTGCATGTTCCCGCAGAAATTCACAAGTTAAGAAATGCATGAAGATGGGCATAGAAAATCATAAGTTTCACACAGTGTAACTAGCGATGCTGGCAAGCACATCAAGTACACATCGTAACATCTTGTTCACCGCATGGATTACAACTTCCCCTATATTTATTCTTGTTTTTGGAAATAGCAGAAGAGGAAAAATCTGGAAGAAAAATAGGCAAATCAAGGTTCAGCTTATCCAGTAAAATTTACAGAAATAAGTGACAACAAACTACACTGGTGCATGTAGTTTTGTCTTTTTCAACAGTGTTAATTATGACCTTCTCACTGGTTCCTCGTAGCAGGATTTTGTCCAACGCTGCAAGCTGGTTTATTTTTCACTGTGGGCACAAAAACCACCAATTGTGTCTCCTAAAGCGGCTCGCTTTGCATGCACAGTAAAACTGCACTGTCTCCGACTCTCCCAGTTCACACGCACCCCCCCCCCCCCCACCCCCACACACATACCCCTGTCCTCAAAAGTTCGCGTCAAACTCTCACTCAACACATGCGCACTGTGCTGTTTGATTTGGCAAGTTTCGCTCGCTGGTAAAGTTAGGTGCACGACTGATGACCGTCACTGCAGTGGTCTGGTAGGAAAGGTCGAATTTGGGGCACATCTAAAAGGGTGTGTAACCTGGCCTTGAGGTCGGTGGCCGGTGAGTCGAGGTTAAAAGTCAGTGTGCGACCATGAGGTCACTCACTTACCTCAGTTTTGAAACTCTCCCTCTATGCTACACCTACAGTCAATGGGGTGGGTGGGTGTTTCGGGGTTTAAAATCCTTTTCCACCACATAGGGTGATATCAAAGACGGGGCAACGATGAAAAAGCCAGCACAAATATTTGGCCCCAGCCGGGATACGAACTCACGACCCGAGCATTAGAAGTCCAACGCTCTACCATTCGACCACCCCGGCTCCCCTACAGTCAATGGAATCTCTGTGAAGATCACAACGTGAAGCCACGTGATTCTCTCACCCAGCTGCCCCTCTTTTTTAGAAAATGCATGTAAACTACATGCGCATCACATCAGTTTTACTGTGCGAGCATGTTTTATGTCATCCCCCAGCTTGTAACTGCCCAGTGTTGAAAGGACGGCCAATAAATACTGTAACAACAAATATATTATTATCATTTTCCTGGGTGCATGCCTGCAAATCAATGAAATGCTTTGTTTTGAATGTATTAGGCAGCGGCTTAAAGAGAAGTGGAATTTATGCTGCATGCGAAACAGAGACATACATATGTCTCTGATGCGAAAGGCTTTTCTTCCACCGCGATTCATAATGACATTAGCCACCCCTGCAACATAACACTGGCGCCACCTGCACAACTTCAAGTAAGTATTATTGGAATTGATTATGCACATACATGAATGGTGTGTTGTTGTTGTTGTTGTTGTTTTTGTTTGGGGGGGGGGTGTTGGTTGTGGTTGTGTTTTTGTTGTTGTTGTTTTTATGTTGTTTCCATAGTAATGGAAACAACATCATAGGACGGGCTAAATTTTCCACGTTCATGGGCAAGCATCTGTGGTACAAACGCACGTCACTGCCGATCTCCCGCAGAGACGATTATGCAAGTGTAACTCTGACAATGACGTAAGAAAACGTACGTCATCGATGCTGGCATGTATAGTGCGCCGAACGCACTTCTCCTCCTCAGTGAGTGCCGTCTGTGTGGATGTGTGTGCGTGTGTGTGTGAATTGTGTCCGGGCCCGTTTCTTCGAAAATACTTAACCGAATGGCTTCAAATTTGGGGTATCCAAATATATCAAAATGTTACATTAGACGATTCAAGCGTGTGATGATTGCTTAAGTGATTTGGGAGTTATCGCCCTTTTGAGACAAGTTGGTTGTCTTTCGTGTACAGGCGTAATATTTATTTAAATCACTCAATTTTTTGGCAGTAGATAGCTTGAATACGGACTCTGAACAGAGTCACTACTAGAAAATGGTCGCTCTTATAGTTTTCATGTAAACCGAGCCTGAGTTGACATTGCATGTGAACCCAGTTCAGATGCCTATTTCTCCGAAAATACTGAACCGATCGATTTCAAATTTGGGGTTTCTAAATGAATCAAGATTGTTGAATAGAAGGCCCGATCCAGGGTACGATTGCACACATGATTTGCGAGTTATCGCCCTTTTCAAAAAAAAGTGGCTTTCTGGCGTTTAAAGGCGTAATATTTACCTAAACCACTCCATTTTTGGGACATAGATAGCGTGAGTACGGACTCTCAACTGAGTGAATTTTGGAGGTTGTCGCTTTTATACTTTTGGCGTAAGCCGTACCTGATGAAAGTGCTGGTGAACACACTTTAGATCTCAAAATCGCTCCTACTATACATAGATAATGAGCCTGGGGTGCCATAAAAAATATACAAAAAAATTACAAAAATTCACTGCAGCCGTTGTCGTCAGTTGACTCGAAAATTTGTACTCGAAGCACATTTCCTTTACACAAGCCACACGCCTCACAAACATCGCAGAAAAGGCACACGCGCACTGACGCAAAACTGTATCAGCGTCAGTTTGCCGACGTCATGTTTGATTGACGTGGGGGTGTGTCGTCACTTTTCGGAAGTTCTCTATTTGTAGACGGGGAAAGCGGGAGTTTCATTGATGTAGTGAGCTTTGTTTTTCCCACTGACTCTCACTCAATAGCATAGTAGAGTGAGAGAACACCACATAGGTCTCAATGGAGCACATGCACAAACGCGGCTCGCGCAAGTCTGCGTGCGTGCGTGCGTGCGTGCGTGCGCGCGCGCGTATGTCTGTGTTTGTCTGTGTGCGCGCGCGCGCAGCAGACATAACACATAGTGAAAAAACGTTCGCCGCGCAGACTTGTCTGTTAAACACATTGAGCCGGTATAAATTCGATCTTTACACTGCGCAGCAGCAACACTTCAATTTTCATGGGGCTGCTTTCATTGCAAGAATTGTATCCGAGTCAAAGTTATTACGTCAAATGTATTATGCGTCATCCCAATGAGGAAAACGTCATAGATTTCAAAGAAAACAACTTGACGTCTTCCAAAACCAAGATTGGTCTGACAAGCCCGGTCAGTTGTTTCCATTCAGAGAGAGAGAGAGAGAGAGAGAGTGTAGTGTGTGTGTGTGTGTGTGTGTGTGTGTGTGTGTGTGTCCTCCCGAATACATGGCATTACAAAAGAACGACCGTGACGACAGCAGGTGATTAAATGGAAACAACATATTGGGCTGGTCAGTGGCCATCTTGTTTGTTTTTGCAAGTGACTGCACACAAGATACCCATGCCTGTAAATCTTACAAGCGAACCCAGAATTCTTTCTTTCAGAGCAGACGACACTTGAACCGTCTTGCACAAAAATCCCCCCCCCCCACCATCACCCTACCCCTTCCTGGCCTAACGTTAATAACTCCATTGCAAGGTCACACTTTGCCCTAACCGAGAGTATGTATAAATATTATGTAGCCTTGATATTAACCTGTCTCAACTGGTATGACGACAAGTGCCTGCTGATAACCGCATTCGGCACCATCAGCGGTTTCCTCAACCTTGCTTCCCTGTCTGAAGAAAGAGGTCGACTCTCCCATGTACTGACAGACACACCTCCAAAATTATCCAATCAAAGCCACAGACACGTATCACGCCCTGAACAACCTACCCTGGGTCAAGTGATACAAACACGCAGTGCGGAAAAGTCGTTCAGCGCTAACCATTATTAACTGCAAGTGTGCACTGTGCAACTTGCACACCCAGATACACAAAAAATGAACACTGGGTTAGATGCTGGCTAATTACACTGGCCCACTGGATCCCAGACAAAGGGGAATCAGAGAATTACATGGGTTCCCCCCCCCCCCCACAATAATGGGAATGTTGCACACTGGCATACCGATGTAGCTCAGAGGAAAAGGCATTGCTGGATGACATCAACAACCTGGGTTCAGCCTTCTGGTGGGCAGGGGGAGCCGGGATAGCCTAGTGGTAGAGCATTAGACTTTCAAAGCTCTGGTTGTGAGTTCAAATCTCAGCTGCGGCCAAATGTTTGTGCTGGTCTATTTTTAGTTGCCCCGTCTTTGATATGACCAATATGGTAGAAAAGGATGTTAAAGAATTAAACTCCTCCAAAACACCCGCCCAACCACCTTTGTGGGCAGGAACTTTGATGGGATGCTTCCTTATAAAACTGTCATTGAAATTCAAATGAAGAATCACGTATCATGCCTGCTTCATCATCGTTTACACAAGCACACACATTAAGTGTGCAAGTTAAAGATCCCACTATTGTAAACAAATGCACACTATGCACAAGGGGAAATTGATTTTCAGAAAAGGTGGCACCATAAAACTACCACCACCACCCTCTCCACCCAGCACACACACACCCCTTCCTGCAGTTAGTTGCCTGCATTTCGCTTTGAATGGTGATGGAACTAAATCTGAGTCAATCACTGAGTGAATCATCATTCTATGTAAAAGATGATGCCCTGACTGACACAAACGCCAGACACACCAAATCACCAGCAATACCCACACAGCTAACGACAAATACTTTCCACATCAGTAAGCCTTTTGGGTTCATAATGCAGACCTACTCACCTAGACAGATTCAATCTTGCTAGGTCTCTGTGTTAGTCATACTCATATGTTCAGACACACACACATGGCAGACACACGCAGCAATTTGGAAACTACAATCAAGCACTGTTCATGGCACAACTGAACATTTAGCACAACTTGATTCTGAAACTGTTCTTGGCTGACATATCAGGGATCGATTTTCTCGCGCGCCGTGCGACTATGTCTCATATTTTGATAAAATGTCGCATAGAAATTTCGCAAAATGCGTCATATGTCGCACGAACATGACATCACAAGCGCACTTGACAACGCGAAGCAGAGATGCGCTGTCCGTGCCAGTCATAGAGTCTGTTACACTAATCTAATATTAGTGGTGAGGCTTACTTATCCCGCTTGCCGCGCGCGCTGCCAGTAACTCTCGCTCGAAAGAATTGCAAAAAATATTGGCACCTTATCAGTTTTCTCAGTTCTGCGATCGAGAGGTCCTTTCCCGTTCAGAACCTGAATGTCACTGCACTTAGGAACAGGCTCTCGGCACAGACATGTGACAGAGTGATGCGGGTGAACTTGATTGTCTCATAGAAAATGAAAATGTCTCATAAAAATGACCGGTCAAGGAGACAATGTCTCATTGGCATATTTGAGTAAATCCATCCCTGCATATATATATATACTTTCTGCTTCTGATTTGAGTTAAACAAAAATACCACACTGCTACCAACATCCTGGTTTGGCACACAAAAGCACAAGACATTTTAGTAAATGTCTGTAACAACATGCCAAATTTAAAAAAAATAAAAAATAAGGCACCATCTCTGCGGATTCCACCCATGACTGGGGAGCCGGGGTGGTCGAATGGTAGAGCGTTGGACTTCTAATGCTCGGGTCGTGAGTTCGATTCCGGCTGGGGCCAAATATTTGTGCTGGCTTTTTCATCGTTGCCCCGTCCTTGATATCACCCTATGTGGTGGAAAAGGACGTTAAACCCCCAAACACCCACCCACCCATGACCTGGGAGGAACACCACTAGAGCTGACAAGGAGTTGGGCAGCCCAATTTAAAAAAAAAAAGAAGCAACAAACACATATGAAAAAAAAAAAAAAAACAGCCTATGCATTACCACCCTAACTGGCAACATTTTCTTTGAAATGTTTCTTTTTCAGTAAGATACATGGAGGACCTTCGGCAAAGAGAAGATGTCATCCTTGTGTTTGTCATTTGTGATGTATGAATGAGGGTGCTCGTCTGTCATCACTGGATCAGCCTCATTAGTGAGGATAATTAGCGAGCTTGACGCATGACTTTGACGTGAAGATCAAACAAATACCTCATTGGAAAAACTTCACGCCTTGTTAGCGCCAGTAAGCTTCACCTTAAAACAGAACAACTTCAAGAAATCAGTGACAAGGCAATTAAGACACTGACAATGTCTGTCACATCCAAATTTCCTGTTTGGGATGATAATACATGATTTGAAGGTCTCAGGTGACACCAACTTGTCTTTGACCCAAACACCTCTTTGCTAAAGCTTTCAGAGTTTAATCAAAGAGTCATGGGTATCACTTGAGTTCTTATGTTTCAACACCAAATTATTCTCTGCTGAATGATAATATAACTATGATAATTGTTAGTGGGTATGCACATCCTCCATTCAGATGATGAAATTACGCCACTACTATAAGTAACAATGTGCATGGAGCCAGAGGCAGAGGGTCAACACTGCGTATAGTCTTTGTTCAGTGAAGCTCATGAAGTCACACAAACCTAGATTTTTTTTCCCCTCAATATATTTCCTGTACGGAAGGTGTAATTTAATCTGAGCACTCCATGCATAGCTGTCAGTCTTTCGTGAACTCTGAATTCCCCCTACTGTACAGACTTGACCCAAACATCACATGCACTGCTCTTACTCCCCCTGACAGAGGGGAGGGGGAGCCTACACCTCTCTTAAGTTCTGTCGGTGCCACGTTGGACAGGTAGCTGGTCTAAACCAGACGCATTGCACTGTGTGTTGCATCATCTTCAAAATGACACGTTCTGCATTGTCAGCCAATTTAACACTACTGAGATGCTTACTTTTCTAGCATACAGCATATAAAATAAATTCAGCCTCACAGTAATACTCCGAACAAAACTTACTGCGTGCTGCTGTGAACTCAGTTCTTGCTTTGTTCTTCCGGGCAAAACTACACAGCTGTGTGCCAGTGTGTGAGCACGCAAGCACGTGACGACTAAGTTGGGTTTTGGCAGAGGGGGGACGGGTACCGGGCTTTCTGTTTCTCAACCGCGATTTCGCTCTTGTCTCAGTTTGTACTCTGAGTATATCTGTAAACTGCCTTGCCGTGTACACCTAGTCCCAAAAAAACTCAAATGACAGATCTATGTCCAACGCACAAAACATTACAAAACCACCGTGTGCCGGGCATGCACGATTAACGAGTTCAGTTGAGTTCAGACTGCCCGAATTGTCTGATACTAATCGTCCCTATCAGGACACTTACCTGCGCCGTGCTAAATCCACGCGTGGCTATCCGTGCGAGGCCCAACATTAAAAGTAGGTTTGTTGACAACTTCGGGGCCAGATGCGAAGGACCGCGACAATCTGGAGAGATAACTGAGAAGGGGTCAGGGTTAGCGCACTGATCAAGGTCAAGGCTGGCACGGGCCGGGGCCACATGCGTGTCGCGATGGCTCAGTGGGTTATAACCCAGCGGAACCGGTGCTGCCTTATGTACTGTCAAATGGTAAAAAGTAATGCAGATCAAATTCATGGTGTCTAGTGTTTCACAAAACATCAGTTTTCGTGCATTTTCTCTGCTGTAGAAGAGCCCGGACTGACAATACGGTCTCCGTCTAGCCGCGGCGGCCGGCCGGCCGGACGGCGGGCGGAACGCCCCTCACTGAGTCAGTTTTACGGTCCCGGCGTCCGAGCCGCCGCCCCGCGGTCACCGACGGTCGCCACCCCTACTCGGCCACCCATCCCCCGAACGTGACAGCCAATACTCGAGGCGCAAAACCTTCACATGCACTGATTGGGCAGTACTATATCAGCATTACGCAATGATGGGCATCAGTGCCCGGAGGTGGGGGGGGGGGGCAGTGACAGCTAGGGTGGGGTGGGGGGGGATCAGTGACAGATTTTAATCTTTCATTCAATTTTTAACCTTTACGTCAGAGTGCCTACCCGGACACACACACACACACACACACACACACACACACACACACCGCACTACCCGGACCGGCACACACACACACTGACACACACACACACACACACACACAGACACACACACACTCACACACACACACTCACACTGTGACACACACACACACACACACACACACACACACAAACACACACACACACACTGGCACATCAATCACACAACAACAACAATAACCTGAAGAAATCGAACACTGCTTGAAATGATCGGTTTATTTGGCTCTCGTTTAGTCTCAGTAATCAGTGTTTTGTTGTCAGTCGAGCAGTCCGGCATTTTTTGAAATAACCGTGATTCCCGGAGTCCAAAGTGCGTGACCAAGTTCAGTCACGGTTCATTGATCCCAGTATATTTCTCCCCGGTTGGCTTTGACGTGGCTGCTGTCTCCCTCTGCTAATCACCGTTGGCTCAGTGTTCACTGAGTCTCGAGGCTCTGAAACTATAGTACAAGGTGCATGCGTTCTGTTCTTTTCCAGCCCAAAGCGTTTGTTTGTTTCTTTCTTTCTTTGATTCTTTGCTGTGTTTTAGAACTGATGTCATTCATATGATTTCTACGCATGGCAGACGGAAGGTGATCACTTGAACTTCAAAACAGACCCCCCCCCCTCACCCCCCCCCCCACCCCCGACTTCTGTGTGTGTGTGTGTGTGTGTGTGTGTGTGTGTGTGTGTGTTTCTGGGGGGGAGGGGGTGTATATCGCTGACTAAGCGAGAGAAAGAGAAGTGATGATAATGACAACTGATGATAATGACAACAAAAAAATAAAATAAATAAATGGAGAGGAGAACGTAGCTGTCAGTCCGTGTGATTTATCAGCGGCCGGGTTTGTGCTCTCTCTCTCTCTCTCTCTCTCTCTCTCTGTTCATTGGGTCTGAAATGTGTAATTTGCCTTTATATTTTCTTCTTCTCCTTTATATTCCTGTAATGTTTAGATTTTTTTCACTTCTTTTCATATTTTCGTAGTTTAGCAACGACAAGTTCGAACATGGTATTTATGCAAAAACTGACTTTTATCGTTGGAAAATTTTTTTTTTTGTCATACTCTCTCTCTCTCTCTCAGACTTGGAGAAGACCCATCACAGCAAAGTAGTATAATATGACGTTGAATGTGACGTTAATCTATCATGAAAATGACGTCATACCATCGCCCGCAAGCCCTGCCTGTTACTCGGAAGGTTAGTTTGCGGTCATGTTGATTTTCACACTTCTCTGATCTTAGTAGTTTACCCTCTTACTAGTACTCATCACAGTTTCAGTGCATTTAAAAGTTCTTTGTCACAGATGCTGACGCTGATTTACTCAAATCCAGGCATCGAAGACACCAGGAATTTGAGGACTGGGTTTTCTGTGAGCCGTTGAAAAGTTGGGAGAGCGACGCATCGTGTGTGTACGTACCATGGCCAGCCCAAGAAATGTCTTCGTTTCAGTTTACTGCAGTTGCAGAGGTAAAATTAATTTGAAACGCGGCAGATTGATGGTCAGTGAATGTTTGGTAGATGCCGGTAGATGTTCCGTTCTTTTGAGATGGGGTGTGCCGGGGAGGAGGGGGGGGGGCATTGGGCGGGAGAAGCCGGCAGAGGGTCAGTGATAAGTGATGGAGCTGAACTGCTGGAATGTGGGATATATGCGTTGAACGCGCGGCGGCATTGAGGCAGGGTCATGGGGAAGAGGGCGATGGCCGGACTGGCCGGATGGTGATTGGGTGGGGACAGGTACACACGAATACGGAAGAGTTACCACAATCCGAAGATACAACTACGAGCCGTCCGGCCTCGCCTATCAGTTGCCGACAGGGACTGATTTCACGGTACCAGCAACAGTTCCCCCTCCCCCCCCCCCCACACACACACACTGCCGGACACACACACACACACACACACACACACACACACACACACACACACACACACACACACGCTTCCCTAGAGCTCGGGTTGTCACAGGGTTCATTTTTCGACGCGCCTTGTGCTAATTGCCGCAAAATGGGCGATGATGACGCATTGCCGGAGTTCAGAGTCAATCGCGGCGGCTACGCCGGCCGGCCGTGCCGCGGCTTCGGTGGGCGCATCAGTAGAAATCAGTCACGGCCAGTGCGCCGATGCTTCAAAGTTTTCATCTCTCAATTAAAAAAAAAACCAAAAAACATTCTTTTTCAAAACGATTTCGACCGTTCCCGTTTTACACTCGATAAAACTAGGCCTAGAGTCGAACATCAAATCGAAAGTGAAAGTCACGAAAGCCACGGCAGTGTTAGCCTAGCGCGCAAAGGGAGAGTACTCACTTTTCCTTGCATCAGCTTACCAAAAGTCGCTTCAACCAGTCGGACAGAATCCGTTTCACAACTCAGATAAGCGAGCGAAAATGCCACCTAAGAAGAAAATAAAGCTTCTTGAAGGCCAGAAAACGTTGTTTTCCTTCACTGGAAGGCGAGTGGCAGCGGAAGAAAACATTGCTGAGACGGCGAAGGGGCCTGATGTCACGTTGAGGTTGTGGAAGTAACCGCGGCCGTGTCTGAGCCACCCGCTTCCCCTGAAGCATCACGTTGCAAGGTACAGTAAAACCTGTCTAATTCAAACATTTTCAGCTCTAATGCGTGTGCCCTCATGTCGGAACAAGGTTTACCTGCGACTGCGAAAGTGCATTTAGCGTCCGTCCAAGACCTGAATCTGACCCCTCTGCGCACCGGGCTGAATGGAATAATGATCTTCCCAACAACATCTCCTGTTCTTTCAAAATTGTTTGTGAGTACGGATACACACTGAGTTTTGCAGTCGACAGGCCGGCCCGGCCACAGTGTGTTTGTCAACTGATGATCTGCACCCGAGCTATTCCCGCGTACAAGAGTTTGTAAAAACAACAACTCACTCCCAAAGTCTGTGGTCTCTTCCCCCACCCCCAAACACCTTCAAAAGCAGGTTAGACTGACAGAGTGTGGCAACAAGTTTGTCCAAAAATCAGACTGGTTCAAGGCTCCCAAACCCGCGCATCTGGAAATCAGCAAGGGCAACTGTTTGCGAAGAGAGCAGCGATCGACTGATAGGCGACTAGTCTGATACAGTCGAACCTGTAAAGTATAGTAAGTAAGTAAGTAAGTAACATCGTTAACCTTTGTCAGTAGTCATGCTCAGCCAAGAGCCATTGGAAGGATACTTGCTCACAATGTAACAATCATCACGCCCAGTTGCTTTGTTGCACAAGTTCAAAATTGTGATCAGACGAAAGCGAAAAGGGATTTTTTTGTTTTGTTTTGTTTTTATTTGGTGGAATGGTCTTTCAGCGACACGTACCTTGTATCTCGTCCGAATTTTTGTCGTTGTTTTGTGGAGATACTGTTGCTTTTTTTTTTTTTTTTTTTTAAAGAATCCTTAGCACGGTGAACTGTAACTGACGGTACAAATAACCACAAAATTAACTTCTTCAAGTTTGACAATAGTTAAAGAAATAAGAGCGCAAGGTATGCATAAACAAAGAGTGAAAAAAAAACTTCTTCAAGATTTCCTCTGCCAAAAAGATTTTTCTCTGACTTTCGAGTTTTGTCACACACTATGGAAAGTGACAGAAATGTCTGAAAACCAAACAACCAAAACCAACTGAAAATTGTCAGCTTTACAGCATTTAACGCTCAGAGACAATGAGAACCTTCCTTACTTCGTTCTAGGATCAACCCAGTTGCATTGTTCTCTGGTCGCCTGCATCGGGTGCGTACAGGACCGGCCGCACGTCAGAGACGCTGACGCCAATTCCAGTTGTATGCTCGTGGAACTGCAGCAGAATGTCGTTGCATGCAAGGGGGGCTGGGAGTCAAAGAACCAGTTGAAGCAAATACTGGCGACTCTACAGCTTGAGGTTGCTCTGGGATACGCCAGAGGACCTTCGTGTGTATCCTGCTCGCACGCCCTGTATAGCTCGGCTTCTGGCTTGACGGTTCGCGGGCTCCTCTGGTCCGCGCCGGGAGATTGAACAGACGGGGTCCTCGGCTTGATGCACGCGACACAACTGACAATTTTGGTTGTTGATGATGGTGAAGTCTATTTACATCAGTTAACCAGACCTCACCTACGTACATATCTGACTTGCTGCAGCAGTACACCGCCTCCCGGTCCCTTCGCTCGTCTGTTGACAATACAATACAATACAATACAATATCTTCATTCTCTATTTTATGTTATATAAAGCAGAACTTTGTTCTCTGCAGCACAGCATCTGACAGTGTATAAGATAATAAATAAAAGCATTCAGTTAACTCTCTCTCTCTCTCTCTCTCTCCACACACACACACACACACACACACACACACACACACACACACACACACCGATCATGACAATTTTATTTATAAAACTAAACAGCACATTCAGGAAGAAACACCATCGATACAGACATCGAACTGTTAAAACAACCACTGTCAGTATCCTGGGTAAAGAAACAGAGAAGGTGCTGAAGTAGAACTTGAACCCAAAACTGCACACGCTGACATCAAGTTGGCAGCACGGATTTCCATTTCTGATTACAGACGATAATATGAAAAGTTCGCCACCGAGAGCAAGACAGTAGAAACGGAATATAAAAATGGATGATATGTCTACGCAAGAAAACTGCACTACATTTTTTTAGTACAGTTCAGGATTTCATAACTCGTGCAGCACTTTTATAGCTACATGATACTTTTTAACAGTGTCTACCGCAGCCCAGTGGAGATTTTGTTGTTTGTTGTTTTTTTGTTGTTAGTGCACACAGAACCCCCCCCCTCTCTCTCTCTCTCTCTCTCCTGTAGTGTTAATTTATCAGATTTTAGTTTAGTCTGTCATTGCAATACTGTTACACTGTTTTTGTTTCACCCTGAGCATTACTATGAGCTTTGCTTGTTTATGCTCATCTATTGTTCAGTTATATTAAGTTCCGTATTGCAATAAACTTGTTTAAACCAAAATGGGTGATATATGTATATAATTTTTAAAAAGCCACGTGTAAATGTGTTGGGAAGACTCTATGATGATTCACCGTTTAATCCGAAATCGTGTTAAGAAATAAAGTCAAGAAAACCAAAACCGCCCGAAAACAATCGTTATAATACAATGCACTCCAGCAATATCAAAAACACTTAATTCAAAAGCAGTCCAAGTTGAATCTTGCGAAGGAAAAAAAATACAGTCGTTCCTTGTCTCATGGTGTTTGTTGAAAGCAGAACTCCATCCAACATTTTCTTGTAGATAATCAACAAGGTCAGACATTGCCGTACTCCCAACCGCAAAACGTATCGGTCCATCAAAACAGAAAATCATCCCATGACGACCATCAGTGTCAGTAGTGGGATCGCTTCACCGGAACTTTCACTCTGCGCAAGCGCTGAGCGTAAATGAGGCCATGGTCTCGCAGTGTCATAATTATCCTGCAGTCAGTACGTACTAAGCACTAGTAAGCAGGGGCCATTGTCTTCAGTTGCTCATCATCGGCTGTGTCACTGAGTCAGCGTAGATGATCGGCATTACCTGAAAAGAGCGTTACACTGGTCCCCGTAGTGTAGTGGTTAGCACTTCGGACCAAGGACCGGGAGACCCGGGTTCGAGTCCCAGCCGAGAAGAGCGGGATTTTTACTTCCTAGGTCGGCTCCTACCCAGAGCGGGTGTGCTATGGGTCCGATGGGAAGGCTGTTGCCACACAGCCGAGATTCACCCACTTCATGGGTGCGACTTTGGGGGTCGGTGCTTCCCTTGGTATGACACGTCTTATGGTGTGGATGATTACATGGCCGGCACCGCAAGTGCTGTAGTTCCCGGGCCTGGTTAACGCCGGGATATTTATGATAGGAAGCGTGGAATGCGGCCCTGTCCCGCAGTCCCAAACCACACGGACCTCCATAGCATCATCTTACCATCATTCTCATCTCCATCATCATGCATAATAACAATTGCTCCAGCTTTCGAGCCCTCCGTGAATTCCACTCATGACCTGGGGGGAACCCCCACTGGTGCTGGCAAAAGAGTTGGAAAAAAAGAAAAGAGCGTTACATGACCAGTCAATTGTCAGTGGTGACTTTTGCAACACTGGCCGGATTGCCACTGCAATATAGTCAATATGTACTTGTTCCACCCCTGAGCATTATCATAAGCGGTGCTTGTTTATGTTCACCAATTGTTTACTTGCACGAACTTTATTGCAATGAACCTGTTTAAACCAAACATGGGCCGGAACAGCCGGATTCCATGGGCAACGCTTCCCGGACTCCACAGTCTAAGAAACTCAGTTGATGAGGTGGGGCGTGCCCTGAGATGCCATGTTTAGGAAATGAACTGAACTGCCGACTGCAGTGAGATGTAAAAACTTCACGCTCCTCACACTGAAGTCAGCTAACTTGCTTTGAAGGCATTGAGTGGCGTGACTATGTCAGTCAAGCGGTTTCTTGCGGGCCTAGGACCGTAAGCTTCCCTGTACTGGTTGTCAACACAGGTAACAAGACCGCTCCCTGTCGCAAAGCCGCTGACTGCGATCCAGTGATTAAATGATCAACACAATGGCAGGTAGTTAGGTCCCCGCCTGGTCACTGCTGGGCCCACCCAGGCTGTAGGAAAATGGCAGTTTCGCAATTAGCTGCCTTGTGGCACGCCAGAAGCCGAACATAGCGGCGGTAGCGGGGTGATTATATTATTGTCCTTACTCTGACCTCTCTATCCTCCATGTCCCATTTCTGATCGTGTCCCATACATCCACACAATAAGCGGACGTGGGCGCACTGTGGATGTTAGTGTAGTGTGGTGACCACCTTTCAGGTTTTGGCTCATTTCGAAATCTGAAAACGGAGCTTGCAGGGGAGAGAACTTTGCCCTTTCCGATTTTATTTTCATTCTTATATTTTGCGCTGCGGCAGTCACTTGTTTCGTATGTCACTCATTTTAAAATCGTATGTTAAACTAAGATTAGCCTATTAGCCTGCGATAAACTTAGCCTGAGATTGCTTTCGGAAGTTATAATATTTATGTCAGAAGAATAAAGAAAATCGTGGCCGGTCAATGCTCTCTCTCTCTCTCTCTCTGTGGAAACTTGATACGCATGAAATGGTTCTGTTATTCATTTTTTTTTTTTGCCTTGGCACAGCTAGAACTAAGCCGCCATCACTGGTCAGCCAGGTCCCTTTTCTCACCATCTGAGTTTGAGGCTAGCCTAATGCTCGGGCCATGAGTTCAAATTCCGATATTTTTATTATTATTAATTTTTTTTTTTTAATGTTTGACGGTCTTTGTCCGTCACTGACCATGAAGCTGAGTGTGTGGAGGAGGGTCCCTCAGGTTTTGGAACCCGCCACCTTCTGGATTTCAGGATACGTTTTAGTCGCGAACCTGCATCTCACCATCCCCCAAACAGCACCCAGTAAACTGCCAGCGGAAAGGAGCCGACTTCAGCGATGATTTTCTCTGATGCTGTGAATGTGGATTAGACCTCTTCCACCTAATTTAATATAAAATCCGATTCCAACGCACGCCACTGGACTAAAGAGAACGGCCTGCCGCTGTCTGCCGAGTTCTTTCCACCGTCTTGGCTGGGAGTGGCAACACAAGTTTTGTGGAGAAGATCTCGCCGATCTGAGCGGTAGGCTGGCTGTTGGAGTATTGATTGTCTTCCCTGGGTGCACGCGCTGTTATTTGTGCCGACACGGACAGTTGAATTATTGTAGTGCTGATCTGAAGTTGTGTGCTACTGACTTTTGTACTTATTTGCATTTTGGTTGAGTCAAAGTACACGAGTATGGAGTCGCCGCTAAAATGTGCAGGGAAACTGGGCTTTCTTTTGGCTTCCATCGCTGTTTTCTTGTCGGTAAGTACGTACTGAAATGTATTTTTCGGAAAAAGGTTTCTTGCTGTTGTAGTTTGTTGTTGTTGGGTGTTTTGTTGTTGTTGTTGTTGTTGCATTTAATTTTGTTCCTTTGGAGCGTTGGACTTCTGATGTTCGGGTCGTGAGTTCGTATCCCGGCTGGGGCCAAATATTTGTGCTGGCTTTTTCATCGTTGCCCCTTCTTTGATATCACCCGTATGTGGTGGAAAAGGACGTTAAAACCCCAAACACCCACCCACCCCTTATTCCTTTGGTTCTGTCGTATAATCTTTGACTTTGTTTACCATTATTTGTTTGCTTGTTTGTTTTTGTGGAGGCTTTTCTTTTTGGCTTTGTTTTGGTGTGTGTGTGTGTGTGTGTGTGTGTGTGTGTGTGTGTGTGTGTGTGTGTGTGTGTGTGTGTGTGTTACTCTTGTTCAAGTTGTGTTGTTTTGGTTTGGTTGGTTGGTACATGGTTGGCTGGCTGGTCATTGTTGTTAAACTTTTTTTTTTTTTTTTGGGGGGGGGGTTGTATTTTTTTTAAGTTGCCAATAAAATAACTGCTAAATATTGCCTTATTTGCCGTTTAAAGTCTTCCGAACTGTTCCCCGTCACCATCACTCACCCCCTTTCCTTATTACAATGCTTATTCTCCAGACATCTTTTCAAATATCTTCTGTTCTTCCGCCTTTTTCTCTCAGTTTTCCCTTCTTTCTTTCATTTTTGTTTCTGTTTTCCTTTACTTTCAATTGATTTGCACATCCACCTCCCTCTTGGTAAGAGCCAGTATATGGGGCCGTATATGACAAGACAGAAACAATACTCCTTTGAAACCAACAGCGTTATAATTTTGCTGTCTCAAGAGAGAACTCAGTACAGACACACCCCCCCCCCCCACCACACACCTTTTTTCCCACCCCAGTTTCCATCCCCTGGCCACGTTCCCAATGCGACAGACAGGAATACAAATTTCTTTCTTTATCATTAGTTCTTTCGAATGTTCCACACCTTTGCCCGCTTTTGCTATCAGCATTTGCAACACAGCAGACAGGGTGGCAAATTTCATTTTCCCATTGGTTCTTGTGAATATTTTCCCCATCACTAACAGCTCCCTGGCCTGAAACAACGTGCACTGCTAAAAGCGAAGAAGTGGGAGGAGGGAAGAGGTGTCTAAATGGGTGGCTGGCTGGGTGTTTGGGAGTTTAACGTCCTTCTCCACCACGCGTGGGCTGCGTCTAAATGGATTGAATTCCAGAAGACCACACACACACACACACACACACACACACACACACACACACACACACACACACACACACACACACACACACACACACACACACACTACCCGTACTAAAGTATGTATATTAACTGGAACAAAGTGATTTAACCTACAATGTGACGGCGACCACACTGAGCGCTCCAAGTCGTAGTCGGAATTTGTGTGTTCCACCGCTCGCGCAAAGTGTAAACAATGTTGTACTGTGCTTATCAACAAGCGTATTTCGAGCGTACAGACGCACTCACGAGCTAAACTGTTTCAAAACATAAGTTTGCCTGGCAAAAATAAAATTAGCCCGTTTCAAACATACAACGCGCTTCAGAACATTCAAATTCCGCTTCATTGAAATCTGCACTATAAAAATATCGAAAGAACACCTTTTTAAAAAAAAAGTCCGTGCAAATTTTTGGAATATGTTTACGGTAGGCGATAAGGTTGTCTTGTCTTGTCTTGTCTTGTCTTGTCTGTCTTGTCCTGTCTTGTCTATGGGATGCTGTACATTTCCTGTTTGAGTGACTTGCTTTTGGTGGGTTGAAGTTCAAGCCGGAGAATTTGTTTGTCTTTGTAGGTGGGGAGCGCTCAAGGCAGCCCGTTTGACCCGTTCAGTGGACTTGATGACGCGTCTTGTATGTCTTCATCAGAATGTGCTCCAGGTATGTGTTGCGCGCGCTTCAACCACAGTCGTCGGACACGGCGATTCGTCAATTCCCTCTTCCAGTCGGGCACGTGTCAGCCTCTGCTCATGCGCAGTCAGGGCTGCTGGGACTGGCAGGTGGAGGAGGAAAATGGCGACCTGTACGACTACTGTCCCTGTGCTGCAGGTCTGGAATGCAGGGGAGAGCAGGTGATGCACGTGGAGGGCAACACCATCCACATCAACCCTATCTGTCAGCCACGCAAGTAGAGAATCCACGTCAGCACTATATATGTCATCCATGCACATCAACCAAGCCATGCACGCAAGACGTCCACATCAACCCTATCTGTCAGCCATTCAAGTAGAGAGTCCGCGTCAGCACTATTTGTCATCCATGCACATCAACCCAGCCATGCACGCAAGAAGTCCACACCAGCCCTAACTGACAGCAGGACGACTGAGTAGTTCATCCACATCGACCCCAAACTGAGCCAGTCACACAAGTAGCTTAGTCTTAGGGCATCTCAGTATGTCAGCACACCCTTGCAAACTGAGTAGTTAATCCACAACGGCCTTATCCTAAAACCATGCAAGTGGGAAGCTACTGGTACTGCGACTCCACGCATCTTTATTGGAAATCCGCTACAACTCCATCTGCCAGCTAAACAAGTTCACATCATGACGATGAAGCCCTTCTTCCAGCCAGACAAGTAGGATATCCAGAGACATCAACCCCATCAGCCAGAAAGCCAGGTAGGGTATCAACACCAACCCTATCTGCCAGTGAGACAATATCCATGTCCATCTCGTCTGCCATTAAAAGACAAGAAGGAATTTTACAGCAACCCCATCTACCAGCAAGATGAGTCGGAAATCCTCGTCAACCCCAAATGCCAGCCACAAGCAGGGACTAACTTCAAACCCCCAAAAGCAAGTCACTCAAACAGGAAATTTACAGCATCCCATAGACAAGACAAGACAAGACAAGACAACCCTATCACCTACCGTACTACGCACCATTTTCGTCTATGTCGACTTGAATTTCAACTCGTATAAACTGCCTCTGGATGGGGTTTCTGGGTAAAGTAAATGCTTTTTTTCCCTTGCACATACCAGCTACGCAAGTAGGGACAGTTCACATTAACCCCATCTGCAAGCCTCGCCGGTAATGATCCAACGGCAGATGTTTTACACGCCAGTAGTGCGCGAGGATTCAATGACTTCAAATAGGGTCTTGGCAATCTGTTGTTGATGATCGCAGTTCTGGACTGTGCGGGCGGGGAGCTCAGCTGAAAACGTACAAGAAAAATGACAATGACAGGTCTTCACTTCTGTAGCTGTTTCCGCTTCTGCCAGCTCCCACTATCAGACAGGCCGTTCAGTCGAACTCTCGTCGTGAATACGTTACTGCTCAGCCAGATGCAAATCGTGACGACTGATGGAAGAACATTCGCCGTCATCGTCCATGCAGTTTGTGATGGATGGTACATAATTACAGTATAATGTGTACATACAGGGGTTCCTCACACTCCGGATATCAGCCAACACATCACAGTCACGTGGTGCGAAGGGTCAGCTCAGCTACACATGTTTTGGAATTCAGAACTGCATTTTTTTTTCTACACGTGGCCCGGCTGAACATTTCTAGAGCAGAGTTTAAGGGGAGTGCCCGGAGAAAACCAACCCGAAGAAACGTTGCCACATACTAGAGATGAAAAGTCCAATGTCACAAGTGGGACTCGAACCCTCGACCTCTCACTGGCGACAGAAGTTGCTACCACAACTCTACCATCTGAACACGCTCCCCCCCCCCCCCCCCCAACATTTCTAGAGCAGAGTTTAAGGGGAGTGCTCGGAGAAAACCAACCCGAAGAAACGTTGCCACATACTAGAGATGAAAATTCCGATGTCACACGTGGGACTCGAACCCTCGACCTCTCACTGGCGACAGAAGTTGCTACCACAACTCCACCAGCTGAACACACTCCCCCCTCCCCCAAATGATTGAAGACTTGTAATGGCGATAGGAATCTTCCATTACGAAGCCGGCGCGGCTGGGGAGAGATAATCTGTCGATACTGGCCTCTGTGGTGTGATCTCCCCTTCCTAAGTGCAAGATTTTGGCCAACGTGCAAAGACATTAACTCAGCGAGTGATACACTATCACTATAATTTCCTTTATCACTTTTGAAAGCTGCACACCAGGGAGGATAAAACTGCTCGAGTGTTTTGCCAACAGCGTGTCAATTCCAGTAAAAATTTTGATAAAGCAGTGTCTGGTGTTTGTAGTTCTGGGTTTTGTCTGTTGTACGTTTGAAGAACTACTACTGAACACGACCTTTTAGAAAGACACACACATTTTTTTAATGGTGGACTTAAAGAAGCACGAACGAGTTTTGATTTCGTGTTCGTTTTGAGTCACTTCGTTCCAGTTTTTAATGTAAATAAAGTCATAATGACGGGGAAAATTTCAATGCAAGCACTATTATTTCTTTCGTTGATAGAACACACACACACACACACACACACACACACACACACACACACACTGTAACAAGATAAAAAAAAAATCGTTGGTGTTTCTAAGGTTGACTGATGAAGTCGATGTTGTGCGTAGAGTCTGGCGGCGAGTAATTTCATTTGGTGTTTGTAAATTAAGCAAAACATGCTTACTTCCATAGAAGTATTTTTTATTTCTTGCATCCCGTGACAACGCCACCTACTCCCTTCCCCGGAGAAACCAACCAACCAACCAAACAATGAAACCTACAAACAACATAGACAAACACAAAACACCCAAACTCCAAAAACAAAAAGTAAGGGGAAAAAAACACATACTTATGTACATGTATATAATAAAATTTAACAATGATACATACAAATACAACAAACAAACATTAAGGAAAAAACATACTTATTTACATGTACATTGTATATAATAAAATTTAACAATGATACATACAAATACAACAAACAAACAAACAAGAATCTTATTTGGTAATACTTCCTGAAAACAACATCATATGTCCCATTCATTCTACAAGCTCCTAAAAGGAACAAATACTTCGATTCTTCATAATTATTGTAATACAAAACTGAGGTGCTATTGTATGTGCGATACAACAACAAACTATTGGTACGAGTATTTTGGTGAATGCCACAGAATGAGCCGAGATTCTACAGCCCTTGCGTATACGGCAAGGAATGACTGACGAAGAAAGTTTATACTTTTCGTTCGGGATGCACTCCAGACCTCTAAGACCATTTGTCTCCCTTGCTCCTGTTTTCGTTCATCCTCGCGATAAAACTTGTTTGTTTTTTGTTAAATCCCGATAACAGCGACGCCAAAGCAATCCATATTATTGGAGCGAAATTTTCTGATTCTTGTAATACTTTGGTAATATGAAAATAGCAGCTTACATCATATGAAATTTTGGTCAAGGTTAAAGTTGAAGGCCAAAACTCGTACTTCGTCACATCGTTACAGGTCACTCGAAGCGAGATGCTGAAATGTGCAAGGCTCATCGAAACGGCATGTTCAAGTCTCACTACGTATGGCAGGCATGCAACAGCGTGTGGAGAACTTTTCATTGAATGCGCTGACTCAGTCTGTGCATCAGAATCAGTCACCTGGGTCACAGTATAACATCTGATACCATTGTGGTGACTCTTGCCGGCGTATAAGTTGTTCTGGAAGTGCACCGCGTACTGAGCAGACGACGGACTGGTTGCGGACTGAGGACCAGCAAAACGGCGCTGATTGGTGGCTATTTTTAGAAGCGTTGTCTCGTGCCAGTCCGTTCAGGAATGGACCATATGCTCAAACAAAGTCGTATTTCTCTAATATTAAAAGCCACAAAGTCACGAAAACGCTCGCAATGGCCAAATGAAACTTCTCTCTATCTGGCAAACAGCCTTAGAGTCCTGAAAGCGACAATTTTCCCTCTCCGCGGCGCTGCGAACGTAGAGGTTTTAAATGTCCTTGTTATGTGGAAGGTGATAGGTGTGTACGACCGCAGATTGGTGTCAACTGACTCACGTGTCCCATAAATTTCTCCCTGGACACTAAGTCCACTAGGGTCAAACCTTTCTGGTTGACCTGCGAAGAGCCGAGTGACCATATCCATGCGGACAGGCAGGGCCACCGCCTACACATTAACCATGTCATAGACCCCTTCTATTGCAGACAAACACATTTTTTTTTATGTTGTTTCCATAGTAATGGAAACAACATCATAGGACGGGCTAAATTCTACACGTTCGTAGGCAAGTTTCTGTCGTGCACGTCACTGCCGATCTCCGCAGAGACGATAATGCATGCGTGAGTCTGACAGTGACAACTCTGACGTCATTAAAAATACACACACACAAAAATGAAAAAAAACAACAAAAAACTGCAGGCGTTATCGTCAGTTGAATGTTTGAAAGCTCCGAACACTTTTCCTCAACAAACCACACGCCTCACAAAGATCGAAGTAAGGAAGCACGCGAACTTACGCAATGTGTGAGCATCATTTTGCCGACATCATACTTTGATTGACGTCAGGCTGGCGTTCCTTGAAGAACTCAGGCATGCACGCAGAGAGAGAGAGAGAGAGAGAGAGAGAGAGTGCGTGTGCGTGCGTGTTCCTCTCATTACAATAGAACGACCATGACGACAGCAGCAGGCCACATATTGGGCTGGTGACCATCTTGTTCTCAAACTGTGTTGACCGAAGACAGTTCCTTCTTTCAGTGGTGAATAGCACACCGGCAGAGTGGGTTCACGTGTTGACGTCGTTTGTCAACCAAGAATAACTGGGTGACAGGTGCTCTGCTGAACGGCCGTTACTCTTGTCACGGCGAAACCTAGGTTGGAACCCAGGTCAGAAAATGCGATAATGATTTTTCCTCGCTCCCATACTATGCGCTAATCCCCCCAGGGGAAGCAACCCAAATTTCTTGAGAGCGATAATAAAGTTTTGTCAGTGGTTTTTTGTTGTTGTTGTTGTTTGGGTTTTTGTTTTTTTTTTGTTTTTTTAAAGGAAGATCTCAAGGACGGGCTATTGAAATTTAAAAAAAAAGGTCCGTACAAAATTTCATCCTTTGAACTGAACCTACGATCGTCTCAAGTCTGACGCCGGTATTTGCCCACGTGTATCAAATCGTTTCTGATCAGGTCGTCTTCTCAAAATAATTATACTGTTATTTACAGGAAGTTTTAGCCGTGTCAAAAGCGGACGAACTACTCTTGCAACTAGTTTGTTGTCTTCTGTGTTCAGTCGAGCTGTCCTGTTCACATGATATTTTGCTCCTCTCTTTCTTTCGTGTTGTGACGTCTCTCCATTTCATTGGACACGGACGCTAATGCATTGTGCGTGATCTTGAAGTTGAGCGGCCATCCGATTGCGTCACGTGACCGTTGGCCTCGTTCTTGTGCCCGTGACGTGGCCTGTGGTGATGGCGGTGTTTCCTGTGTTTGTGACGATGTTCTTTGTCTTTTTCTCCTTCTTTTGTCTCTTTCTCCTCGTGTACCTTGGCTTGTTCCTCCTTTTCTTTCTGAGCCTGAGGAAGGGAAACCGTAAATAAGCCACAAAGTTATGCTATCAGCGTGTGCGACGCCTATATAATTGTAATCATGGCTGGCTACATTAAAAGACACTGGGAACCATTTCTGATGAAATTCAGCCAGCTATTTTATGAAACGCACCGGGGATTTAAATCAAGATTGCTGTGTTTATAGTCGTCATTATTATCTACGAAAACTGTTTTGATAGCAGGCATGTTTAGCAGGACTTCGTAAGGACTTCGCTGAGCAGTGTGACCCATTTACATGTAAATTAGGCTCACACGGCAGAGGATCGAAGCGGCTAACGCGCTGCGATTAGCTAATAGTACCACAGACGTGCCTGCTTTACATGTAAATGGGTTACGTTGCTCAGCGAAGACCTCCTTAGAAAGTCCTACTAAACACGGCCAGTCACTGAGGCCTTTGAACTGGTCTGTCTATAGAAACAGAAAAATTATCCGCTGTCTGGACGTCTGGTTGTAGAGGAGTATCATAGTGAGCGTATGCCCTACCTTTTCGACTTTCTTCATCTCCTTCTTCAGTTTCCTCTTCTGCTTCCTACGCTGTATTCGCTTGCGGCAGGCACACCGTATGGCGCAGGCGAGGCCTATGAGTGCCAGGAAGGCAGCTACACACGGAGCCACCAGGAACAGAATCTGGAAAGCTAGAACGGGCGAGAGGACTATCAGAAACATGGAACTGTCAGCCTAAACGCTACAAGCAAGGAGCAGGCAAATATGCGAGCGGGCGTGCTCGAGCGCGCGCGCGCACACACACACACACACACACACACACACACACACACACGCACGCACGCACACAAGCGCCCTTGCAGTCCCTCCCCTGATGTGCCCTGGGAGTTCTCATCAGTTTCCTCCTCCCCGACTGAAGCATTATTTCTCTTGCATATTTCGCGCTGTAGGGTACGCTTGACTACATTTCTGGCTGCCTAATGATAAAAATCCCCCATCCTACCCCCCTCTTCCTCCCAAGCTTTTTTGTTGTCGAGTTTTTGTCTCGCGATCCGTTATCCCGGCTGGGACCAAATATTTGTGCTGGCTTTCTCATCGTTGCCCCGTCTTTGATATCACCCGTATGTGGTGGAAAAGGTCGTTAAACCCCCAAAACACCCACCCACCCACCTCCGCGATCCGTAATGTGGGCCCGTTTCTCAATCGAATCCAATCAAATTTAGTCCTTGTCTACATAATTTAGATCAAAAGCACTGCTTGAGGTGTAACGTATGCTTGACCTCATTTTAGATCCCCCCTCCAATATCGTCGATTTTAGAACAGATCTGTATTGCTGACCCGTTCATGTTTCAGCAGGGAAATCAGCTTAGGAGTCAAATCCCGCCAGCAACCAGAGTGACAGTAATCATGCCCCAAGACGTTTAGTGTGGAACAGCTTACTGTCCATTTGATCCTTTTCTCCTGCCGGCTTTTCTGCGTCGTCTGGAAGAGTTGTCCGGGAAGGGCCGGTCACTCCGATGAAACCAGCGTCCGGCTTCCAGTCACTTCCGGGTACCGGTTGTATGACGTCATTCTCTGTCGGCGGCACCACGAGATCCGTGCCGGGTTCTATCTTACCCACAGTGACGCCAGTGTCGGGTGGCGGCGAGTCTGGGTATAAGATGTTCGGGGGAGCGTCTGTGGGTCCAGTCAACACCTTCGACTGATGCTCGTCTGGAAGGACGAGTATATTCGTCGTGACGTTGACAAGTGATGACGTCACGTTGACTTCTGCAGCCGGGGTGGTCAACTCGGACACGGTGGTGAAAATGTTAACGCTCGGCCCTGGCCTTGTTGGCTTAGAGGTTGGAATGGACTGGTAGACGGAAAACAAGTCCCCTGCTGACGTCACTTCCTGTGTGGGGATGGTGGTGCTGGTCTGTGTTGCGTTGCCTGGTTCCTGTGGCACGAGGTCAGACAGGTAGTTCCAGCCACCGAGGTCAACGTTGGGGTCGAGGGTGGACTCAGTGGTGAGGTCTCCGGCAGTGTCCGAGGTTGTTGGTTCACTTACAGTACTTGCTGCTGGAGCACTACCCCAGAATCCTGTGCCTGTGAAAGACGGAGTCGTCGTTTCTGTGCCAGAAGTGGTTACAGTGCTACTGTCTGTAGACGTGGCGCCAGAAGTGGTAACATGGTCACTAGATGTTGCGCCAGGAGTTGTAACAGTTTCACTAGACGCTGCGCCGGAAGTGGTAACAGTACTGCTGTCGCTTGACGTGGCGCCAGGAGCGGTAACAGAGTCACTGGATGCTGCGCCAGCAGTGGTAACAGCACTGCCGTCACTTGACGTGGCGCCAGAAGTGGTAACAGTGTCACTAGACGTAGCGCCAGGAGTGGTAACAGCGTCACTAGACGTAGCGCCAGGAGTGGTAACAGCGTCACTAGACGTAGCGCCAGGAGTGGTAACAGCGTCACTAGACGTAGCGCCAGGAGTGGTAACAGCGTCACTAGACGTAGCGCCAGGAGTGGTAACAGCGTCACTAGACGTAGCGCCAGGAGTGGTAACAGCGTCACCAGACGTAGCGCCAGGAGTGGTAACAGCGTCACCAGACGTAGCGCCAGGAGTGGTAACAGCGTCACCAGACGTAACGCCAGGAGTGGTAACATCGTCACCAGACGTAGCGCCAGGAGTGGTAACAGCGTCACTAGACGTAGCACCAGGAGTGGTAACAGCGTCACTAGACGTAGCACCAGGAGTGGTAACAGCGTCACTAGACGTAGCGCCAGGAGTGGTAACAGCGTCACTAGACGTAGCGCCAGGAGTGATAACAGCGTCACCAGACGTAGCGCCAGGAGTGGTAACAGCGTCACCAGACGTAGCGCCAGGAGTGGTAACAGCGTCACCAGACGTAGCGCCAGGAGTGGTAACATCGTCACTAGACGTAGCGCCAGGAGTGGTAACATCGTCACCAGACGTAGCGCCAGGAGTGGTAACAGCGTCACTAGACGTAGCGCCAGGAGTGGTAACAGCGTCACTAGACGTAGCACCAGGAGTGGTAACATCGTCACTAGACGTAGCGCCAGGAGTGGTAACAGCGTCACTAGACATGGCGCCAGAAGTGGTAACAGTGCTACTGTCGCTGGACGATGCGTCACCAACGGAAGGTGTAGATGACACATTACTGGTATCCTCGGGAGCAGAACTGGACTCGGTGGCGCCAGAAGTGGTCGTGACTATGACTGTGGGTGTGGTGTCCCCGCCTGTGGTGATCTCGCTAGACGTGGGGGCGGTCGTGACGTCGGCATCCTGGCTGACAGCGGGCGTAGACCCGGACGTCTTGGGCTGGGTTGTGAAGGAAGGTTGAGTCGTGGTCACCTGCACATAAACGTTACATTTTTTTTTTTTTTTTACAAGATTTTGGTTTGTTTCTTGGATTTTTGTTAATTTGTCTGTGTGTGTGTGTGTGTGTGTGTGTGTGTGTGTGTGTGTGTGTGTGTGTGTGTGTGTGTGTGTGGTTTCAAGTGGTCTCCCAAAGCAACAACAGTTGGAAGGTACTGTTTTTAGTGTTTTGTGTCATCAGTGTTTGCGATACTGTCAGTTGCCCTGTGGATGCTCAGTCGATGTTGTCATTCCACCTTCCGATGATGCATGCTACTGACAGTGCACTTCCTCCTTGGTCTTCAGCAGCTGCTTTTCTCCTTTTCTGCTAAATTTACCGTTGGCACTCGAGCGTTCTCCTACACTGGTCCTTTAGCCTGTGATTCTCGTCGCCCATTCACTCCGCCAATCACCCTCCCTTGAAATTTTCAAGAAAAACCTCAAAACCCAAGGGGCGGTCGGTGGTCTAGTGGTTAAGAGACTTGTCACCAATGCGAGAGGTCAGGGGTTCGAGTCCCACTCGGGGCAAAGAATTTTCCTTCTCGTATGTGGCACCGTTCATTCGGGCTTCCTCCCCCTCGGCTTTGCAAATGTTCAGCCCACCAAATTTGCAAAATAAATGCAATTCTAAATTCCGAAATTTAAATAGCTGAGCTGACCCTTCGCACCACGTGATTGTAATGTGTTAATGTCCAGTGTGTGAGAGAATGTGTATGACTCACGTGAGCGTGCGTGCTGGGTTTAGTTCGCGGCGCTTTGAGCCGATTCATGAAATTGGGTAAAGCGCCTATACAATACTCACTATTATTATTATTATTATTATTTTCCGCCCTCAACACCATTTAACTGTCTGCATCATATGTGTGTGTGTGTGTGTGTGTGTGTGTGTGCCTAGGGCCTGACCTTATGGCTCTGTATATTTCTGTAAATATTTCTTCCTTTTCATTTGTTATTTTATTTTAGTTTTAAAGCGCTCAGAACTGTTATTTATGGATAGGTCACAGCGCAATATAAGTATTAACATTATTATTTCTCAGGGCAACGAGCAAGAACGTTCTCCATGAGTACGTTGGCGCAATGGCACAAATTGACCATGGGGTCATGAGCAGTGTTTATTATTTTTGTAGAGCGCTGTTTGGCGAGTGTGCTAGTTTGTAGCGATCTTTGTTGTCATGGGAAAAAAAGCTTGATTTTCGTGATTTTAGTATTTCGTAGGACAAGGTGCATGCCAGGGGGCCAGCTGCCAGTGAAACTGGGATTTTTTTAATTTTTTTTTTGCGCATAGGTCGGGCACAAGTGAGTGAGTAGATTTGAGTGAACTGGCTTTCTGGTTTTGCATTACTCCACTGAGGCCTGAGCCGAAAGGAGACATTCAATCCTTTTCTTTTTTTTTTTTTACTCCTGTCAGATGCGTGCCCTTGAATGGTCTGTGCATGGTAATGTTTGTTTCCAGATTGAAGCACTTTCAGGGGTGACTATGGTGCCTGAGGCTAATAGGGAATATATAGGCATTTTGAGACCTCGTGCATTTGTGTTCTTTGACCCGTTTGAACTTGTGGGGATTAGATTGGAAAAGGAACTGATCAGTGTATGCACATCTTGTCTACACAAGACAACATCACCGAGAGTCGTCAGCAGAAGATACGATGTTCATTAAAGGACAGCAAATTAAAATCAATGATGTTGAAAACGTCATTACCTGTGAGGTTGTTACGTCACTCGAATTGGCGTCACACGACTGGCTGCACGTTTTGTTTGGACAGAGGAATAGACCCTCTGGACAAAGCACTGTGGACACAAAAATTGATGACGTCATTTCAATTTGTCTGTTGCCATAGGGTCGGTAAAACATTTGTTGAAAAACAACAACAACAACGACAGAAAAAAGACAACCCGACAGCAACCTCCACGCAGTTACGTGAAATACCACATAAAAGGATTACCTGGCTTTGCAACGTTGTTCATTAACCACTCAAAGTCGCTAACATAAACACTCTCCATTTCCCTACTGCATCTTCACATAATTTTTTTTTTTTTTTTTGCTGCCACAACACTTTGCCAGCTCCAGTGGTGTTCCTCTCTGGTAATGGGTGGAATCCACAGAGGGCTCAGAAGCTGGGGCAATTTTTATTATGCATGATGATGGAGATGAGGATGATGATAAGACAATGCTATGGAGGTCCGTGTGGTTTGGGACTGCGGGACAGGGCCGCATTCCACGCTTCCTGTCATAAATATTCCGGCATTAACCAGGCCCGGGAACTACGGCACCTGCGGTGCCTGCCATGTAATCATCCTGATTCCACATTGTAAGACGTGTCATACCAAGGGAAGCACGCCCAAAATCGCACCCGTGAAGTGGGTGAATCTCGGCTGTGTGGCAACAGCCTCCCCATTGGGCCCATAGCACACCCGCTCTGGGTAGAAGCCGACCTAGGTAGGAAAAATCCCGCTATCTTCACATAAATTTAAGAAGCCATGCATACGTTGAAAGCGAGTGAGTCTGTCGAGGCCTCCATCACTGCTGGTCAAGATGGTGGTGCTGTTGGTCGAGGTGTCCGAGGTCGAGTTGTCGGAGGTTGCCGAAGTAACAGAGGTGGGCGTGGTTGTGGCGCTTGTTGTAGGGACGGTGGCGGCATTGACTGAGAAGAGAGAAGAATCATGACACTAGTTTTATCGGCACAAATGACAAGTCTTTTGTTGCGTGAATTGTTCTGCCCCCTTACCACCCCCCCCCCTACACACACACACACACACACACACACACACACACACACACACACACACACACACACACACACACACTACCCAAAAAAAAAAAAGAAAAAAAAGAAAAGAACAGAACAGAAAAAAAGAAAAAAGAAAAAAGAAAAGAAAAGAAAAAAAAAGAAAAGAAAAGAAAAGAAAAACAACAACAACAACAACATCCAAAACAGACAAACAACAGCAACAAAATCCACTCACCCATCAGCCTCCCCCCCCCCCCGCCCCACCTCCACCTCACCCCCCCCCCCCCCCCGGGAAAAAAAGCTCAAAACCAACGACAACTAACAAACAAAATAAACCATAAAGAGTGCTCGAACGATGGGACACATGAGCTAAGATGGTGCTTAAATTCCAGCTCGCGACGTAATGCTTCAGGCAAAATTTTAAATTTTAAAATGTGTTTTGAGTTCAACCTGCTGCGCACTGATATCACATTGTTGTTGTTGCTGTTGTTGTTGTTGTTGTTGTTGCTGCTGCTGTTGTTGTTGTTGTTGCTGTTGTTGTGCGCTCATTCTCTTTTTGTGGTAACAGTGCCGGCTCCGGTCAACATTGCAACATCCATGTCAAACTAGTTCCGGTTGGCAGTAAACACTTGTTTTCGATCTCTATCTACGTTGGTTTTGTTTACGATTAATGAAATTCCGACGCACGCACTCGGTTGAACTATCAAATGCGTATTTTCTTGAAAATAGTTACCCCTCCCCCCTCCCCACCGGTCCCTGCACACACACACACACACACACACACACACACACACACACGCACGCACGCACGCACGCACACACAGACAGAAGCAGGCAAAACCTTTGGCAAACAAAGCTATGTCAGGAGACTAATCAAAACAGTGTACAGAAGATTCTGGAATATAAGATTTGTGGATTACAAGCGATGCGCAGATCCATACGTGCACTGCGGGGAGGGTGGGGGGAGGGGAGGGGGAGGAAAGGAGACGAAGAAGGTGGTTCGACACACTATGCAAGGTTGGCTCATTTGGGACAGGAGAAAATTTACTGCGTCTGTGAAAGTGAGGGGACGTAACAGGCCATGTGCAGGATAACTCACTGTGCCGAGGCTGACACAGCGTAGAGGAAGGCTTGTATCACGCGGTGCCCTCTTATTTCGGCGAAACCTACGTCAAGCAGCGAAGGTGTGCCTTTTTTTTGTCGGGAGTGAGACTGTACCAGCGAATTATGCTTTACCCAGATGCCTTTCTGTGTTTTTGTACCAAAGACGCTAATGCCCGCCGGTTTTGCTGCACACCATTCTAAATTTGTTTTTAAATCAGAGTACATTAAAAGGGACGGAAAACAATTGTAATATATTTCTGAATGCATTACATCATAATACGATGCAACGTTATGCAACCCAACCCAACGCTATAGGGCCTACACTGCTATAAGCCCAATCCAATTTGGTCCAGGTTGATCCAATCCAATCTGTTCAACTTTACTTTACTCTTCGTGGATGACATCCGTTGCAACCACAAAACTATACTGACGTGAAACACATGACACCTATCAGTTTTGATTATCAATCATAATGATTATGTCATGTGCTGGTTTTCAGTTTTATCCACGTTATTGCCCATTTCTCAGTTCTAGTCGTAAACACACACACACACACACGCACGCACGCGCAAAGAACATCTGTCTCTCGTAAATTGTTCCAGCAGTAAGTCTCAAGCATCCGATCTATCATCTCCAAAAAAGGTCAGAGGTAAAACGGAATTTACGCTACCTTGCAACCGAGGTTAATTACGGACACATGAAAGCTTTTCCGAGAGACCTGACAAATGTTGACAGTCCACCACCTTCCGGTAGATTTGTCGTTGAAAAACGTTATTTGAATTCATAACTGTGGCTCCATGTCCCAACCTCGGTTCGTTAGGTGGATGACGGACGGGCTGTCCATCAAAAACAGGACGTTTTGATGTGCACGCGGCACATACACATATGTTTGTGTCGCTTGCAACTGACAAAAATATGTGTAGCTGAATACAGATCTACAGGAACCATGCAGTTTCTTCGAACTTGGCGCGGGGAGCCGGGGTGGTCGAATGGTAGAGCGTTGGACTTCTAATGCTCGGGTCGTGAGTTCGATCCCGGCTGGGGCCAAATATTTGTGCTGGCTTTTTCATCGTTGCCCCGTCTTTGATATCACCCTATGTGGTGGAAAAGGAACCCCCAAACACCCACCCACCCATCCCTCGAACTTGGCGCAACAGAGAAGAGATACCCTACGTGTTCTTTAAAATCTCTAAGTTCATGACGCCTCGGAGATGGCAGACTGCCGCTTTCGAAGCCCTGAGGCTGTCTCTGTGTCTTTGTGCCTTCTAATATTAGAGAAATACGACTTTCTTTGAGTCTAGGGTCCGTTTCTGAACGGACTGGGACTCGACAAATCTTCTGAAAATAGCCACCAATCAGCGTCGTCTGAGTTGTTGGTCTTCAGTCTGCAACCAAATGACGTCGTCAGCTCAGTACGCAATATGCTCTTACATACGTAAAACTGACAACACATACGCCAACCCGAGTCACCACAATGGTTTCAGATGCTGTACTGCGTCCCGAGTGACTGATTCTGACGTTCGACGTGGTCAGTATCCTAAGTAGCGCAGATGCAGCGTCGCCGGGATGCAAATGCTTTAATATTACACTTGTGATATGACCAATCAGTAGACGTTTATTTTCGCTCATGGATGCAAATATTTTAATATTACACCTGTGATATGACCAATCAGTAGACGTTTATTTTCGCTCCTATCTCAGCAGCGACGGCCCTCAGAAGACTAAATTCTGCACACGTCTTCATTACCATCCTAAGTAGTCCCTGTTAGATCCGCGAGCTCTGTTACCTTGACTCAGTCATGCCCCTTTAACACACGTCAGCGAAGTGTCGGCCCACGGACCAGCAGACAGCTTACCCATATAAATGTCCATGAACATGGGTCGTGAGTCACAGGGGGCATAATATTTGTCAAAACGTGATCTATGCTTTGTCCAGTGCCGGCTGGCGTCTCTGTCAGACTCCCTCTTTGATATCGTGTTATGCGTCAAAATGGCGGGAATTGTTCCTGATGCTACTCTGATTAAGACGTTTTGACGGCGATTCCTGTCAGGTAAAGTAATATGTTTGACATATGACCATACACACGTGTTCACGTGAGACTAATGTTTGACATATGACCATACACACGTGTTTACGTGAGACTAATGTTTGACATATGACCATACACACGTGTTTACGTGAGACTATCGTGTTAGTGAGAGTCGCTATCTGGTTGACAAAAGACCCTTTTCTTTGCCACTGACAAACCGAAATCCAAGAAGTCCCCCCTCCCCCCCCCCCCCCGCTTCTTCCGCCGGTGATACTCACATTTGAAAATGAAAACAGCAGCAGCAGCAGCAGCACCACCACCACCACCACCACCAACAACAACAACAACAACAACAACAACAACAACAACAACAACAACAAACCTCACTGCTACTGTTTACTGGGATTCAATTTCTGTGCGTCAAAGAAAGGGGCAATGCATCGGTCAGAAAACGACCAACAACAACAAAAATGCTACTACAGAGTACCCACATTGTATTTGAATAATTACGTAACTTTACCTGAGAGCAATTGTCCGAACTTGTGAACAGTATTAGCACCGAAATACCTCGCGGACCCCTCTACCCCCCCCCCCCCCCCCCCCTCCTGGTTTTGAGAAATTGCCAACACAGCGTAAAACCGCCACCTGGCGGTAGTGGATTAGATTACAGCATCCGGCGAAATAATGTGAAACAAGCGGTGCAGTTTTCTGTTACTGGCAGACATGTTTCCCTTGACAGGTTGTGACGTGAATAGTTTCTCTTCTTAATCCTCTGTATTATCTAATTTGGGGGAATTCAGGCTGCCTTCCGTGGTGTAGTGGCTCCCACCTACCAGTTGTGAATGTTGCTACGGGGAGTGAAGAGAATGATGAGTACTGAATGAATACAGTTTATTTTTCAATGGGTTTCGTACCTGCCGTTACTAATACTAATTGTGCAAGCTACAAAGAGAAGAGGAGCGAGCGAGGGAGAGGGGGGGAGGGGGGGGGGGGAATGGAGGTCATGGAGAGAATAAGGAGTGGGGCCTTAGATGAATGTGAAAGGGAACAAGTACGAACATCCAACTGGCGAGATACGGCTGTTCTCCTAACACATCTATGCATGTAAATGCGCCACTCAGTATCGCTGGCAAACAAAGTGATTTATAGGGCTAATGAGCAGTCCGCCAAAAATGTTTACAGAAGTTAGGCCCATTATTTCACGTTCTACTCTTTTACTACATGTATCCGCAAAGATATTTGTAGGCGGTGCCGACGCCGAAGACCCAACACACTATATATTACAATGTCCGTTATAATATAATGAAACTCGAATCAAAACAATACTGACAATAAATTTCGATCATACAATAAATGACCTTCTTAATGATAATCCCACCCTCTCTGTTGACGTGAACACATTTGTATTTCGAACGGTGCAAAATTTTATCATTGAATCAGGTCGCTTTGATTGATCTATAGCTGTAGGTTCCGATGCCGTCACTCGCTCGCTCAGTCTTTTCATCTTGTAGTCCACCGCAAACACCATGTAGAGAACATTATTGGTTTTTCTTTTCTTTTCTTATATTATTTGTTCTATGTACCCAACTCGTTGTATGTGGTGTATGTTTGGAATATTGTCTCCGCCATAACTCGTCTTTTTCTCACGGACACTTGACATAAGCTTATAGCTTGTTGTGTCCCACGATAGTAGAGTAAGTATGGTTCTCGTATATGGAAACAAACAAAATAAAACAGTTTAAAACAGATATTTGTAGGCCCACTCAGTGTCCAACTTAGGGTCAAGCAGGGTCAGACTCTGAACCCATGGGCACGGCTCTTGCACGCCAGGTATTACAGGTGCGCATAAAGACGACGACCCTTGCTCAGCGTAGTAGACTGTGACTGGCACGGATGACCTGAGTAATCCCACACGACAAATGGACGCGCCTTCCGTCACCCCTAACATATAAAAGCCTCTATGTTTGTGACGCCGCTGAGATGGAAAACTGCCGCTTTCAAATATCCTAGGCTGTTTGCCAGATAGTAGTGTGTCTCCTTCGGCGATTGCGAGCGTTTTCGTGACTTTGTGGTTTCTAAAAGTAGAGAAATACGATTTTCTTTGACGTTACGGTCCATTCCTGAACAGACTGGGACTCGACAAAGCTTCTAAAAATGGCCACCAATCAGTGCCGTTTCAAAACTAGGCCCCAGAGCAATCAGTATTTCCCTCACCACCGTAATGGGAATATAAGGGTGGGTGGGTGTTTGGGAGTTTAACGTCCTTTTTTCACCACGTAGGAGTGATATCAAAGATGGGGCAACGAGAAAAAGGCCAGCACAAATATGTGGCCCCAGGAATCGAAAATGGGAATACAGAAAACTAGAAAAACAGAAAATGAAACAGAATGGTAGAGGTACATCTGGGCTCGTGTCTCAGTAACAACGGCTCACAGAAGACTATAAGTCTACGCCCGACTGGCGTCACACTTTGTCAACGTAGTCAAGCCAGGTCGATCTGAGGGGCTTAAAAACTGAAATCGTGTCCCGTAAATTCAGGAAGCGGGTAACGAGAGGATGGCACGACGGACACGTGCTGACTGAGGTGACACGTGAAAGTTACACAGAAAACATTGACATTTTGTTTTAATCTGCTTTTATGACTCATACCGAAATACATGCGGCTCCTTCGCTGGTTTGCATTTAATTCTGATTCAGAATTATGCATGTTGATTTTTTTTTCGTGGGGGGGGGGGGGGGGGGGCATGTAAGACTGCCAGTGACAAAAGCCTTCAACAGATTACAAGAAGATCACAACTGCCCTAAGGGGATGAATAAAGTATTATTGAGTTGAACTGAATTGAACTGAACTGAATGGAGTTTATTTGAACTGAATTGAACTGAAAGCTGTTCCTGGTAAATTTCGTCTACCTTGGCTTCTCAGTATCTGGGCTGTGGAACTCACGAAAGGTTTTCGTGTGCAGAGAAGAAATAGGCAAAGAAAACACCTAGTACATATTCAATCAACATCCAACACTTTATAGTGCCGATTTACCCTGTATTCCGGGCTGTCAATTGGCAGTTTCTCTCCTGCTCCACTAGGCTTTCCTCGCCCAGCTAAATTCAAAATAGGTAGAAGGATTGCTTGGCGACACGCTTTTCGGGGGGGGGGGGGGGGATCAGACAGTAGGTCTTCTCGGTACACGTGGGCTTTGATTACTCGTTTGCGCGGCGTTAAGTCCTAACTAACTAACTTGATTACTCGTGTAAACTGGGGCAGACACTATGCAACATTGGGGGGGGGGGGGGGAGGCAGTAGGTCTTCTCGGTACATACTGGCTACGTTCCGTACGCTTTGGGTACTCGTGTAAACTGGAGCAGACACTGTGCGAGACTGGAGAGGCACGTGTGTAAGACAAATAACTCCGTGTCATGTAAGACAATGTCTTCCCTGTTGTGCTCCTGATGATCAACACAACTCTATGGTGAAACTGCTCACAAACGAAATTAGCCAGAACTTACCTGAGGACACGAAGGCGACGAAAAGGAAGATACCCGGCGAAAAGAACGGTAAACTTTGCCGATGCGTCCCCATGACTTCTCCGAGTCAGTGCAGGTGAAATAGCTATACTGGTTCACGTGAAATACCTGAATACCTGTCCGCTATCTGTCCCTCTACAACCCTCCTCATGCCCCGCCTAGTTCGTGTGATGTGAGGTGCCTCCACGGGGCGTAACTGCGTGTAAATGAGGTGACGAGTTTAGGTTCCTGTCGTGTTTCTGTGAAAATGATTGTTCTTTTTCAGTCCCGGGACAGTACGTGCGTGAGTGTGAGTGGTCCACTACGCAGCTGGAGTTTATTTCCATACAAAATCTCTTGACGCAGTCTCAGCATAATCATGACTCGCTAGGCTTTCTGTTAGGTTGGTATATTTGATGGCAACTGGGTGTCAATACAAATTTCCAACAATTTCGCATTGTACAACAATACTGCATACAATATCTGTACGGCCATGCTTAAGGAACATGTACGATGGCAGACACCACACCCGGCAACTGCTGGTCTTTAGAAATACGTTTTGTGCGAATAAATAAAGAAAGAAAGAAATAAAAAAAGAAATAAAGAAATAAATATATAAATAAATAACTTTTCACAGTGAAATTTTGTCCCGATAGGTAGGTTCAGCTTCAAGTTTTATTTCAAGAAAATAAAAGTTGGGGGTACATGGAAAATTATGACACAATACATTGCCAGAAAACTAAACTTCAGTTGGTAGTTTCAACATATAATGATAACGCACTAACATTCATAACGACATACACACACACACGCGCGGTAAGGAGAGATAATTATGTGAAGCGTCTGTGTATGTATGTATGTATGTATGTATGTACTGTGTCGCAAACTGGTTACAGAATGACTCTTTTTCAAACAAACTGCGCACACAGGTCTGTAAAATATGGGTACTAACACACACACACACACACACACACACACACACACACACACACACACACACACACACACACACACACACACACACACACACACACACACAGGTACGCACGCACGCCCAAAGAAGCTATGTCCCTCGAACATTGCTCCATATTGGACAGAACGTCGCCCCAAAGCGTAGCGTGAAAATCCGGACACAGGGTTGGTGTAAAATATTGCGTTTGGCGTGGACACGTAGGCTGTCACTTGTCGTATCCTCCCGTCGTATCCTCCCGGCCCAGAAATGCTGGTGCTGTACTGAGCTCCTCTCGCGACAAGACAAAAAGAGGGAAGTGCAGGAAGAACTATAAATTCAAGTGTGTGTGTGTGTGTGTGTGTGTGTGTGTGTGTGTGTGTGTGTGTGTGTGTGTGTGTGTGTGTGTGCGTGCGTGTGTGCGTGCGCGTGTGCTGGTGTGTGTGTGTGTGTGTGTGTGTGTGTGTGTGTGTGTGTGTGTGTGTGTGTGTGTGTGTGTGTGTGTGTGTGTGTGTGCGTGCGTGCGTGTGTGCGTGCGCGTGTGCTGGTGTGTGTGTGTGTGTGTGTGTGTGTGTGTGTGTGTGTGTGTGTGTGCGTGCGTGTGTGTGTGTGTGTGTGTGTGTGTGTGTGTGTGTGTGTGTGTGTGTGTGTGTGTGTGTGTGTGTGCGTGCGTGTGTGCGTGCGCGTGTGCTGGTGTGTGTGTGTGTGTGTGTGTGTGTGTGTGTGTGTGTGTGTGTGTGTGTGTGTGCGTGCGTGTGTGCGTGCGCGTGTGCTGGTGTGTGTGTGTGTGTGTGTGTGTGTGTGTGTGTGTGTGTGTGTGTGTGTGTGTGTGTGCGTGCGCGCGCGTGCGTGTGTGCGTGCGCGTGTGCTGGTGTGTGTGTGTGTGTGTGTGTGTGTGTGTGTGTGTGTGTGTGTGTGTGTGTGTGTGTGTGTGTGTGTGTGTGTGTGTGTGTGTGTGTTTTGCACGCACCGACAACTGACAGGCTGTGACAATGTTTAAACTTTCACTCTACATCAGATGACTCAAGTTACGTGGATCGTGCAAGGTGGCGGAAGCTAGAATTAATGCCAAGATATTGACTACATTTACTATTCAAGGGATTCAGGCTCAACGACCCTTCAAGGAACTCAGTAAAACACGCAACAGCAGCTATTTTTGGCACTGCTCAAGCCGACTGACCTCAAGACCCAAGGATTGAAAGCCCAAAACCGCGCAAGGTCAGCAATGGATGACTCCACGCCTGTCAATCAACACTATTTTGTCCATTGCAGTTGAAATTGTATAAAAGTGCACTTGCAAAGTAACAGTAACTGTATCTGTTGTATCGCCCATGCTATAAAACGACTGTGCTAAAATTCTTCCATGATTAAAATTCTTTAAGAACACGTTTAACACTCGCATGAAACAACCCTTTCGAAGTGCCCACAGAGGTTCACCAAATAAATTTTCTCTTGGCTTTCAGCTGTGCCAAGGGGGTGTGATCGAGCCACCTTCTCTCATCTCCACTTTGAGTATACACGCTGATCGTGGTGTTCTTGGCGCCAGTGTAATTTTCCTAGGAAAATAACACTCCCCTTCCGAGATTGCAGTGTTTCTTTCCTAGGAAAAATACACTCCCAGTGGGTTTTTTTTTTTTTTCCTGGAAGTCTTTTTTGCCTCCTACACCGGAACGGCCAAAGCCATCCCCATAGACACAGTGTACGTGTGACTGGGTTTGCCGGTCACTGTCAGTCACGCGATATCGTCCTCGGGGCATCGTGTCGCATCATAATAAATTTGCAGGGTCGGAAGACAATTAATCCAGGTCAAAAGGCCATCTAGGTACCGCTGTCCAGAGTCATCTTATACGACTAAGGGCCTAAACGCCATGGGTTTGAGAAGTGCACACGTCCTTTCAGCATTTGCCGACAGATCTGGTCACCGGTAGATCAAACTCCCTCGGCCCTCATTTCCAACACCTAGCTACCTGGCACAGCCGAGCTTGTGGATTGTAAGACCAGGATGGACTGCCAGTGTTCGGGTCGGGAGTTCGAATCCCGGCTAGGGGCCATGTGTCTACGGTGGCTTTTTCCTCGTCGCCCCAGTCTTTGATAGCATCATCACGCGATGAAAAATAATTTTGGTTGTATTGCCGTTGTATATTTTTGTCACATTATCGTAGTAAGAGACATTCGGACTGCTGCCCTCCCCCCCCCCCCCCTCCTTCTCTAAGTGCAGCGTGTCGCCATTGAACAGCGCCACCCTTTATCTTCCCTTTCCTGCGGGGGAGCTGGCCAGTGTGGTGGTGGTGGAAAAGGACGTTAAACTCCCAAACACCCACCCACCCAAACGTCAAGTCAAGTCAAGTCAAGTCAGGTTTATTTGTCCCAGAATTGAGAAAATCGCTTTGCAACACGCGTAAAACATACACATAAAAAAGAAGAAAAAAAAGAAAAACAACAACAACAACAAAAACATGCAAATAATACAATCATAATCACCGTATAAGAATGTATCCAATCACGTTAAGATATTTGTTTGTGGCTAAAGTACGTTAAACTAGCCTTGACTTAAGTAAGAATTACCGCTAATCACATAGCTAATACCAATATAAATATCACTCCATTCCCATTCTTATCACCCCTCCCACCGACGGACACACACACACACACACACACACACACACACACACACACACACACACACACACACACACACACACACACACACACACACACACACACACACACACACACACACACACACACACACACACACACACACACATCGCAGAACACAGCCTTCTGGTCACCGCTTCCGAGATCTGTAAAAACTCGCTCCAATAAATCATTTGTTAAGTAAACGGATTGCATTTGGCACAAAGCTGTTCTTAAATTTGTTCTTATTGCACTTAAAACATCGATATCGTCTGCCTGAGGGAAGTAGCTCAAATTCTTTGTTGAGTGGATGTGAGTGGTCAGCGAGAATACTGCACGCCCTGCGCAAGACTGCACGCTCGCAAATATCGGTGAGAGACGTGGTGGAAAAGGACGTTAACCCCCCCCCCCCCACATACACACACACACTCACTCACCCACCCACCCTAGAGAAAATGGGTCTGAACTAGAAGGAAAAATAACAGTTAATATCCCGGAATGAATCCCCGCCCCCCCCCCTCCCCCCAACCCCCCCCAAAAAAAACAAACAAACAAACAAACAAAAACAAACAAACACCAAACAAACAAACAAACAAACAAACAACCCCAAACCCCCCCTCCCAAAAAAACCACAAACAAACAAACAAACAAAACCCCAAACAACAAACAAACAAAAATTAAACAAAACAAAACAAAACAAAAACAACCGACCAAAAAATCCCAAAACAAACACACACACACACACACACACACACACACACACACACACACACACACACACACACACACACACACACACACACACACACACACACACACACACACACACACAAACCAACGCAAAACACAACAAAACAACAACAACAAAACGACAACGACGACAACGACAACAACTAAACAAAAAATCCTCACCTGCTGCTGGTTTGAGTTTGGCAGCCACCATGGCCGAGAAGACATCCGCCATGGACTGAGAGCGTGTGAGGACACGGGAGGAGGGGGAGGCGGGGTGGAACGGGGGGAGGGTGGAGGACAGTGACTGGGTGCGGGTGAGGGACTGCGAGCGAGGCCTCCGTCTGGCCGGCCCCACGGGCGGGACAGCCTGTAAGGGAGGTAAGGCAAGAGGTTGCGGCTGGGCTATGGGCACTGATCCTTCGGCTGCACTGTCTCCGGCATTCTTGAATACAGGTAAAAACAGTTTATAAGACAATCGCATGAATCACCATCATCATTATCATCATCATGATCATCATGATCATCATAAGATACATTCGTAGACAACGTATGTGACATTTCTCAAGCCTGTTTGTAGCGCCTAAGGAGCTTTCTTTTGCATAACAGGCATTCTTTAAAATTTTAGCGCGGCTCACTTTTGCCTGCTTCGGAAGTTGAGTACCCTTTAACTACTGATTTTATATAAAAAAAAGGAGGAATGGACCCATCCCATGAAGTTATTTCTCCAAAAATCTTGCTGTCTTGTCTCTTTCGTTGTCATCTCGGCCGAGTTTTGCACTGGGCCGAGATGACATGTTTGGGTCGAACGGGAGTTAGCCGAATTTGTATTGGGCCAAGACGACTTGTCAAACGTGTCATCTCGGCCCTGTGCAAACTCGGCTAACTCAACAAATTCGACCCAAAATTGTCATCTCGGCCGAGTTTGCACAGGGCCGAGATGACATTTTTGGGTCGAACTTGCGTTGGCCGAGATTGTATTGGGCCGAGATGACTTATCAAACGTGTCATCTCGGCCTTGTGCATACTCGGCCATCTTGACCAACTGGACCCAAAATTGTCATCTCGGCCGAGTTTGCACTGGGCCGAGATGACATTTTTGAGTCGAACTTGAGTTGGCCGAGTTTGTATTGGGCAGAGATGACTTATCAAACGTGTCATCTCAGCCCAATGCAAACACGGCCAACTCGATCAACTCGACCCAAAATTGTCATCTCGGCCGAGTTTGAACTGGGCTGAGATGACACTTTTGGGTCGAACTTGAGTTGGCCGAGTTTGTATTGGCAGAGATGACTTATCAAACGTGTCATCTCGGCCCAATGCAAACTCGGCCAACTAGACCAACTCGACCCAAAATTGTCATCTCGGCCGAGTTTGAACTGGGCTGAGATGACACTTTTGGGTCGAACTTGAGTTGGCCGAGTTTGCATTGGCAGAGATGACTTATCAAACGTGTCATCTCGGCCCAATGCAAACTCGGCCAACTAGACCAACTCGACCCAAAATTGTCATCTCGGCCGAGTTTGCACTGGGCTGAGATGACACTTTTGGGTCGAACTTGAGTTGGCCGAGTTTGTATTGGGCAGAGATGACTTATCAAACGTGTCATCTCGCCCAGTGCAAACACGGCCAACTCGACCAACTCGACCCAAACTTGTCATCTCGGCCGAGTTTGCACTGGGCTGAGATGACACTTTTGGGGCGAACTTGAGTTGGCCGAGTTTGTATTGGGCAGAGATGACTTATCAAACGTGTCATCTCGGCCCAGTGCAATCTCGGCCAACTAGCCCAACTCGACCACCCAAAATTTGCATCTCGGCCCAGTGCAAACTCGGCCAACTACACCACCTCGACCCAAACTTGTCATCTCGGCCGAGTATGCACTGGGCCCAGATGACAAGTTTGTTTCGAACGGGAGTTGGCCGAGTTTGCGCTGGGCCGAGATAGCATGTTTGGGTCGAACGGGGGTCTACGTGGTGTGTTCACAGAAAATAGCTCAGAACGATCTGAGCATAAAATCCCTTCAAACCCACATACAACCAAGCAGCTAACAAATGTATTTTATCTTATTTATTTTTTGTATTATTTTATTTATTTATATAATTTATTTCTGTATTTTTATTTCATTTTTAAAATTTTTTATTTATTATTATTTGGTGGTTTTTTTTTTTTTTTTGGGGGGGGGGGGAATTAAATTGTCACAAAAATTCATTCATTTATTTGCAAAATACGTGTATTTGCAGATTCGTAAGAGTACGCTTGTGTTTGTTGCTATGTCTCCTGCTGTAAAGATAATTATGTAGCCTGAGTGTGCGAAATTGTGATGGAACTTCGAATTTTCCACCCGTGGGGCAAAGCAAAATAATCGTAAGCAAGTGAGATGCCAATCAGATTCAGATGGTTTATTGCATAGGCATTCTGCTCATTCGCAAAGGGATGAGGGGGTGGGCGGGGGGGGGGTGGGTGTTTGGGGGTTTAACGTCCTTTTCCACCACATACGGGGCAACGATGAAAAAGCCAGCACAAATATTTGGCCCCAGCCGGGATCGAACTCACGACCCGAGCATTAGAAGTCCAACGCTCTACCATTCGACCACCCCGGCTCCCCTGGGGGGGGGGGGGGGGGAGGGGGGGTTCCAAGAGAACAAGTTTTTCAATATGCATAAAGTAACATGGACAATGTGACAATTAACATGACGTGGATACTGCACATCATTCAAAAGGCTCCTGTAATAGGCAAGTTTTTTTTTTTTAAACATATAATTAGTTGTTTGATTCCCAAGCATATATCATCCACCAAAACTCAACACACAGGTAAACTGTCACATTAGAAGCACATCGCTGTCAGCGACCTAAATAGTGACGCACAAGTGTCGCAAGAACATTCAAGCACCCCTCCAGCTAGTCACACTTAGTCTCAAACTTCTGTCGGTCTATCTCATTCCACCTGTAAATGTTTGACATCAATTCACGATCGTACAGTGGCATCTTTTCCCTGTCTTGCTTTATGAACCAATGCGTGACACACTGATCTTCACAGTCATACGTCACAACCACATCATCACTCTCTGCTATCAGTATACGAGTCCGTTTTCTGTACGTCCCACGATCACACACAATTTTACGAAACTGTTGGTTTCTATTAACTTTTCCTAGCATGCGCCGTCGGAATCTGTCTGTGATCTCTCCGACATGAAGTTTTGCGTGTTCCAAGGATATCCCCAAGCCAGGGTGGCCGAATGGTAGAGCGTTGGACTTCTGATGCTCGGGTCGTGAGTTCGTATCCCGGCTGGGGCCAAATATTTGTGCTGGCTTTTTCATCGTTGCCCCGTCTTTGAAATCACCCGTATGTGGTGGAAAAGGACGTTAAACCCCCCAAATACCTACCCACCCTTCCTTCCCTGCATGCATGGCGTCTTACTCCATGGCCTCTCGGGAGGCTCCCGGAGGGAGATGGCTTTTTAACTCAATTCCTACCAAGTGAGTTTGGGGTTGTGTGCTAGTGGCCTCCCTTACAAAATCATAAATAATTTATTTCTGCATGGATAAACATTTGGCATAGGGGGAGTGTTGCACTTTGATTATACTCGTGTTTGCTGCAGTAAGAGCCATTAAGGAACCGTTTTTCTTGCCTGATTTTACACGGCCATGACCGAAAAAGAGTAAAAAGCGTGGGATACTTCTGCGGGATACGAAATGTGTTCACGTGCGCACTTGATATTTGTGCACGGGCGAAACAGGAACCGTACACGAGTCTGCAAATCATTTTAGAGTCAATTCGGTAAGGACAAAACCCCAATGCAAACCCTTGCCCACCTAGGGTTCGAACCTGTTACCCCAGGATCATTCCTGTTCCGGGACCGTCGCCCCTCCCAGGGAAGCCACGGTCCCGGAACAGGGTTGCCTCAGGATCTGCAAGCCGGGACTCTTTAAACCCCAAACAGCCAACCACCCAAGTAATAGCCATCAGAGTAGCCCTTCCTCCTCCGCTCCCCACGCAAACGATCTCAAAACGGATGGTCTGTAGTCACGGTCTGATTTATGGAGCCTGTCTCCGCTTCCTGGCTATCGGTCTACACAGGCTCAACATTCAGGACAGGGGAGGGAGGTGATCAAACGGCTATCTCGGCTTATTTGCTATCACTGATAGGCCAGTTAGTGACAGCATCGATTTTCTACAGACCATAATAATTCTGTCGTCACTGGGATATACGACCTAAGCGCCACGGAGTTGATACGCGTTTATCCCCTTTTTACAAGTGACTGTGGAATTGTTCCGCCAGCATTAATACTCTGTGTCTGAATGCCAGCACAATTAAAGGCGCTGTTTCCGCTGATCGTGGGAAGACAGAATTATGGTGAACAGTAAATGGCCGTAGAAAAATGGGTATTGCTCCATTAAATCCCACAACTTTGGACATTTTTATGATAATGTGCAGTGTCCGTGGTGGAATAGTAATTAAAAACCACCAAAAACCAGACAGAAGTCTTTGTTGCCGACTGCCCAACCGTTTGTCTGAAGTGTGCACGCTAAAAATCCCACGTTCATCTTTCGAAGAAGAGTAGGCTGTGGCCGGTGGCGTGGTAAAACAGAAATACTGTCGCACGCACCAGAGTGAATAGCAGGGTGGAGGTTTGCACACAAAGTAGCGCCTAGCGGCAGCAGGCTTTCCCTGCTTCGTCCTCCAGCCTTGCGGCGCCTAGAGCATCTCATTAGAGATGGATACGTGCGCCGAGGAGAAGCCTACCATACCATACCATACCATAACACTACTCCACATTGTTTTCCAAACAATTAGAGCCACTGAAAATACAACAGACTGGTTCTTCAGCATAATGGAAGGCCAGTGTCACTTCCCGCTTTAAAGCTGGACGTACTCTGTAGTTTAAGCCAGACATTCTCCACTCCCACACGCCAGATTTACTCGCAAGCTGGAAACACTTCACTCATGAAACAAATCGTTAGTCTGTGTGTGGGTTAGACTAGAGGGAGTACATCCAGCTTTAAAGCGGGAAGCGTTCCGGAGTATATGCAGCTTGGAAGTACATCGGGGAGCCGGGGTGGTCGAATATTGGACTTCTAATCCTCGGGTCGTGAGTTCGTATCCCGGCTGGGGCCAAATGTTTGTGCTGGCTTTTTCATCGTTGCCCCGTCTTTGGTATCACCCGTATGTGGTGGAAAAAGGACGTTAAACCCCCAAACACCCACCCACACCCACCCGTGTGTTACAAAAGCACCGGGCTGGTAGAGGTTTAAACTGCCAGTGCTCGGGTCGTATCTTTTTTTAATTTTTTTTTTATTAATGGGTGGGTGGGTTTGTTGGGTTGCAGTAACGCCCTTTTCCACCACATACGGGTGATATCAAAGATCAGGCAACAAGAAAAAACGCCAGCACAAATATTCGGTCCCAGCCGGGAATTACACGACAAATAATCAGCATGATTTAATAACAGACTAAAACACTGTACACCCTACTGAAACTGCCATTACAATACATAAATCAATAAAAGAGTTATAAGAAACAACGTTTATTCCATAAATCACATGTATAAATCACAAAGTCTTCAGCGACTTCAAGTACGTATGCGAATCTTCTTCGTTGTAGTGTCAAGTCCACCTAATGGTGGTGCGACAAGTTCCTCACGTGCTTGGCCACGCCTACTTTCCAGGCAGCTCGGCGATTGGCTGGTTTGGGTCGGCAGTATGGTGTTGGGGTTCCGTGGGCTGGGGGGTGGGGTCGACGATCGGCCCGATGCCACCTTCGTTTCCGCTCCCAGAACCTGTCTCAGATCCGCTTCCTGTTCCGGTAGAGGTGCCAGGGAGGACGCAACGCGGGTTGGTGTACGAATGGCTGCCTCCCTGTAAAATGGAAAATAGTGTAGACAACCTGTCCATTGTCACTATAAAGGCCAATTCCACGACTATTAGGTGAAGCCAACTTTTGGAACATGATATCGGCAACGCCGCTGTATTGCCACGGCCATTCTAAATATACTCGGGGAGCCGGGGTGGCCAAATGGTAGAGCTTTGGACTTCTAATGCTCGGATGGTGAGTTCGATCCCGGCTGGGGCCAAATATTTGTGCTGGCTTTTTCATCGTTGCCCCGTCTTTGATATCACCCTATGTGGTGGAAAAGGATGTTAAACCCCCAAACACCCACCCACCTGCTAAATGTGCTGATGCTGAAGCCGGCATTTTGTCAAGGGAGGGTTGGGGGGGGGGGGGTTGAGGGGGGGGGGAACCAACGTAGAAGGAAAAATGAAAAAGAAATTGTTGTAAACCTAAATCTAAGGCTCATGACACACAGGGAGACGTTTCTGTTCGTACAAACATGGAAAAGAGCCCAATACATGCTCTGGAATAATTAGGGCAAGGGCATGTTTTAGCCGCATGTCACACGAGAAACACGGGAAAAACACCATGTTCGCTGTTTGTTCGGACTAAAAACACTTCCGTGTGACATCAGCCTTACTTTAACTAAACCTATCTCTAAACCTAACCATAAACATATTTAAACATTTCTCGCGCAGTTCCCGTCGTTCACTCAGTCAGATCTAAACCTGTTTAAATCTGTGTTGAAAATTATGAATATTAATGTGCCCAATCTTGCGCACAAAGTCTAAAAATCATGGGCGCTTTTCTCTCTCGGAGCTGCCTATTAAACGGGTGCTTTCCTGTTCCAAGTACCATCGTTGTTTTGTTTGTTTATGTTTTGCTGTTGTTGTTGTATCTTGCTCCACATTCTTCCACACCACAATATGGTGATATCAATGACGGGGCAACTGGTTGTTGTTGTTGTTCGCTTCCAACCACTAACCGAGTGCCGACAGTGGAATGCAATACATTGCTGTTTGTTTGTTTGTTGTTGTTGTTGTTTTTAAGTACTCTGGTTAATAGTAGCAGTAGTAGTAGTTGTAGTGGCATAGCAGTGCATCTTTTGCGTTCAACTCGACTGGGGCCAAATCTGATTTGTGCTGGCCTTTTTCTCGTTGCCCCGTCTTTGACATCACCCTTATGTGGTGGAAGAGGACGTAAAACTCCCAAACACCCACCCACCCTTTACGGTTCAACTTCTCATACGTACATGATGAGACTCAGTCACGCCGTGACACTCCAGCCCAGCAGCACAAGGACAGCCAAGGGTGTGAGGCACGGAACCCCCCATGCCGAAAATGTCCGGTTCACAAGTGCTGCCCTCTGGTGCCAGCGGTCTGCAGGTGCCGCGTGAGTCTCCGAAGAGGAAACGCTTACGACCTACCAACTGCTCCGTGCAGCATTCGTCCGACCCACAGTCGCTGTCAGATGTGCAGTGCAACGTGGCTCCCTTTTAAGAAAGAAGAACATTTTGTTGAAGTCTCAATACGTCCGCATTTTGATAAAAATTGCCCCAGCAGTGGGATTTTGCCTACCTAGGTCGGCTCTTACCCAGAGCGAGTGTCCTATGGGCCCGACGAGGAGGCTGTTGCCACACAGCCGAGTTTCATCCACTTCACGGGTGCGACTTTGGGGGTGCTTCCCTTGGTATGACACGTCTTATGATGTGGATGATTACATGGCCGGCACCGCAGTTGCCACAGTTCCCGGGCCTGGTTAATGCCGGGATATTTATGACAGGAAGCGTGGAATGCGGCCCTGTCCCGCAGTCCCAAACCACATGGACCTGCATAGCATTATCTTACCATCATCCTCATCTCCATTATCATGCATAATAAAAATTGTCCCAGCTTCCGAGTTCTCCGTGGGTTCCACCCATGACCTGGGAGGAACACCACTGGAGCTGGCAAAGAGTTAGGGCAGCAAAAAAAAAAAAAAAAAAAAAAAAGATTGCCCCAGCTTTCGAGCCCTCTGTGGATTCCTCCGATGACATGGGTAGACTGCCACTGGAGATGGCGAATAGTTGCGGCAAAAAAAGGCTTTGAATTTATCTTGTCCGTTGTCTTCTTAGCAAATAATAATAATAGTAATAGTAATAATAACGAGGATTTGTCTGGCGCCCAACCTCCTCCTGGAGCTCTTGGCGCTTTACAACAGCAAAACAATACATACACATTACATACACTACATTACATACACATTACATACACTACATTACATACACATTACATACACTACATTACATACACATTACATACACTACATTACATACACATTACATACACTACATTACATACACATTACATACACTACATTACATACACATTACATACACTACATGCAGTCACTGATCGATACATTCTTACAATCATCAGTCTTGATCATGATGATGGTAAAAAAAACTGATTCAGTCTTTGTAATGCATCCGTTTTGAAGCTTTTGGTATTCTTGGTTTGTTGTTGGTGTTGTTGTTGCTTTAGCAAACTGGCAGTCTTCTTCGTTCCAGAATTCTGTCATTCTTCACAGGCTCTTTGAACTTTTTGATTCTGAGAGGAAGTTATAATTGAAGACATGTGGTGAAAAAAATTTGAAACGACTTTCTTGTGCCAAACACACGCACAACCGTATTGCGCATGCACACTTAGAGAGAGAGAATGAGAGAGCCGAGAGAGAGAGAGAGAGAGAGAGAGAGAGAGAGAGGACTTTCTTGTGCCAAACACACGCACAACCGTATTGCACACTTAGAGAGAGAGAGAGAGAGAGAGAGAGAGAGAGAGAGAGAGAGAGGACTTTCTTGTGCCAAACACACGCACAACCGTATTGCACACTTAGAGAGAGAGAGAGAGAGAGAGAGAGAGGACTTTCTTGTGCCAAACACACGCACAACCGTATTGCACACTTAGAGAGAGAGAGAGAGAGAGAGGACTTTCTTGTGCCAAACACACGCACAACCGTATTGCACACTTAGAGAGAGAGAGAGAGAGAGAGAGAGAGAGATGTACACACCATGACAACTGGAAGCAACCCAAGCAGCACAAGAATAGCCGTTTTCAACATTTCGTTGGATTCCTTGGTTTCTCAAAACACGGAAGTAACTTGTCAGAATATACAAGTAAATTTGTTCTTGGTCTGATCCGTTCGACAGAGTGAGTTTTTAGGACTTAAAGCCGCGCAGGCCACAAAGACTAATTCGCGGCTGTCCGTTCGACAGCGGCTTCGTGTTCTCCGTATGTCGTGTAACTGAACCAGGTGGTCAGTCGATGTGTTATATAATAGCTGGCCATTCTTTGTTCAGGGACAACACAATGGTTTCAGTTTGTGACCGGGCCGTGGCGCCTGTGGAAGATAAAGCACACACCAACATCCGTTCCCATCGCCTTCAGTTGCGATCCGGCATTGTCTTTGAAACTCTGACGCAGTTCTGAGAGTTTTTCTGCGGAATTTCAACTTACCAGCGTACGCATTTTCGGCACCAGGTCAAAGAATAAAAGCTTTGTTTGTCTGTTTATTTATACTTCAGGACCCCTTGGGGGCTTGTGAAGAAAAAACAACATCAACAACAAAAACCCCAATAAACAAAAACCGAAAAGACCACAGCAACAAAAATAATACACAATCAAACAAAGCAAAGCATACGAAAGTAAAAAAAAAAAAAAAAAGACGCACAAAAAGAGTGCTAACAGGGCAAACAGAACCCCCCCCCCCCAAAAAAAAAAAAAAAAAAAAAAAAAAAACAACCAACCCCCCCCCCCCCCCGAAAAAAAAAAACCAGACTCGGTTACTAGGAAGCGCATTACAAACATACAGACTACACGGAATAAACCTACAAATCCATGATCATACAAGGATACAGTATAAATACAATATTACGTTGTGTGTGTGTGTGTGTGTGTGTGTGTGTGTGTGTGTGTGTGTGTGAGAGAGAGAGAGAGAGAGCGTAACACGAAGGACCAGCTAACGATTTTCAGTTACATGTACCAGGTCAAAGAATGAAAGGAAAATATCTAGTTGACCAAATTACAAATTTCAGGCGTGAGGTTAAAGAACGAGAGAATAAAGTCAGCCAGAGCAAACACAAAGCAACGAGTTTTTGCGTTTTCGTCTAATGACCGATATAAGTTGAAGGTGTAGTTGTAGAACTGTCTCCAGAAAAGACCACGTGACCCCCCCCCCCCCCCCCGGCGTAACTCGTGACACTGTGGTGGTTTTGCGTTGGTTGACAAATGCTCTTTCACCTAGAATGCTGTCCAGTGTTAAGGGGAGTTTCCATACGTCAATGTTGTGTGTTCATGGGTATGTGTTCAAGTGTGTGTGTAGGTGTATGTGTGTTTCGGTGTGTGTGTGTGTGTGTGTGTGTGTGTGTGTGTGTGAGAGAGAGAGAGAGAGAGAGAGAGAGAGAGAAAGAGAGAGAGAGAGAAAGAGAGAGAAAGAGAGAGAAAGAGAGAGAGATACACACACACACACTGAGAGAGAGAGAACGAACAAACGAGTGAACTTTATTTTACAATCAGTTTTCAATCAGAGAGAGAGAGAGAGAGACAGACAGACAGACAGAGACAGAAGACACACACAATTCCACAACAGCAAATGAGATCATACATTACTACAAATAAATGTTTAAAACAGCACAAACTAACGTCATCAAAAGATTGAAGAAAAGGCAAACAAAGAGCACTAGATGTGATTTCTTTATTATGAATGCCACTGCACAGTACATAAATCCTTTCCGTAGTTACATAGTGTACCAAATCCAATTCATTTGACTGCGGTCACTAAGAGTTTGTACAGACGTGCACGAACTTAGATGTACCATGCCACCGCAGACACAGAGGCAAATGCAACAAAAACCTTAGTGCAAAGGCTGCATGAAGGTAGCCTCGTAACTCAGTGACACAGCTTCAAAATACAAAACCAACCTGACTATTAAAGGCAAATTATACGTCTGAAGAAGACATTGCATTTTGCAAATGTGCTTTGAACATCACAGCTACGGAAAATATCACACCACACTTATAGCGTATAGATATTTACATGTTCTTTGATGGAGTGTCTTGAGATCACGAGATATGACAGTGTTGTAGAGACACATTGCACATAATCAGTGCACCCCCCTCACCCCCACCAGGAAAAAACAAACAAAAAAAAACATACATATAAAACAAAACTACAACAAACAAAAACAAAACCCCAAACACCCCCCCCCCCCCAAAAAAAAAATATAAAAAATAAATCACACCCCACACCCAACAACAAATACCCCCCCCCCCCCCCTAAAAAAAAACAACAAAAAACAACACACCAAAAACAACAACCAAAAAAACCAAAACAAAACAAAATGAACAAAACAACAAAAACAAACCAACAAAAAAACAAAAACCAAACAAAATAAACAAAACACAAAACAAAACAAGAAACACACAAAAAAATAAAAAAACAAACACAAACACAGACACACAAAGAGAAATATAAACACTGACATATGAACAAACAAAAACACAATATAATAAAGGGCAAAGATGGTTCCAGCTACTGTTGAATAATACTTTGTTTGTTTTGTGGTACATGTAGTAGTGATAACACATTAATCGTAAGATTGTACTTCTGCATTACTTGTCACGATAATTTTTTGATACAGTGTACCATGATATGCACCAACATAAATTGCAGATTCTGCACACGCAACCATTTACACATCAACTGGCAATGAGAACACTGCGACTGCGAGCAAAAAAAAAAAACACCAACCCCCCCCCCCCCAAAAAAAAAAAAAACCCAAACAAAACAAACAAACAACAACAAAAAAACCCCAAAAAAAACCCAAATCACGAAGTGGTCCTGTTTGTCACGAAAGACATGTCAAGCCCGATATTCACACTGCAACGGAATGTAGCCGAGCCAAACACAGCAAAACCTCTTCTTCCTCTTCAGCATCTGTTTTTCTTCTTCTCCTGTTTTATGCCTCACACACAACGAACATGAACCTTGCACATGCAGTACACACCTCTGTGCTTCATACGAGAATACTGGTCTGCATTGGACTGGATGTATGTGGAACAAAACAAAAACAAAACAAAAAAACGCGCCAGCTTTGGTGTTCAGGTGAAGATGTGGGTATGACAATGGCTCGTGCCAGAGTTGACACATCAGCTGATAACCTGTTTCACATAATTATCTGTCTCGAGAGCAACAGCTACAAGCATGTGTGTCACTGTGTGCAGGAACTGCAGTACATCACTGCCCAAATATCAATTAATTATCAGGCTGGACCCCCCCCCCCCCCCAACACACACACACCTCCACCCCTCCTCTGAAAAAAAATAAAAATTGTTGAAAAACAGCAAAAACAAATTCTGCCTGGTAAATGTGATGACGTGGCACTGCACTGCAGCATGTCTGTGTTTCTTAGAGAAAATATAAGAAAAGGGTGGGGGGAGTAGGGGGAGGGGGAGTGGGGGTGGGGTGGGGGGTGTGGTGGTGGGGGGGGGGGAAGAAGACATGTACCCTGATTTTCAAATGCACAGTGTAAGAAATCTATGGCAACACCTGGGATTTGGCACTGACAGTAAAAACTTTCTTCTTTACTCTTGGGCCTGAATTCAGCGCTACTGTGATGACACAATACACATTGCACATGGTACCAGCTATAAGTAGAGTGAATGAATGACATCAAGTACAGGCATCAGAAACAAGTGTGAGCATTCAATATATTGGCACACAAACGCCTGATAAAATATATTCATCTCAGGTGTGTTACTATCCAACTATAGTCCACTCAATGGTTTTGCTCTATCCGAGATCAAGATTCTATTGATGAAGAACTTAAAAAAAAAAAACACCCCCCCCCCCCCCCCCCCAAAAAAAAAAACAAAAAAAACCCACAAATGTACATGCAGACATACACGTCACGGTAAATATTGTTCAACATGTGTGTTCAACCAGATGCATGTAACAAACTTTGACAAAACACGTACATGAAAACTACTAGAAGCGTGTCTGTTCACACACAACAAATGCATGTACTTGTGTGACAACAAATTGCACAGCAACCCTGTTTGTTCAATTGTTCAGAGAACTAGCCCGGAAACAGTGAGGAGTTTTAACAATACCGTACACGTCACACATTTTGTTAAACTAGAGGAAACAAACACCAGAAACAAAAATTAAGTTGGTTGGCTGTTTGCGCGTTTCTGTTTCGACATATCAAGACAAAGCAACCCTGTAAGTCTGATTTTTCCCATACTAGCGTTTGGCAAGTGACCCGTATGTTTTACCAGCCTAACCAGAAAAGATCCTGTATTCTTTAGTTAGTTAGTTAGTAAGTCCTTTTGGCTCCTAGAGAAGCATAGGGCCTCAACAGCTCTCCTCCATCTCACTCTGTCCCTGGCACAGGTCTTGGCCTCCTCCCATGTCAGGCCGGAGTCTCGCAGTTCGCACCACCTTGGAAGAAACAAGCGCTGTTCAGCTGCTGTTGACTTTGTCTCCTTTGAACCAGAAGATGGCTTTTCCTCCGATGCATTCGAAGTTGTTTCCTATCAATTTGGTGCACTTCTTGAAAAGATCCAAATACTGATTCACCAAATTCATACTGGAAAGTAGCCAAGGTAAGTCAGTCATTCTTCGCTTCTCTTTACTGAGCTATGACACAGGAACATCAACTTCATTTACCGCACTCACATCTAGCGAGTAAGTTGTAGGTTGTACTCGCCAACAATTTTTTTCCATCCGCCATGGCAAGTAAAATATTCGCCGCCACTTTCAGGGCTGAAAAACAGGCGCACATTTTGGGAAATGAGCTCATGACCAAATCACTGAAAGTCCAACGCTCAACTAGCTGGGCCTTCCTGGGTACAAACCCATACATGAACAACAACAAAGCAATTCCATATCCATGTACAAGGGAACTGCAAAACAGAAAGATGACAGCACAGCTGAATGTAACTGAATCAAATACACTTTAAGTCACTGAGTTTTGTTTCTTTGGTCCAAACTAAAAGTAACGTGTAAAGATAATAATAATAATAATCATGAGTATTGCACAGGCGCTTTACCCAAGCTCATGAATCGGCTCAAAGCGCCACAAACTGAACCCATCACGCACGCTCACGTGAATCACACGCATTCTCTCACGCACCGGACATAAACACATTACAATCACGTGGTGCGAAGGGTCAGCTCAGCTATTTAAATTTCAAAATTTAGGATTGCATTTTATTTTTCAAATTTGGTGGGCTGAACATTTCCAAAAATGGCTCTGGTTATTTGAACTGTCTGAAAATCCACTGAATCATTGGGCATGAAAAAAAATCTTTGCTGAAAACCAAGCAAAACACACTGTGTCAACTCTTTTGCGCACTGAAAACACAAAAAGTTAAAACTCTGCAACACACACAAGACATGCGTATGAAAATGTGAACTTGTCCTGCAAAGAACTACCAATACTATAAAATGTGAAAAAGACGTGGCACATAGTAACTGATCATTTTCAGTGTCACAAAAACATCCTTGCAATGGGGGAAAAAAAACAACACATATGGCAGATGTGCACACACTTTTGAACAAGTGCTTCGAGACAAAATCTCAGATGCAGACTGCAAAGTTACAAGTCATTCAATGGCTCTGTTTTTTTTTGTTTTTGTTTTTTTTAAAACACAATATCATCTCAACATCATGCAGCTTGCTTAACATCTCATGTTCTGTGTAGCTCACAGCAAACAACTGACAGCCTGCCACATATATCACCTCTGCATTAAAAAAAAAAAAAAAGAAAAAAAAGAAAGAGAGAGAAAAACAATAATTTCAATGAAAAATGTACATGTGCCATCTTAACAGCCTTTTTACTTTCTTCTGTTTAAAGCTAACGAAAGCCCTTAAAACTTCAAAGCGTTCATTTGGTCCGCATGGGCAAATGCATGTTTTTTTTTGTTTGTTTTTTTAATCCTTGAGCTGAATGCCTCAAAGTGTATGACTGTCAAATGAAAAAAGGGGTTAGAGTACCATGGATTTGTGAGGCACTTAAACGCTCTTTCCAGATGACAGTAGATGACTAGAAGAGTTTATAATGACTTCTACAGTCACAGCATGGCCTCCACAGACCTGCCTACCCACCAAACATGACATGAGTAGTGCCAAAAACCAAACGAGTACTTTCCTGGCCAAATGAGTAGTCCTAACGTATCCCAACCGAAATGTGCCAGCTTGTTGCTTAAGCTACGAATCAACTATTCTATTCTTTGGCTTGTTTGATTCGACTGGTTACAGTGTACATGTACTACCATAGTATCTCAGTATGTTTTTTTTTTTTTTTTTAAGCCAAATTTCTATCTACCGGGTATTTATACATTGTTAAACTTTGAATGAGGCTCGTTCAAAAAGCTGGATCGGCACAAGCAAAAGTTCAGATCGGATTTGACGAAACGCTAACCGCTAAATTACGTAGATTTAGGAAACAAAATTGTGTAGTGGGGCAATTAAATGTTTAGTTGCATAGTAAGCCCAAAATTACTTAGTTTTCTATGGTCAATGCGTAGGGTAGGCAGGTCTGCCTCCAGCTGATCCCCTGAGAGCAAGGAACTATTTTGAAACAATGTTTCCTCGTGCAACTAATGCTGATCCTGCACTGCACCACAGGTGCTGTGGCAAACTTCGAGCCACAACTGTGTGGCAGGTGACTACACACACAACAGACTCAATAATAACAATTAGCCATTTGTGTTGAAAATATTATGCAAAATGACTCTATCAAACAACTGTGTACTGTAATTTCTAAAATCATAAACTGCTGGCCTAGTCTGAGGTAAAACTTTTCAAGAATTCCCTATGTCCCCATCAGCAGTCAAACAGTCATCATAGTACAGTTAATTTCATTTGAAATGGCGTTTGTAAAGCCTATACGTGCTTTACCAATCTTTCAGAAATTTCCCCAGTGTCATCCAAGTGAAGGTGACAGCGGGATATCCTTGCTAGAGATATCTCGTTCTCACACACAAATCCTCAACAGAGATGTCATTCGCACATCCTCGCTCGCGATGTCTCTGAAACACACGTCTCCACTACAAGCGTTCCACACACAAGCTAAGCTGCCTCAGAACCTGGAGCAAGGGTTGCAGCAAACGGGACATTTCTCTGGCTCCAGCTTGCTCCAGTCCTCGATGCCTCGGGCAAACATGCGGATCAGCTGACAATGAACTCTGATCAAGACACCATGTAACTGAGGAAAGTTGGATGACCAAGAGATAAACAGTAACAAACAGTCAGAAATTCAGACACTTGCCTAGCTGCTCGACCAGCTAGGCCACCTCCCCCTCCCCCCACCTTGGCCTCTCACATTTAAACCCAACAGAACTTACTGGATGTGCAGGTGAGGGGTAGGGATCAGCTCTCCGTCACAGTTCCACATGCTGTTGCGTGACGTCACGCTCTTCAGCGACTTTCTGCTGCTCAGTGATTTGCTGCTGTTGCCGGCAGATGACAAACTGACGGCAGCGCCCTCTAGGTCAGACTCTCCCAAGTGCTCCTCTTCTTCCTCCTCCTCATGTGCCGGTCGGAACTGAATCTCACGCACTCGAAACACTTTCACAAAGCTGAAGTCAAACTGCAATAAATAGGAGGAACAGATTTTAACACATTTTATTACTTATTTTATTTATTTTATTTTTTTTTGGACAATGGGAGGAATCCACGCAGACTGAGACCTGTTGGGCAAAAACACAAAACAGAAAAAAACAAATCAAAGACTTTCTGCCGTTAGCACTCGAACATTCTCATACGCTGGTCCTTTAGCCTGGAATTCCCAGAAAAATCTCAAAACCCATCTGTTTTCATCCTTGAACACCAATTAACTTTTCTTGGTATGTGCGTGTCGTTGTGTCAAGGCCCTGACCTTATGGCTCTGTATGGCTTTGCATATTTCTTCCTTTTCACTTGTTATTTTATAGTTAAGCGCTTAGAACTATTATTGACTAATAGGTTACAGCGCTATATAAGTATTATCATTAAAAAATAATAATAATAATAATGCAAAGAGTTTAGCAGAAAGACTGTAACTTTGGGACTGCTCTTAGCCCAAGATGCTTGCTGACTGCACCCTTTCCAAAACCTCACCGACATCTTTGCAAACGGCCCATCAAAAACCCGGTCGGCAGTCCCAGCAAAACAGACATGATTTCTGCTGTGTTACTGTGTCACAGCTCAACCAACCACATCAACATACAACCGGTCCAAGTGACCGCCACACTCCCGTATTTTCTCTCCGCGTGCGTTCTTTCACTGGAGATTGTCTGTTACAGCACCTATTTACCACACACCTGATCAGCACCAGCTCGGGGAATGCGACTCAAATGACGGAGGTAATCAAAGCGAGAGCAGTCTGAGACCAGAATGAGGTCCATGCAGCCGTCACCAAGGTGCGTGTTGGGTGACATGCCCTCAGGACTGAGCGGGCTGCGACAGCAGATTGTCAACGTGTTGATGGTGACGAACTTGCTGACTATCCGCTGCCAGCGATCAGGCTCTGCATCAAACAGATCAGACACATGCTAGTTGTATTTTTACACTTTTGAGGCACCAAAGATATGTGCATGAATGCTAAAAAGAAATCTGACGCCCAGACAATAACAATAAACAGTGCTTATGAAGTGCTATTTTCACAAAAAGGACTCATTGAGCTACACACACACACACACACACACACACACACACACACACACACACACACACACACACACACACACATGCACACACACCCCTTCCACGTCCATTTTCACTTTCAAAACACCTCTCACTGACACAAATACAACCTGTACTGACAAGTAAAGTAGAACAAACCACAAATGAATTCCAAAAATTGACAGGCAATAGAAAGTCTGTCTGGTGTGATTATAAAAAAAAAAATTAAAAAAAAAACACTTACGCAGCGCAATTCTTGAAAATACATCAACTCACTGTGCATTCACACATCACTCACACGTACATAGAACACATCCTAAAACAGCAGGCACCTTGAGCATGGAGACTGAGTGCAATCAACTAAACTGCGTTACGATCTGTGGGAGATGACACAAGCAAGGCACAGGACAAAGTGCTAAAACACCAGAACAACGAACAATAGCCAAAGATTGACACAAAAGATGACATACAGGTAAAGATGTACTACGCACACACTGAATGAAGATTTGAGTACAGAAGAAAAAGCAGTTAATAGCTGTAAAAAATGTTTTGTTAAAGACACACAGATCTGTGAAGAACGTCAAGGAAGCCACAGAAGGTACATGATTAATGGTAGTTACTGAATCAGGAGAAGACAGAAGCTAGACACAACTATGCAGTGCTTATTGGCATCCTAAGCAAACGATCAGGGTCAGTATGAAAGAAAAAGTTGAAAGCAGGATGTGAGATTGCTCTCATTTTCTACAGTGCACAAGTATCCCATGTTCTTTGCCCTTCTTTCAGTTTTGGCCCTGTATGAGAGCATCAGGCAAGTGTAACAGTTCTTTAACAGCTCTTTTGCAAGGGAGAATGCTTTGCCTACATGCTGTGTTCAATAGATCTGGATCTCTTGTCATCTGTGCGTTGGAGAGAAGGCAAATACTGGCAGTAGGTGAAGCCGCTTTTTAGGTGTTTACAGGCATAGGCAGTGAGAAAGGGTCTGGTGAAAGTAATGATGATGACGAGGATAATAGTTTTGAGCCAGAACTTGACAAAGAAGAAAAGAGGAAGACGTGTGGCGGTGACTGCAGTGCTAAAAGTGAAACAAATTCCTTGGATGGTAAAATTTCCGAAACTAGAAGCATACATGGCGAAACCAGCACAGGGTAAAGTCGTTCTAGTGTTCAAGGAATTTGAGAGACAGATGCGACTTGAAATGCACAAACGCGAGTATAATGAATGTGCACCACTCCCAGCAAGCAAAATTTAACTCCATAAAGACACAAATTAACCTTCGCCGTACGTCGCCTAAAAACTTACACGGCGTACGTCGTGGGTGAAAAACTACCCATGCTTTCTAAATAGGCGATTCACCTACTATTCCTGGCCGTACATCGTGGGTAAAAAACTACCCATGCTTTTTATATAGCAGATTCCTCGACTATTCCTGGCCTTACGTCGTGGGTAAATAACTACCCATGCTTTTTCATATGAACGATTCACTGATGATACGTAGAAAACAACAGTTCTGTGAATAAAATGACTCGCAGTACCTATACCTTCCACCGTTCAAGCGAAGCAGTCCATTGATGCCGTGATATCACCTGCAGCTGGAGTCAATACTCCAAGCGTATGTCAAGTTGAGAGAGAGAGAGAGAGAGTGACACTTTACGCACAGGTCTCTAGCTGTTACTGTCTGTCCTTGCGATGCGACACACATACACTACACACACACACACACACGCACACACACACACACACGCGCTCCATACGCGGACAGACATGATGACACAGATGTTTGATTTCATTTCTGGGAGTTGAATTTGTGGAAGTTACGTAACTGTGTAAGTAAGTTCAACACATAAGCATTGTCCTGACTTTGTTGTTGTGCAAAATAATAAAATAAGAATTCTGGGTTCTGGAAAAATCAGTTCTCTGTCTCTCTTGGTCTCAGACAGAGAGAAACACACACACACACACACACACACACACACACACACACACACACACACACATAGAGGGAAACTTTAGGAAATACCAGCGGCACGCCAAAGCTATTCGGTGACAGAATATTTCGCAAATCTAGCCACCTTGAATGAACTTCAGCACTTTATTTTTAGAGTGACGGTTACCAGGTTCAACAAGTTGCGGCCAAATGTGCCTATGTCAGGTCTACCATACAAACAACTTCCAAGCCCATCGGGCTCGTCATCATCCGTAAAATCGTCTAATTCTCTCAGGACGGCACCACCCGATTCCTCACCCTCTTCACCATTATCTGCCTGGATCAGTAACGGCGTTGGTGCCAGAAAATCAAGAACACCTTCACCTGCAACAGCGCATCAATTACAAAATTAATCGATTCACACCTGATCCCCCCCCCCTCCCCCAACCACACACTCACACAAGAGAGAGAGAGAGTTAGTTAGTTAATTAGTTATTTAGGGCTTAACACCGCGCAAGCGACAAAGGCTAATTCGTGGCGAGAGAGAGAGAGAGAGAGAGACCTTCTCCAAATGGAGGCAATGTTATGGCGCTTGTGAAGCAACTGTTAGAGCTTCAAAAATATTTGGCCTGTCCTCCATGTTTGCTGACAAGCATAACTGAACAGACAAGAAAACATCGATTGATCAGTCTAAGACTATTATGACCAGTGACTCGGTTTAGGTAGGATAAAGAAAGGGGGGGGGGGGGGAGGGGGCAATCGATCAAGTTTTTTTTTGGAAATAACAACTACACGAAATCAGGGGATAAAAGGTGTGTGGGGGGGGGGGGGGGGAGATGAAGGGGTGCGGCAGGAAGGAGGGCTTAGGGTCGGAGGGAGGGAGGAGGATGGGCAGGTGTGTTATGGTTTCACTGACCATGTTTCTATATTGTGCTTTGGAAAGTAAGGGTATAAACATATCTTGCAGCTACCCCGGCCCATCTTCCACATTCGGATCTTGCCCCACTGATAGGAAATGACATTCACGGCCGTTCAAGAGAAACAGCAGTTACAACAACTAACACAGTAACAGAACAGACTGGGACGATTTTCAGGGGAGCCACTCAACCAGTGACACCATACGACTACAGCGGCGACGTAAAATACGAGGGATCTGATAAGCCCTGGCCAGATAGCGGGAAGTGCCGTAATAGGCATTAGACTGACAAATTATACACGTAGACAAACAGGTTTTACTGTATTTACAAATATAACGATGGAAAAAGTACATTTTGATAATCACACGACGTCACTGGTATCAGCCCACGTGAAACAGTATTGACCAGTTCGCATGTATTGTACACTTTTCGAACGTCATCTATTTCTTTGATTGAAATGAAAGTTCTAAAGAAAGATTTTTTTATACATTTTCATCATATCTTAGGAAACGGAAGCGGTCACTTAGCGTAAAAAAGAATACTTACGCAGAGTTGTTGGCGATATCAGTCAAAGAACGGTCTTCTTGGAGAGCAGAGGAAATGGCTGACGTGTCTGGAATTTCTCAGCCGGTGCCGGGGCATTTGTTTCCACACGCATGATGTGTGGGTAAAAAACTACCCACGACGTACGGCGCGCAAGGTGTCTTCTTTGTTAGTATGGGTAGTTTTTTACCACACGACGTATGGCGAGGGATATACAACGTTGTTTGTTTTTGAATAACTATTTTGTTTACCAACAAATCAACACAATTTTTGCTGGGCAAATAGCCGCATACCTTATGAACAAAGTCATGAAATTTCGTGGATGTGCATTGAAAATTGACAGAGTTGTGTAACTTTGAATGAAGGTGTGGGTATTTTTTTACCCACGGCGTACGGCGAAGGTTAATTATGAATTTTTTAGTGAGGCCACCGCTGCACAAGCTCAGCAGCCAAATGTTACTTGAGTTACGCCAAAAGTGACAGTCAGCATAGCAGACAACACTGAAACTGCTACTGGCATTTTCGTTTTGTTTTGTTTCTTTCTTTCTTTTTCTGATTACTGTAGTATGGGAAAAGAGGGAAGCGCCCATGGGGAAAGCACTGCCACTGCAGGGGCACACATTCTTGTTCTTTACTTATTTTAATTTTTTGTTGTTGCTCTTCTTCTTTATGTGGTGTGCACCTGTTTTCCATTTAAAGGACCCTCCCATCTGAAATGGTATCTAACTACCGGTACAAGGGGGTTCCACTGATTTAACCGGACAACATGCCTGCAAACAGCGTAGGCTATATATATGTGACTGTTTCAAGTGAAGTGTGATGCTTCTCTAGGCAAACAAAATGACAGTTGTTAGGACAGAACTGTCAACTTTAAACAGGGTGCTACTGAAACATTTGCCTCACAGGTATACAAACAAGACGCACAAAGCTAAGCATGCAGCGGAGACAGTTAAATATCGAAAGCGAAGAATGAAGAAATACCATTATCACCATCATCTTTTTCTCCATCGCCTAAGTCTGAAAGACATATTAAAACCTTGGTGAAAATACCAGTGAGAATGAAAACATTACAGGACAAAGAATAGGATATTGAAAACATCTCACACAAACATGTAAGTGTCAATCTAATCTTGCATTCAAATATAATGAAATATTTTACTTGCAGTGAGCAGGTTTTCATTTTTTTTAAAGGCTTTTTTGTTTTTGTTTTTTTGCCTGGATTCTTCCCTAGCTCCAGTAGTGCTTTTCACAGTTTGTGGGTCGAGTCCACGGAGAGCTCAGAAACGTCTGTAGTTTTACGGAGGAGCAAGTTAATTTATACATTACAAGTAAAGAAATTTTAAGTCAGGAACAACAGACTGTAGGTACCTTAAACCTTTTAGTGAGTTGAGACATATCACACAGACGCAGAGTTGAGAAATAAGTATGTAAGTTGTAACTAAAGAATGCTTACCAAAAGTGGGTGCGCTCACACTCCTGCCGAATGTCCTGGAGGCCAGTTCACTCTCATTGCCTGCTCGCTGACATATTACACACCTGCACAGTACATCATGCACCCAGAAATGTGTCAGTTATTCACTACATGTAAGCTTGTTGAAGAATAAAGGAACTGCTGAAGAAAATACAAACAAATAAGGGACACGTGGCAGTCAAATTAAAGCTGTTTTCCAAGATGGGATACTCCACTGTAAAACTACAATCAACTCAGAAACTGTCCATTCCATTTTCTTAAAAAAAAAAGAAGTTTCCATGCGTTTTTTGAAAATATAGAATAAAATTTCGAAAATCCTATGTTTAAAAAAGTGCACCTCATAATAATTTCTAATCCAGTCTCACTGGGCATGAATGTACCTATCATGCTTATAAAAAGTACTCTAAATGCCATATCATCCCCCCCCCCCCCCCACACACACACACACACACACTCATACACTCAAGTACATATACTGCTGTAATGCTGACCCTGAAAAACATCTGACGCCATCTCGAGGGTTCCCACAATTCTTTTCTGCCGGCAGAAAAGCCACCTCTCCCTCGTACGCCTTGTTAGACATGAACGTCTTGAATCCTGTGAACACACACAGCATCACTCCTAAGCTGCACACCTAGTAGTGGGTAAGTTTGGCCATCACGACACTACAAAAGTGACAAAGACAGTGGTTTGAATTTCTACTCAAGCCTGCCTGCGCTGTCAACCTGCTGAAAATCTATCTGTGTCTCTTGCAGCTACAAAAAGTGAAGCAGGGTTCACTGGGGGTGGGTGGGTGGGTGTTTGGGAGTTTAACGTCCTTTTCCACCACATACGGGGCAACGATGAAAAAGCCAGCACAAATATTTGGCCCTAGCCGGGATCGAACTCACGACCCGAGCATTATAAGTCCAACGCTCTACCATTCGACCACCCCGGCTCCCCAAGGGTTCACTGGGAGTTACACGAATTTTCAACAAAAAATGTACACATTTCCATTACTCCATGACACTGTCTTTACACAATGTCATGAGACATACAATATTTACAACTGACACTAGTAAATGTTTAATCTAAGAACACTATACAACCATGTTTTTTCCACAGAAACAGCCGTTACAATTCACTGCTTCTCCAATGGTTTTTGAAGATGGGCAAAATCCACAATGTGAGCATGCTCAGAGCAACTCTGGCAGCCAGAAATGAGCAACATGGAACCAAGCAAAATGTTCCACAAAGGTGGCGCTAGTCATTACTGTGACGAGTGTTGAACCTACCACTCCAGTTATAGCGCTTTGGTCCCATCCATCTCAAGTTCTCGCTGTCAGCCAGCAGGTCTCCGTAGTAACCGTAGCTCGTCATGGTGACTGAATACTTGACAAACACCTCCTTCTTGAACAGTGCGTTCACATCCACACCGACACAGTCACCTGCAAGTAACCATTACCATAGATGTGACACAGACTGGTTTTGGTTATTGTATTTTCTGGATTCCATAATCCCTGAACTCGCTGAAGGGATTTTTGATAAAGTTTTTTTAAATCTAATAAGAAAGTCGCAAGATTGTCAAAATTTGTCAACTGTCTTCATCTCTGGTAAAAGTTTTCAATGACAACAACAAATAAAAGTCTATCACGTATCACATGTACCATATGTCACCAACTATGTGCTTCCTTCTTCATGAGACAAATTGCGTTAGTTCTTGTCTTTGCAACACACACACACACACACACACACACACACACGCACACCCAACAACCTCAATTGTATATAATTTCTGATATACTGTATCTACTTGTACCATCACCATCACTGTCATCATCATAAGTACATGTAACAACACATAATGCAGTGAGGGAAGAAACGTTTCTCACCTAGAATGATTTGTAAAGTTGAAGTCTGAGCATCAATTGTACCCACAGTTGAAAACACAAGAGCATCTGTGGAGCCTGTGAAAAGAAAGCACACAATAACTCCAATAATTTTATTCAATAACTACAATAATTTTTATTCTGTCTCAACGCTGAAACAGTAATTTCAATTAATTTTCAATCATGTGCATTTGTCTTAACATTATAAGTGCCTGTATGAAGAAGCATAGGTCCTGGATCTTAAAGACATATGTCTTAAAATCCACACACACACATACCTCAACATCAACAATAACAACAATTTGAGTGGACATAATTTCTCTCTATCCTTCTATTTCGTCTCTCTCTCCCTTTGTCTCTCTCTCGCACAAACGCCCCTGTTTTAAAAAAAAACAAAAACAAATTCTGCTCCTTTTTGTTTGTACATATATCTGTTCCCATTAGTTAGCTTGTGTACCTTTCTTGTCTGATCCTAGCTGCTACAAAAATATTCACATGTATACGGTACGAAAAAAACAAACAAACAATCAACAACAACAAAATACCTGCTGGAATGACACCTATACGGAGGCGAGGCCTGGCTGGAATATGACGGAATGTCTGCTGAACACATTCGTCTGCATTACTTCTGTCCAACAGTCCATTCAAAACTTCCGAAAATGTTCCATCCCCTCCGACTGCCACCACACTGCAAACGGAAAAGAAGTTACAGATGACTTACAGGATTTTTTTCTCCTCAGAGCAAAAACTCTCTTGGCTTATATAATACAGTTAAATATATCCAGGGTGACTGCCCTTGTCGCAGACCATTTGACACGCATGACTTTCACGTACATGGCACTAGCAAGATGGCAAAAGTTTGGGTAACCATCTGTCTGTAAATACCAGATCTGTCTAACTCACTCGGACACAGCTGTTGGCCAAAGACACAAACACACGAATACACAAGCACACATACACTCGCACTCCTGTACTTGTAAATACACTCAAAGAGAAAGCACACATGCTAACATTAGTAACAAACACCGGGTAACTTTGATTACAGCAAAAGCTGTCCATTTTTCTTGAATGTCTGTCCAACCAAAATACACACTTTGACAAAACTTGTATACCTGGGACAGAAAAAAAAATCCCCCCCCCCCCCCCAAAAAAAAAAAAAAGTTGTTGGCCAAGGCAACTCCTACTCCTGAGAGATTTTGATGTACAATATAACGATAACCAGCTGAAAAAAAAAAGGGGAAGCCAGCTGATACAGGTTGATACCCCAGCTTTGTCACAAAGTTTGGGACTTACCCATCAACAGAGCTGAGGTCATACGTTTGGAGGACTTCGTAGGCATGGTACTGATGTTCTGTTTCTGAAAACAAGTGGACTAAGGTAAGTTTTCACCTGCATTAGAACTAAATGCAAATCTTGCCAATTCAGTTAGAAATGACGTAACATAACAAATCAGTTTCGAAGAACAGCATGTTTCAGTTTTACAGTTGAACAATTCTTTTAACACTCTTGCCAAGTTGTAAAAAGATAAGAGCAAGAGAGAGAGAGAGACAGAGAGAGAGAGAGAGAGAGAGAGAGAGAGGGGGAGAGAGAGAGAGAGAGAGAGAGAGAGAATGAATCACTGGAACTGTAGAGGCAAATAATTTTACATCGACAGTTTTCACGCCTGCTGTTTCTCACACTAAAAATTTTAGCTACAAAATCTAGTCAAAGGTTAGGAAATGGGAAACAATCAAACAAATAAATAAGTGAGAAAGTTGTACATGTATCAACAGAACATCACACACAGACACACACCACAAACACACACACTACTAAAGTATGTATATTAACTGGAACAAAGTGATTTAACCTACAATGTGTAAGTGATACAAGTCAGCACAAGGATAGGTATTTTAACCATTTCAGCCCTGAAAGAATCTCAATAGCGATAACGCTGTCTGGGAGTTTTTCAAGTGTGCTAGATCTACAGCTGGGCTCTTGCATACAAAACCCTATTTCTCAAGAAGTACTGGATCCATCCTATAGGGGAATCTTCCACTGTGCAGAGCGTATCAGAGTCGGTCAAATGGACGCATATTATTGGTAGGGTTTGCGAGATGATACGGTGGCAGGGCTGAAAGTGTTAAAAAGTGTTTCTTGACAAAGGACAGGGAAGGAGAGCAAGAGACACAATGAGAAAGAGAAAGAGAGAGGGGGAGAGAGAGAGAGAGAGAGGGGGGGAAAGCAAATCTTTACGTCTTACCTATAACTTCTGTTTGAACTCCAGCCAGTTCAAAGAGAGGCCGCACTTTTTCAAACACTCGTGGGGCTTTCCGCTTCCCTCCGTATGGATTTACAAATATCAGGAGACGACGTGGGCGGTGAGTACCTGCGTGAAGAAATTTAGAAAACCAAACAAGGCTACACAATGTGTACATATATACATGTATGCACTGCAAAGTACTAACAGTAATAATTAACTAGACTGATAATACTGCAGCAATGTGAAATTACAAACTAAAAACTGTGTCAGCTCATTGACATTGTATCAATATGATCTTTAATAATTTCAAACATTTTTGCATAAACTTGGGATCATTCTATTGAACAATGGGGGGGGGGGGGGGGCAACCCACCACATTTTATTGGTTTGATTTTCTGATGAAGGTTTCAAACGAAGGTACCAGCTGACAAAATTACAAGCACGATCACTGATGTTAGCAAAAGTTTGAATTACGTCAAATTTGAATTTTTTAAAATGCATATATATATTCAAATGGTGGTAAGCCTGGGTGGATCACTCTGGAATCTATAAACTAGTAAATGCAAAAGCTTACAACAGACTGCTGTACTGTGCGCGTGTGCACGCATACTTTCATACAGCTATTTGTAATGATGTTGGCATAACTCAGACTAGCACAGAAGATGTACAATGTGTGTCACTAAGCGCTTTCTCAATGTACTGCTAAGCCAAAATTCCATAACTTTACCATTCTACAGTATGATGTGCATTGTAAACGGTGAAACTGTAAGTATTGCAGTTGTATTACAATGATATTTCACTCACCGGCTGTGAACAGAACATCCCGAATCTTGTCAATCCACTGACTACAGCTCTGGTGCTCTTTGCAGGAAAATGTCAGCATCTTATGGCGCCACTTGTGCTTTGGAACACGTTTCACAACATAAATAATGAAAGATGTTGGATTGAGCGGCTGCATTTCAATAGCTTTGTATACGGCACCCCCATCTCGAAACTTGAACTTGTCTTTGCCAGGGGAAGGCTTGTGTGGCTGCACAGCAATCACTTCATCCAGTGGTATCACCTGACATGTGGTTGCTGTAAAAAAAGTCACCAAATGCAAACATATAAGACTAATTTGTAAAAGTTCTGCCGTACAGTTTGTGCACTGTATTTTAAGTAGACATGTAGCACTAACACTGACGAGTGACAGTCTCCACTGGAGTATCGTAAGATACTCATGTGGTTTATGCAGCAGTCCAGTTAAGTCGTAAGTGTATCGCTTCGCAAAGGTGGCTCTCACATCCTACTCAAACACTGGCGTTTGCAAGCGACTGTTAATTGTGTCAATCACGACAAAAGGGCTAAGAAAAGACAAAAAAAAAAAAACTAGACGTCAATATATACGTACTGTAGTGTACTTACGTGGTTTTATCTCAAGGCTGGGATCGACATGTCTGTGCTTTGTTGGATATTCAACTGCGATGTAGTGTGTGGTTAGTGTTACGTTTGCCTGTCTCCCTTCAAAATCGAGAGGTGAATGATGAAGAATCTTTTCGCTACTAGCCGTGGCCATGTTTGTTTTGTCCTGTGGTTGTGTTTACTTCCGGCACGAAGCTAAGAGGGATTGTCTCCCTTACTAAAACAAACTTGAACTACTTACTTGTACTACGTATCAGGCACTTTAGTCAGTCACCCTCCTTACTTTTGAAACCTATGTTGTGTGCATCTTTGGCCTTCCCTTTCATATACATCAAAGTCAAGCATGATAATGCACCCACCAACCAAAGGGATTCACTTTACGTCGGGGGAAGTAATCGTCTGCTTGTCCAAAGAACCCCGGTGGCTCTACGGTTTAGCTTGGAACCAACCAGAGTTTTCGGTACAAGAGTGTGTGTGTGTGTGTGTGTGTATGAAAACAATCCTTGTGGCACTCAATTTTCGAGGGGGGTGGGGAGAGGTCGGGGTGGGTAATCAGCAGTCAGAACAAACACAACAAAACTCAAACGTCCTCAGCCATATTTATTTGGCTTCCCTCAGTTATCACAATCAAACTAATGCGATCAACCTATCAAGTATACCTGTGTGCAAATGTACCAGTTGAAAAAAAGTCCCACAACAGAAGCATGCTCTGGCACAATACACATTGCACAGAGACAACACTGATGAATGTAATCAGTACAGCAATTCATGCATGCATCCATGTTTACTAGGCCAACTTATGTTTTAAAATTGGAACAGTTTCGCTCTGTGAGTGCGCCTGTACGCTCAAAATTATCCTGATGGTTACAAGAGCTCTGACAATACGATACAATGTTGTTTACATGACAATTTGCACAAGTGGTGGAACATTCAAATTCTATCACTGTTGGTAGCTAGAACACTCTCCGATTGGTGTGCTCCCTGCATCACTGAATACACTTCTGGTGGCTCAGAGCCAGCATTTGAGATGCTGTCACTGTGCAGGTGTCTCAGTGGTGCGATGCTAGACACCACAAAAATGCTAAGAATGATTTGTAAGCACAGAAATCATAAAGATTGCACCTTTAAAAAAAATCAACCGGACCAAACCGAGAAAGTCCATGTGCTTTCAGAATCTCTAAACCTGTGTGTGGATAAAACAAATGTACATGAGGGTGTACCTTAATGCATTCTGCACTTAATACACTGTGCAGCCTGAACATGATACAATGTACCTCATGGATGACTCAGTGTTGAGATCACATACAAACTGTTAGATTTTTCAGAAAACAATGCAAAAGCATACATTATGCACGTAATGACTGCAATTTAAAGCTGGAGCCTAACAACTTCTGTAAGAGGAACAGATGGGTATGCTACATTGCCACAGCAACCCAGTCTGTAGTGTCCTATTCTTCTCAGAACACCGATGTTTAAACTGTGATGAGGGTGGGTGGGTGTTTGGGTGTTTAACATCCTTTTCCACCACATACGGGTGATATCAAAAACAGGACAATGATGAAAAAGCCCGCACAAATATTTGGCCCCAGCCGGGATTCGAACTCAAGACTCGAGTATTGTAAGTCCCACGCTCTACCATTCGGCCACCACGGCTCCCCCTTTAAACTGTGGTGAACAAATACCTGATTAAAAGAAGTTGGTAAACTGGAGGATGTCCATTAAAGTCAAAAATAATTTCTGCACAAACTCTTCTCATTCATGGTACAGAGAATTGCCAGCTCATCATCCCACCTGCTTTGGTTTAATCTGCACCTTGACAACAAAACCTCCATGAAGAGCCCCCAGATATATCTTCACAAATGTGCAATACCAAAACCCATATATATTCACCCTTGCCCGCAAAATGATGAACGTACAAATAAATTCATTCAACAGATATGACCTACAAATAATTATAATATCATAAGCCTTTGTTCCTGCACGCAGATGATACAGGCTCTTCAATCTGAAACTTCTCCCAAAAACTTCCCCACTGATTATATGCAAGTCTGGTGGGACCAGTGAAAGTAATAAACCCACGATCTCTCACAAGAAGAAAAACAACAAACAACTAAACAAACAAACAAAAATACCCCAACAACAAAAGCTTCATGATTGCAACTCAGCACTACAACCTTGGTTACCTGCAGTACACCTGAATGGAATAGCAGAGAAAGGAGAAAAACTGTGACCTGAAAAGTGTATCAATATACAACTCTTGCCATTTACAGCTTAAACCCCTGGAAACCAAGTACAACTCAGTTTAAGCTGTACTGCATGCAATAAGGGCCAACTTAGATGCTTGTGAATTTTTTTTCAAATTTTTTTTTTTTTTTTTAAAGCAAATGAGTATCACACGCAGTATGACATAGCTTCCACTACAGGAAAAGTACTGCTTGTTTAAAATTTGACTACCTGATAGGTTACTTTCTCAGGAATGATGGTAAAACTCACTAAAAAAGACCAACAAAATACATGTAACTACAGTGTATACACATAAGAGGTACAAGCATGTACACAAAATACCCGGTCCTACTAATTACCGAAACCAACGAAACGACCGAAAACAACTCTTAATACGGATAGAACGCAGTTCAAACATAGCACTAACAACACACAAACATGATTAAAGGTGAAAAAAGTGGCCTTAAAAAAAGCTAAAAGGAAAAAAAGGTGATATTGCAGAAAATAACCAGTCCGGACCAGAGTCGCTTCCCTTGGGAGACACGTTCATTTCGTCGTGTTCTCTTGGAGTGAATAAGTACTTTTTTCCTTAAAACTAGTTTAATGCCTCTTTTTCACCTTTAATCATGTTTGTGTGTTGTTATTTCTATGTTTTAACTACGTTCTACGCGTTTTAAGAGTTGTTTTCGGTCGTTTTCGGTAATTAGTAGGACCCCAAAATACCAGGTACTCTAAAGCTCAAACGATGATTATGTAAGTTTGGGAGTGCTTGAAAACTTTGTACAAAGTGAGCACATTTGGTTTCTCTCAAACTGCAATTGCTTGATAATTGTGTTCAATTTTAAAGTTTACAGTGCATTCATTGAGGCTTTTTGATTTACCATAGAAACAAGAAACAGAACAGGTCCCGCTTGAACAAAAAAGCACCCCAGAAAAATCTCAGATCTAAATGACAGCTACTCCACAGCAGAAATAATTAACCAATCTTACACCTAAATGGCTAATGACCGAAACCACCAACAAACAAACTGGAAAAAGTAGATGTGTTTGATTTTTGAAGCCCTTCATCTTCCATAAAAAACCCTGCAGACAATAAAATAACACATTGTGCAAACTTTGCTGAAAATTATACATGTACAGCTTTTTAAGTACAGACATATTCATCATGGGACTACAGTGAGTACCCGGTAAGAATAAATCCTCCAAGTTAAAAATTATTCAAAATCTTTAAAAAAAAAGAAAAAAAAAGAAGAGAGGTATAACTTGCACCAGCTGTTCCAAATTAGTAACCTTATCCTGAACATATATATAATCATTCATCACAGTTATATGTAAGGTTTCAACAAACAAAAATCCTTCAAATTAATTATCTGTAGTACAGGGCCTCTGAAAATATGCCCTTTTTACAGAGTATTAAAAAACAGGTTGAAAATGTGTATACTCAGACTGAAAAACCAGATAGCTGAGGTTGAAACTATGTTACTATATTGAAGTTAGATCTACATGATCAGCAGCAAAGACCACTAGTCATAATACTTGTCCACTAATAATACCATAGAACGCAGATGAATTGTTCAAAGAACACTTACCCTACTGCAGTTCAATCGTAACATTTTTGATGGTTTGTTTTTCTCTAGAACACCCTGTCAGCACAGCTGTTATTGCCTTCATTTTCCTTTTCATACTGTTTTTAATACAGGCAAGCCTTTTAAGGCAAGCCTTGCACAATCACAACTGTATGGTCAAGATAAATGACATGGAAAGGGTTATGGCTAAATTTTCACACTACCAGTGATGAAGTCTGAATGCATATGGTCAAGAGTACAGAGGTAAGTCGACTGCTCAAGTGGCTACCCTACACATGAATGATGCTACAAATTTGCCCAAAAAGCATGCACAGTTATCTACTTTGGCTCACTTGTTCAGTATAAATCAGAGTTTCAGACAGTGAGAGTTGGATGTGGTACATTTACTTCTTGCGTTTAAAACTCTGGGTTTTTTGGCGAAAAATCGGTGATTGCAGTGAAAGAAAAACGTGACAGAAAGTACTTGCGATCGCTGAAGTGTTATTTTGAGAAACATGGAGAACGGTCAGTGAACCCATTTGCTGTCTCCAAATGCTCAAAACTTCCTTTATTTCAATCGGCATACTGGCGGGTGGCAAATATTTTCCATTTTTTAGAAAAATGACAGAAAATGTAGGCATGTTTGGACATAACGTCGTCGTAAGACGTTATCCAATCCTAATCATCCTAATCAATATAATTTTACTAAATAGGGCCAAGCCCCAACACACACGATTCACAAAACTGTCTCCCCCCCCCCCCTCCCCCCCACCTAAAGTAACCTACAAAACTGTCAACAGTTCCATCCCCCGGCCCCCAAATTCAAAAAAGCACATGAAAATATGAATTTAAAAAAAAACAAACATGTATGATGTATCATCAACAACATAGTAATGATGTGCTGTCTCAGGTCATGATATGCCCAAACGTCTGTACTGTAAATACATGTGAGTGCTGCTGATCAAGAAACTTGTCTTCAGGAAATAAATTAAAAATACAGCAGCAACTGGACTTGGAGGATGGATGTCAAACATGCAAAAACATGTGGTTTTACATTTTTTTTAAAGCACTCACACACACACACACACACACACACACACACCCCTGCCACCATGGCATGAAAACAAGCCCGCAAAGTACATGTATTCATGTTATTGTAAGGTGAAAAGAATTAAGGACAACAATAAAAGCAAAAACAAAACAGCACTGTGAACATTTTTAAGCTCAAAAAGAACAAAATACGGGATGTTCAGATCAGGCCACCAAGCAAGCCTCCATTTTCAAAATAATATACGTCACGGTGGGCTGTCATGAATGTCGGCCACTGAGACGGCTAGCGAAAAAGTTTTAGTTACAATGCACTTGACTGTTAAATTTTAGTATAAATTTACATTGCTCTGAACGTAAAAAAACAAACTAAATATTACCTCACCTTGCCATCATTACTTACAGGCCCACAGGCCAGTAACAAAGCCACATTTAAATGAACAAAGTCCTATTGTACCCAATGATCAGATTTAGTTAAACTGTTGCAAAGTTAGTTAGTTGTTTTTCTATTTTGAAAACATGCTATTCCTTATTTGGCTTATTAACATGCATAGCAAGCTTTGCAAACTTTTTATTTGATTATCATCAAGCAACGAATTAAAGACTTCAAATATTATCTATAATCTAGCATGCAACACCTAGATGATACTTTGACCGCACACAAGAATACACATACTGACAGTCCAGTTTGATGCACTTCTCCTCAGAAAATAATGCACCTTGGCAGTGAAATATTATAATGAACAAATAACGAGAACACTGTGTGCAAAGAATACCCACACATCTAATTGTACTGTCTTCAACAAAGGAGAGAAATCACAGACTCATGACTGGTTGGCAGTTCCTTCCTTTTGAGACACAATTCACAAATGAAGTATTACCATTAAACGCACAAACTTTCATTCAGAACACACACAGACAGGCAATGCACACACGCATGCACACATGAACACACACACAGGTACTCAAGAGACCTGATCAATGTATTTCAACAATATTCAGGCTCATGCATTTTCACACTCAAAGACTCTTTGCAGCGCACTAGTACAGGAAGATGAGAAGGCATGTACTACCTGACCCCACTGCGACTTTCAGCAACACTGCAACAGCCATTCCGGGATTCCCCATCGATGTCTTCATCTTTCACAATCACATCTTGCACGTTTTTAAATGAGCTATGCTAACTGATTAAGCAAGCTGCATCGTAAACCTACAAATGGGACAAAGGCATGAACCTCTCTACAAGGTCTAACAATGCGTGTTGACTACTCCACTGGCATTTCCCCAGCTTGAGCAGGCAAGTCTCATGAAAGCAAAGACAGAAGCCTTGAAGATGGGTAAACCTGAATTGGTAGACGAAAATCTGGAGCAACGTGATCAGACCTTCACACATCCAGCATGTTATTAAACAACCCATCTTATTAAAATACCGGTATACACCCCGCTCCAACCAATTCTCTTGACAACTGCTAACAGTGCTGTTACAAATGCTTTTGGTACTGTGTAGTATCAGCTTCAAACCAACACACAGCAAGCATTCTGGACCAACATTGCAGCCACAAACTGACTACGCGCAGCTTTCACAAGAGAAACAAAGCTGTGTGCATAGATCATGATGTACCAGCACACACACACACACACACACACACACACACACACACACACACACACAAATGACAATCATTAAATGAGAATCACAAATGTGCATTACATCCATGATTGCTTGAACAATTAATGACACACCACTGTCCAACGAAACCCACGTGAATTGATCACAACTGAAACTTTACATTACCTAAGGAACACTTGATTTACACTCTCCGTGTTGGGGCAGACACAGTCATACTCAGTACAGGTGTTGGCTGTGGCACAAACTTACTGTACATATAGACAGCCAGCATGACCAGAGCAGCTCCCACAGAGAACTGAAGTGTCAGTTGAAAGTCAAAGAAGTACATGGATGCAATACAGGAAAGAACGATCGCAGCTGATGTGGCAAAACCTTTCAGGATGTTGTCGGCGTACTTCACCACCACCGCAACTACCAGCCCACCGAACGACTGCAAGAACACCACGATCCACACCACGGAGTCAAAGCCAAACAGCATGCCTTTCTCCGACACATCAGATCCATTCTTGACGAACATGGTGATGATGCCAATGATGACCCCCAGCGCACCAAGCTGTACGTTTCGCAGCCACACGGACTGGCTTGTACCCTTGAGGATCTTCTCGAAGTACACGCCTGCGAATCCGGACAACACACAGGAAACACAGACCGCCACCAGACCCTTGATGGGGCTCTGCTCAACCGATGTGGAACTAGATTTCTTTTCTCCTGCCTCCTGCAACTGGACGATGGAGACACCAGCAAACAGTACAACCAGAGCCACCCACTGCAGGCCTGCCAGCTGCTTACGGAGCATCACCACAGAGAAGATGGCTGTCGTAAGGATCTTCAGCTGATATGTCACCTACAAAACAGAAATAACGATACATAAAACAGTTTTAAACACATACACATACGGGGGAAGGTTGCAAAAAGCTTGTTCTGGAAAAATCTATACATTTATTGATTAATGCAAAACAAACTGATGACCGTGGCAGGGGTGGGCGAGGTGAGGATGACATGTTTCTGTCTCTAGCTTTTTTTTGTTAAAATTTATGTTCCTTGAAAGCTTTTGTAGGTCATTGTTTGATACAAGCAAGTAGCTTCTAGTTCCTTAAGTTTCTAGTTCTTGTTTCTTAAGGCAACACTTGCATTATATGTATCTGTTTAATCCCTGTGTGCACTGGGTTTTGAGGTGACAGAAAAGGCTCTGAGCACACGACACTCAATCAGCTGACCGTCATTTATTTATCTGTAATGTTTAGTTGTGCTTACATTGCACCGGCAATGGCAAAAAGACAAATGGCTGGTTCATACATGTATACATGTACATGTATAGGTGGGGGTTAGAGTATCCTGTGAACAAGTAAGGAAAAGAGGGGGGGAAAAAAATTAAAAAAATGATGGAGAAAAAGAAGAAAGTAGAGCCTAGCTTTAACAGCTCCATAATTACCCCCACCTGTCATTGGTTTTTGTAAATGAGGAGCACTTGCACTTCACGAACAGTAAGCCCCCACCCCGGATCGAAATTTTTTGGCCAACTGTGCACTGGTTTTGCACTTCACTAACAGTAACACCCCCCCCCCCCCCAACCCCGGGTCGAAATTTTTTGGCCCCCCAAGATAATTCCAACTTCCTCCACCACTGATGTAGCCGTCGGTAATGTGGATCGTAATGCAATTGCAAGTCAACTGATTCAGTGACTGACTTACTTGGAAAGTTGCTGCCTCCAGGTTGGACACAGCAATGTAGAGAAGGTTGTTTTGTACAACATAAACAAATGCGGGAACAGACACCTTTAGGCAGTCAAGAGGCTGCAAAATTATGTTCTCATAAAGATGCTGCAGCCACAGGTCAACCCGTTTCTCCTGCAAAATGAAAACGTATTAATTAGTAGTACAACACACCTACCGGTTGTACGTCTAATGATCTACACACACTGTCATGCAATTGGAAGCCTTTGGACTGAAGACTACACAGCATATAATGAAGCCCAACATGCTAGTAAAGCCTGAACTGATTGATTATCCTGTACATGTCTCTTAAAGTTTAGGCAACACTGACAACACATACACGTAAAAGGAAATGAAAGGACATGATGCATCTAAATGTTCTGATGTAGTACGTACTGAAACTAAAATTACCACTTCACAAAATACACAGAGCACCTATTACCTGATACAAAATGATAGCAAGACTGGTGGCCACTTTGATGGCTTCAGAGCAGACAACGGCTGATGTGGCAAAGAACATGTCACCCTGGCGTGTGCGAACATAGCGCATGATGAGGATAAGGGCAGCATTTTGCAGTGTCAGCAGAACAAGACTCAGGTATTTCAGGAAACGAAACTCTGGCGTGTTGACACCTGTCAGATTAGTGGTGAAATTCAATAAAGCAATCTTGCAGTCCTCTTCAAATAAAAATGCATGACCTTACTGAAGTAACATTTAATATGGCATGTAAAGTAACACTCTGGTGTGATTTTCATGATAAAACCTGCAACTGTGCCTTACAATCATGGATACAGCATACAGGGCCATATATACCATCCAGGTAAAGTGTGCAAGAAATATTGTGCTTCAAGCAGTATATCATTAACTGATTAAATGTGCGTGTGTGTGTGTGTGTGTGTGTGTGTGTGTGTGTGCTGGTAGCTCAGCAGCCGAGGTGTGTGTGTGTGTGGGGGGGGGGGGGGGGGGGGGGGGGGGTAAGTGGTAGTTTGAAATTATTGTCAGCAAAGAAGGTTCATGAGAAATGTAACAGGCAGGCTAGGCAGTGCCTTTAACAAGGTCAACAGTTCCAATGTAGTTAACTCTCATTCTGCTGAAAACAACATGCCACGTGTCGTGGTTATTGATCTAAGTGAAAGTTAAACAAGGGAAAGTTTAAACAAAATTAGGGTGCGTCAATGAGCCACAGGGAGTGGTAAACACATTCATGTAATGATCACTGAAATCTTAAGGATACAGTTAAGTGAGTTGTGCACCTACACCCAGAGAAGACCGACAAAAAATGAACCTTTTTTCAGGGATATGGAAAACGTCCCTACATTCCGGTTGCCAGAGATACGTCGTCTGCACACTCGAGAATACGCCAATGTGTGACCCTTCCCTCTTAGTCTGACATGCACTTCTGGCAAATCCGACCTATCTGCAACTAATGGACGCAATTAATTCTGAAACAAAGCAGCTCACAAACTAGCTTACCTTGCCCACCGTTTCCCTTTGCAGTACCCATTTCACCACGAGCACCTACGGCAACGTCAACAGCCACAGCAGCCCCGTCAAGATCTCGCGATTTCTCGTAGGTAGTGGACATTGGTGACAGATCTGTTCGGCGATTTTAGAACTAAAATTACGCCTGAGGAGACAGACAACACAAAGGAGGACAAACTAAGCACAGCCTTTCTAGTCTCCAGTTCATTCACATGTAGTACAGACCACGACAATACACAAATTATCAACAAATTCTTCCGACAAAAGACTCCGTTATGTGCGCGATGAACCCTGTCGTGCCCCACTTCCTGTTCCTGCGGCGTGCGCATGAGCAGCGGGAATGTTTGTCCATGTGAGGTTACATGACCAGGGCCAGTTGACGTTTGAGAGCTGCAAAACATAATTTCTTCACAATGTCGTATTGTAGGAGTGAAGGTAATGCTTTCAGGTGTTAAAAGTGACAGGTTACGTGTATAATGCTTGTTTTGATCAGTGTATTTTTCACTTTATGCAGGTGAACAAGCCATGTTCCGAGTGAGGGTCAAAACTGTGACCCTTCTCAGGCTTCTGTACGGCGTCTGATATTCGCACGTGATGCAACTTGCAAGTGTTGTTTAGTAAGCAGGTGACCAGCAGTGCACTGTTACTTACAGTAACTCAAACATGACTCATAAAATATTAAGTATCCGTTTGACAATAATGAGAACTTTATTTTATCACAGGAAAGGATAAGATCATCGTTGCAACTAAAGAAGACCTTCAGGAGCCCAGCAAAGCTATCATAAAAATTGATGAAGATGAGGATGAAGAGCCAGGTAAGATTATTGTGTATTCTGGGTCATTTGTTGAAATTCTTTATACCCACTGATATCTGTTGAAATATTATGGATGCCAGAGCCTCTGTCTCTGGCTCTACCCTCCAGACCAACTGATATTAATTTTAAGGTCTCTGCTTGGCATGGATGATGGAATCATGGACTGCATCTGCAAGGCTCCGCAGGCACTGTATTAGAAGTGGGATTTTTACAGTTTTCTTATGTATTCCCCAGGCCTGATTCTACCCACTGGCGAGATCAACTGGAACTGCCCATGTCTGGGTGGCATGGCCAGTGGGCCATGCGGTGTGGACTTCCGTGAAGCGTTCTCGTGTTTCCACTACAGCCAGGCAGAACCCAAGGGGTCAGACTGTATTGACAGCTTTCGGAAGATGCAAGATTGCATGGCCGGCTACCCAGAACTGTACCCAGCTAAGGAGGAGGAGGAGGAAGAGAAGACCGGTGGAGGAGAAATGGACAGTATGGGTGATAGAGAAACAGACATCACAGGGGAAGGTGATAAGACCCCAAGCCTAAGTAAAGACTCTCCATCTTGATGTGGATGAGGCAGTGAAATAAGTTTGGTTTGTTTTCAGTTGTCATTGGGACACAAGTATGGCAGTTCCGGTATTCTGTATGAATGAGAATGCATACATGTAATGATGTATGTATTTTAATTAAGTTTTTGGAAGTTTTGCTGTGGATGAGAATGTACTCTGTGTTTTTTATATAAGTTTTCCATCAATATTGTTAAATTGTTGATAACACTAGTAGTTCTGGTACAGTGGTAGTAGTATGGCTGAGAATTGTGTGTGTGTGTTTTAACTGTGTAGACAGTGTCTTATGTATCCTCACAACAACCTGTCTCTAAATAGAATACAGTGATAATGATATCCCCCCTTCATCTTTAGGACAAAGGTTGAAGAATACTGGTCCATGTACGTCTAGGTTGATCTGCAGTCAGTCAGTGTTTAATATGTTCTATTTCGGGTATGTATCTGGTCGTGATGGACAAAGATCATCAGCAAGGATAAACAGTATATAATATGGGATACTTGTGTATACCATAGTTTGCGGGGCTATTGGGACTTCAAAGACCCTCTCTAGTGCCACATCGCCAGTGATACTTTGCAATAGTTCAGTTAGTTGACTGTGTTAATACTGTTATTCAGTCAGATTGAATATATACCCTGCATACATATATAAATAAATACAGCTGTACGTAAATGTAATTGTCGTGCCATCCCATCTTATAAACAGATTTAAATGGCCATTGAGTATGAGCTGTTCTATGTATGTGTGTGTGTTTTGCTGCTTGTTTTTTTTTTTTTGTTGGTTTTGTTTGGGTGGGGGATGGGAGGGGAGTGCTTGTGTTTGAAAGAGGGGGCGATGGGAAGCAGTGACTGCACATGTACTTTGTAAAATAAATTATATTTGTTGCACAGACTCTTGGTCCGTTGGAGGAAAGGAACTGTAGCACTTGTTTTTTTAACCAGATAAGTGTTATCAAATATGCATTACAAATGAATAATAAGTGAGATGCAGTTTCATCTTTAACCATTGTTCATGTTGTGGACAGCAGGTGTTGCTCTAATGTATGTACCAGTATGGTCATTTTTCTGTGAATACAGTCCCCGAGTGTTAGATTCAGAAGTCAAGTTTTCTTTGTTGTTGCTGTGTGTGTTTGTGAAATACATGTACATTATTTTACAAAAGTTGTAAAGACAAATGTGCTTAAGTGAAATCGTTAATATGATATGAAAGGGAAACAGAAGTAAAATTAAATCATATCTCAAGACACATTTTGGACCACAGTCACAACAACCTGCATGCTCCCAAACAGTCAAAACAACAGAAAAAACAACAACAAAAAAACAGCAATAATTTCAAAACAACAAAAAGATGTGAACTTAAACATTTTTCCAGTCAACAATGAATGAAACATTCAAACCCAGACAAAAAAATAACGGTGTTTCATTTACTTCTATAATACTGTCATAAAGCAAAAACAACTCCAAAATAATTTATTGGTCAAAAAAGGGAAATTATGTGCCACCACACATAACTGTACGTACATGACCTGCTTCTGTTGTGTCCCTCTGCGCTGAACAGAGAATCCTAGTTGGGTTTATCTGCTGGGAGTGGGGGGTGGGTACTGAATGTTGACGTGGCCGGTCATTGTCGTTGTACACCAGAACATCTCGGATCTGAATCTGAATGTTATCTCTGACTTCCCCCCCCTAGCCAGCTGACAGAAGAACATGACTCTCTCCCCTGACTTTAAACTGTGTATGCGGACAACTTACTTACTCGGTGTGGTTAAAATTAAAAGAACACAGATAAGCTCTTGCTACACAGGTCATATCATTGACCCCCTACACTAAGTTACAGTGAAAGCACCGTCGTCATTATCTGCCAGTACATGCCTACCTTTGGGTTCTGTCTGTACCACTGAGACACTGAAAAGTATATAATAAGTTAGCCTATCCTAGGTTCATACTGCCCCCATACACCAGTTTGCATCAATAAGTTGTTCAATTTTACATTTTTGTTTTTTTCACGTAGTGCAGGCACGCTTAGCAGCGAATTAGTCTTTGTTGCTTGCATGGCGTTATGCCCTAAAAACTCAATCTGCACAGTGAAATAGATATCAGCCACTTCAACGTAGTGCGCTTGTTGTTGTTGGTTGGTTGGTGGTTGTTGGGGTTTTTTTGTGGGTTTTTTTTTTTGGGGGGGGGGGGGGGGGGGGTCCACGAAATGGGATCGAGGTATACTGAAATTAGCGTAGCATGACTCACGAAGGAAACCACAGACACATTTGTTAATAATTGTTATGCAGTAATAACATTTCTCCGGATTGGATTTTGGTTCTACTTTTAGAGAGCGGAGGGTGTGGGCCGACCACCAATCACTGCGGAGAATAACTTCACTGCCGAATAAATGATAATTGAGAATGCCGGAGACAGATACCTGACTGCGTTGTAACCGATTTTGTATACGTGACTGCGCTCTTGTAGTGCGTAGTACAAACTTGTACGTGTACCATCTCCTCTTCCAATGTTCGGGTCGTGAGTTCAATTCCCGGCTGGAGCCATATCTCTGTGGTGGCCTCTTTCCGTTGCTCAGTCTTTGATATGACCCATATATGTTGTGGAAAAGGACGTTAAACCCGCAGACACCCACCCACGCACCCTCTCTCTCTCTGTCTCTCTTTTCAATTGCAAAGACCCAGTCCCTCAGGGCACGCCAAAAGACAAAACCGTTCTTGTGTGTGTTGCACTGAAATATCGGCTGCAAGTGTCATTGGCATAGAACCTCGTGGATTCGTAAAGACTGACATAAATGTGACATACAACTGAACTGCGATCACTGCCGCCAGAACCAGTTTGTAGTCCGGTACATAACTACAACTAGCATAAACATGTCGTTATTTACGTCATAGTAATACCCAAGCCATGTGATGGACCAATACACGTACATTGTACCAACCTGTAGTGCTGAAGACGAGCGACGTGGAGGTGTGTCTGATAACGGAACGCCTGATTCGTCACGAAACGTGCTTGACTGTCCCACAACTGTACTATACCGAGAGACAGCAGTCGTAAACAAATTACAGTCTAGGTCTACGTCAGTGCTTGCAGCATCACAGAGCAACGCAGATCTTGTCTTTCAGGTAAGATTTTCGAAAGTGTCATCTTCGTATTCTTAACAAACAGGTATAGCAGTAGACTTGAGAGCAGCCGGCCTTTTCACTAACATTGAGGCAGAAAAGCAGACTAGGATCAGAACACCTGTGTCAGATGGTAAGATGAAGCAGTTGCACAACGGTGGTAGTAGATAAGTATATTGCGCAGTACCTTTGGCTTCGGCTTGTATAGTGAAACATTTTGTAATCGTCATAGGCCTTCTCATTCATGGCTTTTCAATTCAAATTCAGAATCAAAATTGAAAAATACTTTATTGTCTGTCCTAAAATTGGTTTAAAACAGAAAATTGTCTACAGACACACAATTGTTACGTTCATTATAATGTAAAATAAGTTCACACACACACAAGGATGTAATACAAAATAAAAGTGGGATTAAGAACAAGATTAAAAAAAAGTGAGATGAACTATCAGTTTTACACAGTGTAAATCAAATGAAATGAATACTGATCAAATCACAGAAACTGAGAGGGGAAACACTAATATGCCCCCCTCCCCCCCCCCCCCTCTGTATCTCGCTCACTCACTTACACCCCCTCCCCCCTCCCCGCAATTTGTTATGAGAGTTCAGCATGTACAGCAGCTCAGAATAATTTCGAATTCGCTGTATGCTCACAGGCTTGGGATATTGTCCCATTGTACAGTCCTCATGCTGGCCTGACTGTTCGAGTTTGGTTCAAGCAAGTAGAATCAACGTATCACCGTCTGAAACTGACTGATATTGCGTATGGAGTATTTACGTCACAGAGCTAAAATCAATATATGTAGTTCGACGTGTGCAGGAGGACAACCGATCAGTTCTGAAGACGATGAGTAACCTGAAGGAACTATGTGAGGGGCTGCCGTTAGATCCCCTCCCTCCGCCCCGCCCACGGGACGACACGGTCCCACACGCACCTGTCAGGACACCCGAACTGACAGTTGAAGAACAGCGAGTATGTGTGTTTGTGTGTGTGTGTGTGTGTGTGTGCGCGCGCGCGCGCGCGCGTGCGTGTATGTGTTGAAGGAGAGGAGAAGGCCGTTATTTGAAAGGTTTATACCTTCCCCCCATGGCATGCACCCACTTTGGGGTTTGAAGCGGCTGAAAGTGACGAACGTGACAACGGCTCCTGATTGCCTGTTTCATTGTAAGCGTCGTCAGTTTCAACCGTTTCATATCCGAAAATTGAAACGCGGAGAAATAACCTTGGTGAAGTTCACCATAAAGAGGCGCCAGTTGAGGAATAACTGACTGAGGATAAACGTCTTTCTGTACACATACTCGGTTTTGTAGGTTCCTCAAGCGCTCGTCTAGCTTCCGAGAACCAGTAACATCTACGCCCTTAGCAGAACGGGCAATTGCTGACAGAAATGTATCAAACAACTGCTGACGTTCCGAGAGCCTTTCCCTGATTGGTTTTCATGTTTTGTGACGTCACAACTTGTGTTGCAGCTGGCCCTGCAGAACGCCCTGCGTTATTTCCCTCCCCGCGTGCACGCCACATTGGCCCCGGAGTTTGCACGCGAGTTGCGAGACTATGGCCACATCTATATGTACCGCTTTCGCCCTGACATCGAGATGAGGTCAGATCATCATGCCATTCGTCTCAGTGACGGCACATCAGTTTCACTGACTCGAATAAGGATGAGTCTAGATGTCCAGTCAGTGATGAGTTTACCTGGGGCATGTGTAACTGTGATGACACCGGCAAACTTATTTATCCTGGAAAATGCCCGCTGGCCACTCAGTGGTGATAAATGCAGTCATTATGATTGTGACTAAGATCTGAGGCGTGTGCTGGCGAGCTCAAGGCAACAACACGCTCAGACTTGACCAGAACATGTATCTGTAGGCAATCAGCCTGGTGAACATGTTTAAGTCTTTTGTTATTGTGTATGCGTTTGCTCTCTCTCTCTCTCTCTCTCTCTCTGTCAAAGTGTGTGTGTGTGTGTGTGTGTGTGTGTGTGTGTGTGTGTGTGTGTGTGTGTGTGTGTGTGTGTGTGTGTGTGTGTGTGACGTGATGACGTCACAGTTCTGGTTTTATATGGACTAGTAAAACTGAACGCAAGCTACAATTCAGTAATTGCTGCGGCCAGTTTTATGAGAGGCTTGTTGTAGGTCCTCCTTGCCATTTAATGAAGATGATGGTACCTTGAACTGAACCTTTTATTAGAAGAAATGAAAGCACGGTGAAGTCAGTTGTCAAACCTGAATTCCAAAAGACTCACCGTAACTGGAGCGTTGCCGTCAAGGTTTCATTAGCAACTTTCATTGCACTGAGACCGTGCCAAAGACGTGTTCATATACAATCATATCATATATAGCGACGGTTATTGATATTATTTCGTTATTATCCGTTCGTCACGTTTCAAGTGAAACGTAGAATTTGAAACTTGAAATTCAACACAGGGCGTATCCAGTCGAGGAGTACCCAGCGCGCTGTCGTCAGGCGGCCGCCATTATGCATATGATTATGAACAACCTTGACCCTCAGGTGGCCCAGTTCCCGCACGAGCTTGTCACTTACGGCGGCAATGGACAGGCCTTCTCCAACTGGGTTCAGGTAAAAAATCCAAATTCGGATTACTTTATTATGCCCAGGGGAATTTCGCTTTGAGTGGATATCACAAGGGATGACTTCTCCCAATATTGGCATCACCTTCCCATGAGATATATTTGTCTTATTTGCATATTATATATATATATATATATATCTTTGGAATTATTGTATATCTTTGGAATGATAATGGTGACGATACTTACTTTAAAACTGAAGAAGTAACAGGTATTTCTTTTAAAAAAAAAAAAAAGAAAAAAAAAAAGGCAGGAACGATACTATAAGCGAGGCACCATTCGATGTATACGGTCACCAGCCCTTCTCGGCCGGACTGCCCCATTTCTGACATAAAACGTGTTTCACGTGCAGTTCCTGCTAGTGATGCGCTACCTGAGTGAGATGAGTGAGGAGCAGACTCTGGTGCTGTACTCGGGACATCCCATGGGCCTCTTCCCCAGCGCTTCTCACGCCCCGCGCCTTGTCATCACTAACGGCATGGTAAGTCAGTTCAGGTCAGAATGTACACGTTAACAGATTAACAACTTAATGCGGATGTCAACTTTCAGAACAGAACAGAACTTTCAGGTCTGAAACGTTTGAAATTCGGTGTCTGGGTTTCTGCACCCTCCCCTTCCCTTCCCCACCCACCCCTCCCTTTGCACCACCTCTCCACCTGCGGCGAATTAGTCTTTGTGGCTTGCGCGGCTTTAAGCCTTAAAAACTCACTCACTCAGTCACTCCTCTCCACCCGCCACAAAAAAAGAAGAAGACAAACTCCAACTATATTTGATAGGACGGATGTCTCATCAGTAGATGTTTGTGTTACTCTGTACGAAACAGAAGCAAGTGCCGTCAGTTGGGCGATGCTTGCAGGTGACAGATAGATGTTCGGTATTGTGCGACTAAATGTTTTCTTCGGTTCTTCCTTGCAGGTGGTGCCTAACTACTCAGGACGGGAACTGTACGAGAAACTCTTCGCTTTGGGCGCCACGATGTATGATGTCCTCCTCCTCCCACCCCCCATATCCCTCCCTCTCTCTAGTTCTCTGTCTTTCTGAGACTGATATGCACCCCAACAATGAACATACATGAAACAGTAAACTAAGAAATGCGTAGATGACATAAAGCTTTTCACCAAAAGGGACATGTTACTTGAAGAACTTGCAAATATTCTGATCCGTATGTGTACGCAGTTGCAGGTAAAACTATTTTGTTGACGTTGCAGGTACGGTCAGATGACAGCGGGCAGTTTCTGTTACATAGGCCCACAAGGCATCGTGCACGGCACCACGGTATATTGTAACGCTGAGCTTTTTTATATAAACACTCCATTCACTTTGCCGCCATATGCCCTTTTGACTGTGTAATTTTTGTTTGTTTGGGCGTTAAAATAACTTGATTTTCCACCGTGTTGCCGGTTACGAAGAGTCGGGTGCTCTCCAGCGCCGGAGACGCGAACAGTCCACCTGAGGTGGGCTACGCATGCGATGGCGAGCAACGTGAGCGTTTCGACCGGCGAAGATGTTCGCGATAAAATTAAATCAATGAAAGTTCCTGAACTGAAAAAATATCTGAAAGACAGGGGCGTGCGTTTAAGTGGCTACACAAAAGCGCAGCTTATCACTCTAGCCCTTGAAGCAGATCGGCAGTCGCTTCAACCGAGAGGTAGGCGGTGTAAAGGTCAAGTCGACCCGCTGTGACTTGTGGCTTGCCACTAATTTTTATTCAAGCACTTTGGCTGTTTATCAGTGCGAACTGAACTTTTGCTTGGAAATGAAAGTCTTTCTTTCTTGATTTTTGGTTCCATAACGATTGTGTTCAAACAATGTAGGTACCGCTTGTTCCCGACGAAATGGCGGCTGCACACGCTAGGCCACCGAGACGGGTCGGCGTTCTGCCTTCGAATCGCTTTTATCCACAAATTTCTTGAAACTTTTGAAGAAAAGGGCTCAAACTGAACGATCTCACCATTAGGTAAGACCGTCTCTGGGAATTTCTCCAGCTTATCTGATTTTCTCGAGCCATTTTGGCAGCCGATCGCAACGCAGTGGTAGTGCGGCATCGTGTGTGACTCGAGCAGCCCACATGCCGAGTCTATCAAGCCTTGTCTCGGTCCAAAATCGCGCACGTTCACGCATGTTCACGCGCTATAACGAGAATCGGCAACAAGACAGGATAACTGTTACATTAATGAGCGAGGATGAGCGGCGTACTTAGCCGCTGCGCTACTGAACGGCCGTCCCTGCTGTCCCTGTCACGGGTTCGAGCCCAGGTCGAGCTTGTGATACGTGATACCAGTTTTTCCTGGCTTCCGGGCTGCTCATCGGGGTTTTCTCTCCGGGTCATTCTGCTTTCCTCCCCCAGCAAAATTTTAAAAATAGGATAGGTGTTGGGTGGAACCAGCCTGAATTCCCGAAAGGGATAACAAAGTAGTTACAAAAAAAAAAAAAAAAAAAAGCTAATGGGGCAAGGAACACCAACACCATTGACGTATCTTTGCAGCTGACTGTTCTGAATGCTGCCCGGAAACATCTTCACACTGACGATCTAGCCGGAAAGGTATGTTCAGACATAGGCAGATTACCCATGATCTATACGCATTTAAAATTCATTTAGTAGCTATTGGTTCACATGCCTCGCACTGAATACTGTAAAGATAAGATAAGATAAGATATCACTTTTATTCGTCCCACGAAGGGAAATTGCAGTGTCTGCTAAAAACAAAAACCAAAAAAAAAAACAAAAACAAACAAACACAAAACTGACAAAAAATCATTACAATTGCAAACATTGAACCGAACCAGCGTTGTAAAGTGTTATACTCTCATAAAAGTGCTGTTTCTAGTTTCATTGTATCGCTCGTTAAAAAAAAAGAGAGTAAATAATTATGAGAATAGGGAATTGTACCATAGGTCTTTGTTGATGCTTTTGACAGTGTTGGTTTGTGACGTCATAACAGGTATTTGTGACGTCGGGACTGGGCGGTATGAGCGGTGCTCAGCCCAAGGCGGCGGTCATCAGTGGCTGTGTTGGCGTTGTGGCTGAGGTACTGAATTGGCTAAACCTTCACTCACTGGCAGATAAAACGCTTTCCTGACATAAGGAGTTTAACCCAAGGTTCTAATATAAATGTACTTGGGGGCTGGGGGCAAAGGCGCTTCGGACTGTCAGATGAGAGATCTCGATTACAGAGGTAATTATTCAGTTTTGACGAAATTGCGAAGCTAAGCTGGTACTGGGTCGGCTGCACATGCAAGAACATGCATATACATTGTATATATAATCTGTTTTTTAATCTGGAGATTCGGCATTATTTTTTAAATGCTAAATTTCCTTTGTAAGGTGAGTCTGGAAGCTCTGAAGAAGCGATACGACCAGGGCTGGTTGCTAGAGATGACAGACGACCTTGACACGTTGGTTGCTAAGATACGCTTGGCCAGGAAACAGCGCTCCGTCACCAGCATTGGTTACCATGGCAACATTGTCGATGTTTGGTGAGTGACATCACTCTCATCCGCTCGAAGAGCTCAAAATAATCAAGTGGTTTGGAACCCGAAACAAATTTTGTGTTCTGTGAGGACTAGTAATCCTGGTTTTGGCGCCTTTAACTGATGAACTGTTAGCCGCGAAATAGTCTTTGTTGCTTGCGCGGCTTTAAGCCGTAAATAACTAACTTACAAACTTCACTGATAAACTGGATTTTCTAGATGTTCTGGGTGATGTTATGCTTGCTGTGTTTCAGGGAGAGGCTGGTGGAAGAGTATGACAGGACGGGCGATCTGCTGGTGGACATGGGGTCGGACCAAACCTCCTGCCACAACCCTTTCTTGGGCGGATACTACCCAGTACAGGTCAGCACCGTCATTCCTTTTCCATCAGGTCAATAGTTAGTTCGCAATTCATTCCCGTCGGCTCAACCGGTTGAGAATCGAACCGGCACCAGATCGGAAGGTTCTGGGTTCGACTTCCGACAGGGCCAAAATTTGTACAAGCTTTTCGTAGTTGCCACGTCTTTGAAATCAGTCTAAAAATATTCACGCACCACCCTTTATGACAATCAATGTCAAAGGTCAAAGTCAAAAGATTTTATTCCTTTCTACCCTATCGGGATGTGGATGAATGAGCAAAGTAAAAGGGACAAGACTTGCATAAATGGTGTAACAATGACTGACATTAAACAAAAATACACGACGCGCACACGCAGAAAAGAAAAAAAAATAATGTAGATTGGCGGCAACAAAACAAGCCTACATGAGACAAAACGCACTCGGAGGACATTTGCAAATGTGTTCAGCTCATGTGTGTGTGTGTGTGTGTGTGTGTGTGTGTGTGTGTGTGTGTGTGTCTTTTTGAGGTTAGGTGTCATAGAAATGACAGTAATGACAGCAGCAGTTTGGAAATCATGGTTAAAATATGCGCGAGTGTCTGAGTGATAGGCGCATTGAGTTTTATTCTAAAGAAAAGCGCCCTACAAATACTTCTTCTTCTTCTGTTTTTGTTATTGCCGTTTGCGTTGTTCGTTTACTCACCAGCTTTGAACAGTAAACAATGTGGTTGTATTTGCTTGATAACACGAGATAATAATCATTATGAAAGTGCTTATTTTGAACTGTCCTCCAGCTGACCTACGATGAGGCGAGACGGGAGATGCATGAGAACCCAGTTCGTTTTAAGAACCTGGTGCAAGAGAGGTACTCAAACTAGTTTCAACTTCCTGTTTGGAGAAACATATTGCACCCACCACACTGTACGTTATTAATTGAAACCGACGCTGTAGGTTAGCATAAGACTCAAAATGTTCTTTTTCCGTTTAGTCAATGTGCTTGTTTCTGTATATGTGTTTGATAATGCTAAACAGGAACTGAACTTGAAATCCTCAGAATTAATAATTAATGACATAGGAGGCAGTAAACAACCCATACATGTACATTCCGTAATACTTTGCATTCACAAAATTATTTGGTTTTTAGCTTGCGACGTCACGTGGCAGCAGTCAACCGTTTGGCAGACAGAGGGATGTTCTTTTGGGACTATGGTAACGCCTTCCTACTGGAGGCTAGCCGTGCCGGTACGAAATATTTTGTTTTGTTCACAGTTTTTGTTGTTGTTTTTTTTTGGAGGGGGCGGGGGGGGGGGGGTGGTGGTGGTGGTGGTGGTGGTGGTGGGGGGGGGGGGTCTTTTTGTCATCAAAATAAACAACATACAATCCTTTACAGCACATGCTTAGAGCGAACGTTGTGAATAAATTTACTTTGCCTGTTGTCCTCTTAGCGTGTTGCGAGACTGTGGGTATTCTGGTCTTTTTTAATGATAAATGTCGAAGAGGCGAACCGCTTGCCTAAACAGGAAGGGGTGCAATTGCAACACCAGTTAGGAGGACATTGTTTAAAGTGTCGGACGCCTCATAAGCGTCGCCGTAACCCGTTCATTCAGTCGGGCCGATCGTCGGGGGTTCTCTCCGGGTACTCCGGCTTCCTCCCCCTCTGCTTTGGAAATGTTCAGCCCACCAATTTGGAAAAATAAATGCAATTCTAAATTCCGAAATTTAGATAGCTGAGCTGACCCTTCGCACCACGTGATTGTAATGTGTTTATGTCCAGTGTGTGAGAGAATGCGTGTGATTCACGTGAGCGTGCGTTTTGGGTTCAGCTCGCGGCGCTTTGAGCCGATTCATGAAATTGGGTAAAGCGCCTATACAATACTCATTATTATTATTATTATTATAAGCGTCGCCGTAACCCCGCTGTCGTCGTGAACCTCCGGGTCCACCACTGCTTCATATATCTGTCTGTCTCAGGTGCCGATGTGGGTCGTCAGGACGGAATGCACGGCACCCGATTCCGTTATCCCTCCTACGTACAGGACATCATGGGCGACATCTTCTCGCTCGGATTTGGACCTTTCAGGTCAGTAAAAGTATACCGGTCTTTCCTGACCCTCGGGATGCTCATCGGGTTTTTGTTCACCGGGTCCTCCGGCTCCCGCCCTGCCCCTCCCAACAAAGTTTAGAAATATGATAGATGTGTTAAGCTGCACCGCGACGACCCAGTCCAACGGAGGAATCTGAATTTCCCAAAAGGGATCGTAGGCAGTGTTAAAAAAAGAAGAAAACAAGAAGGCAAAACTGGGAAGTATAGGTAAGAAAGTAAGTGTTGTTTTGCTGCTTGCTGTAGATGGGTGTGCACGTCAGGTCAGCAGGAGGACCTGGAGAAGACGGACGAAATCGCCACATCCGTTCTGGAGGACATCATGAAGGGAGAAGGTAAGATCCAACTTCCTGGTCCGATGTAGACTCGAAACCTTCCCTTTCGCAAGTTTCACAACAACAACAGCTATGATGATGATATTTGAAACCGAAATTGTTGCAGTGGCTGTATCTATCAAGCAGCAGTACTCGGACAATATCCGATGGATCAAGGAGGCAGGAGCACACAAGATGGTACGCCGCCTCATTTAGTTTCATCTCTCTCTCTCTTTCTCTCTCTCGCGCGCGCGCGCGAAAAGCGAAACTTTCTCGCGGTTAAATAGTTTAAAACAGAAGAGGAGAAATCCTTATCGTACAGAGAGACGTCATGAACAATAATTAAAACATGACGACAATGTGTAGACAGTAAGCGAAGACAAACGGTTTGGTGTGCTTTTGATATGGACCTATGCACTTCGGTCGGCAAGTGTTGCAATGCACACTCAACAAAACTGCCTACTGAAGTGAGTTCTTGGTGGAAGCGACTAATTCCCCTGTAGTCGTTCACCTCCGGCGACTCTATGCTAGCATTATAGCTGACCAACAGCAAATGGCGTATGTTGTACAGGTGGTGGGGTCCCAGGCTCGTATTCTCTACTCTGATCAGAACGGGCGCTGCGCCATTGCCACAGCCTTCAACAAGGCCATTGCCGATGGCCAGCTGCAGGTAGGACAGGAACCACCACCACTCCACCTACACACCCACACATACACACGCGAAGGTTTCTGCACTTATTGACGAAATTGAGAGGAGACATTTGCATACACGTATTAATTATGTATTTTTTATTCATTATTATTTTTCTTAACTGTACTAAAATTGAATAAAGTTAGGTGAAGCAAGCCTTAGGAGGGATAACATCTGCAAGATACGAAATTAGAAGCTGACACAATCAAGTGCTGTGTGCACTTTGAACGCCGTGTCACATTCTTGAATCGTGTGATTGTCAGTATCACTGGCTGCCATGACCTTGACATTGTGCAGGGTCCAGTGGTGATCAGCCGTGACCACCATGACGTCAGCGGCACGGACAGCCCGTACAGAGAGACGTCAAACATCTATGACGGAACAGCTCTCTGCGCAGGTCAGTGTAGGAAAGAGTGAATGTGAATTTTACTTTAGTTGCAGCTTGTGTGTGTGTGTGTGTGTGTGTGTGTGTGTGTGTGTGTGTGTGGTCCGGCCTCAAAATATTCATTTGAATGTTGTTTTTTTTTAATTTTTTTATCAACTTTTTCTTGTTTTTACCTGCTACTGTAATGGCGCTCTTACCGAGGGACAGGCGTCACATTCAAATGAATTTAATTATTATTAATATTTTGATGCTTTAGTTTACGTCTTTCATACACATCAAGGCGTATTTCAAAGACGGGGCTACCGATAAAGAGTCACCCGGCGTCTGTACAAATTTCGGCCCTGTTGGGATTCGACACCAGGGAATTCTGGTCTTGAGTCCGACGATCAGGCTTTTAATGCTATGCATCCTATGCAGGAAAGTCTCAGCTGCCATCGTCAGTGCCTTGTGTCTTGTTTTCAGACATGGCGATCCAGAACGTTATTGGTGATAGTTTTCGTGGCGCCACCTGGGTTGCTATCCACAACGGTGGAGGCGTGGGATGGCGAGTAGAAACTTTTCACCTGTAGAAACCTTTTTTAAAATTTTTTTTTTTTAACCGAGCTTCATAACGAAAACAGCTTAATTATTCAAGGTCACGTTAAACAACGAAAGGCTTGGACCCCCCCCCCCCCCCCTCTTCCATCGTAACTTCACGTGGAAATCACTGAAATGCGAATACAAAATCCAAACAGTTGGCTCCAATGCACTTACAAACTGAAATGAGCATGACACGTTAAAGAGAGTGTGAGTGGAGATACCAAGTGTCGTTCCTTTTTCTTTCTACAGGGGCGAGGTGATTAACGGTGGTTTCGGCCTGGTTCTGGACGGAAGTCAGGTAATCGATGCTGGAATGATTAACAAACCTCTCAGTCACACCGGAGTCATCGACTTTCATGGTTGCAATTGTTCAGTGTTGTGTTAGCAGGGATAATTAATTTCGTTCATTTCGTTCTTTTTAAACAGCGATAATCGGTAGCAGCCACTGACAAGCACAGCTTTACCGTCAGCTGGGAAGAGAACACTAGTGCTTATCAAATCTAAGGCGCTTTGGTTCTTTTACCTCCAGTTAAGACAGTCTCTCATAGACTATGTACCTGAAACTGACGGTTGACTACTTGGTAAACATACTGTATTCCCCCTCATGTACTGCATTGCCCGCATGTATCTTCATGTGTTCCCCGTGTGAACGGGCTGGCGGCCCAACACAATAAACAACAACAACAACAAAATCTAAGGCGCTTTTGTCCTTTTACCGAACAAATAACTGTGAGCTGCAAAACTCCAAGGACTGGCCGGCTGAAAATGGAGCGGCCGCATACATGGAGTGGGCGTTCTTATTACGTTCGCTTTTTTTTTTTTAAGGTGGAATAGAGATTTTACCTGTTAACACTGAGTCAGATGGTGGTTTTATCAGTTGATTCTGAGGTAAGAGAGTGGCATGTTTTAGGCATGCATTGCACAGAGAGGCGGAATTAAATCAAAGACTTTCCATTTTTGTCTTCTCTCTGCAGGAAGCGGGAGATCGAGCAAGGCTGATGTTGAGTTGGGATGTCAGTAACGGAGTGAGTCTTTCTCTCTCTCTCTTCCTCTTGCAACCCCCCCCCCCCCCCCTTCCCTGCACACGTACACATGAACCACCACTGTCACGAAGTGAACGCGAACTAAGACTTATTCCGTCCTAATAATATGCACTTAAAAAGTTCACTGCCATAAAAAAATCTCAAAGCGAAACAGTGCATGAAATGAAAATAAACAAATAGATGATATTTTACTGCTATGCCAGGTGGCGCGGCGAAGCTGGGCGGGAAATAATCGAGCTAAAGAGACCATCTGTCGCACCATGGAAACCGACCCGAGGCTGAAGGTCACTGTGCCCCATGACGTGGAGGACATTGCTGTTCTGGACCATGCTCTACAAGACCAGTAGAACACACCCTCACACAACCACCCAGCCATTCACACAGACACTTTATCATTCCTCTTATTTCAAACACAATACCGTGCAAAAGAGAATTGTTATGGTCTTATGGACACAAGCAGGTTACCATGGTGACTCGGAACAGACGCCGCCACATCCGCTTGCAACCACACACAGCCACAGACAGACAGACACACACACACACACACACACACACACACACACACACACACACACACACACAGGGGATTTGGTCTAGTGGTTAAAGCCTCAGTACGTTTGTCCAGCAAATGAGTAAGAACACAGTGGAAAACTTTTCATCGAATGCGATTAATCCATGCATCAGAATCAGTCACTTGGGACACGGTATAGCATCTGAAACCATTGTGGTGACTCTGGTTAGCGAATAATGTTATGTTCTTCTACCTAAGTAAAAGCCGGCGTACCGCGTACTGAGCAAACGACATTATTAGGTTGCGGACGGAACACCAACTAGATAGGCGGCGCTGATCGGTGGCCATTTTTAGCGGATTTGTCGTATGGGCGTGTGTTGTATTTTTCTCCTGCTGTGTCGCTCTCTCGATGCACTCGCAGAGAAGACACGGGACACAACAGGATAGAACTCCAATACTTTATTAACAGAAGATGCGTGGAGAACAAACTCATGAAAGAAGAACCCAGAACGCTGTGCAGGGCTGCTTATATACTAACAGGTCAGATCTAGAACATTCCTCAACTTACTGGCAAGTACGGAATCTTTCCAAGGTGACGTAATCTACTGACGTTACTGCACCATCATGAGACAAGACATCCGACTTCGGATCCTGATCTGCCTGGTTCGAGTCAGTGTCCGGTGGGCAGGGATTGTTCTTTTACCTAATAGAGTCAAATTCATGTGTACTGACTTGTTAACAGTGTCTGTCTCACCTTCGTGTACACACGCACGCACAATATCGAGTGTGTGATGTGTACGTTACAAATCCCATTTCAAACGGGAGGGGCCATGGAATGGAAAACAGTTAACCAGCATGTGCAACTACATTGACAGTGGTCCTCAGTATGTTGAGGTCGGTCAGTTAACTGGAAGAAGAAAAAGAAGACATCCGGTTTTCAGGTCATTTGAAAAAAAAAAAACATATATTCTGGTGAAAGGTATTTTAAAAATTACAATGCCTTAAATAAATAACTTTAAAACAAGGAAAAAAAAATGTGTCATTCTCTTTGTATGTCTGAAGTTTCGGACTCTGTTAAAGACATTAGAATTACATTTGGCACACACACACGTGTGTGTGTGTGTGTGTGTGTGTGTGTGTGTGTGTGTGTGTGTGTGTGTGTGTTTTCTCGTGCATTGAAAAGAAAGCTTGTGAGTAAACGTTCTGAATTTATTTGAACACACACACACACACACACACACACACACACACACACACACACACACACACAGAATAAATTGACTATTTCAAGATTACACCGCTTTACTTACAAACTGCAAGAATATTTCTAACAGTAACATTAAAAATTCCAAAATTCCTATCACCAAAAATGCAAAACATAATGTACAGATACCTGCACTCCAACGGATTTTCTACTACAGTTTTTTTTTTCTTTAACTTTGGCACACCCATCAAACATACAGATAACAAAACCAAATCAACTCTGGTGTATTCATTTCTGAACAAAGCCGCACATCTTGACTTCAGATACTCAAACAGTTTCAAAAGTGACACAGAAATACTGCATTGATACCATAATGGCAACTACAATGCATCTTTACAGATCATCGTGCCTCAAGAGCCTGTGAAATACACACAGAATTTGGGCTGATTGTGTGATAGGTCCGCCTTACAAAAGCGTAAGACAAAACGGAGTCTGACGGAAGCACAGTATAAGCTCTACACGTTCTGGTTCCCACGAATGATTCTGGTGATGGACGGACGGAAAGCAATAACCATGTTGATTTGCAGTCAGAAACTACATTGCATACTGAAGATATGTGACCGAGGTTGTACCGACCATTTCCCTGCCGGTGGGAGGTGAACGATGAAATAAATCGATCTGTTGGGTGTTTCAGCGGTAGGATGATAAAAAAAAATCCCCACCCCCCACTCCATGGTTTGTAGTCAATGTAGGACAAGGCAGACTTGTCCAAAGACATACAAAAACACACATCTTCTAGATCTAGGTTGCGCTCTCAGCTTGAGGTGCGCTCTCAGCTGGAGCCCATATACATAAATTCTTAGTGGCATTAACCTTGCACTGATGACTGACAATGAAATCAAAGCAAAGTAGCTTCAATCAAACAGCAACAATCGTAAACACTCCCTGGAGATGAAATGCTGTATCTGTCCTGTCCGTGAAATTCAGTAAGAGAGCAAGGTGTCAGAAAAGCGGTTCTCTGAACAGTGTACAAAACAGGGAGTACTACACTGTACAGATAATGCTCTCATGGAGATTTTACACTGTAGTGGTGACTATAACCCAGAATAAAATGCAGGAAAGCGGGAAGGCACTTGGGTTTCTCTTTATATCACAGGTACTTATACAGCAAGAGTGATCAACATTTTTACATGAGCCAGCAGAATACACGCCTCATGAGACAAACTATTTACTCAACATGAACGACAAAGACAGAAATCAAAATATGAGGACGACGATGATGATAACGATAAAGACTTGAGTGCTCAAGGTGCGCCGGGAGAGGTTTGGACAGAAGGAAAAGGGAAAAAAATATCCTTGAACTTTGTTTTCTACCAGAAAGGCGGAAACATTGAAAAAAAAGACTATGATCACATTCTCTTCCTTTTTCGCTTGAAAACAACCAATGTGGAAGACCATGTAAATACAAATTTATGTAAAAACAAGCCAAAACACTCATAAGAAAACTAAACAATAAAAGGCAAAAACCAGTCATATTCAAGATATGTGACGCCGCATCCAAAATCAGGGCTAAAGTGTCAAAATATTTTCCAGTTATTAATTTTGTTTCAGTCAAACTATGTCTTTCCTGGTGCAAAACAAAGAAGTCAGCATGGTATTAAGTTTGACAGTTGTTAACTCCTAGCTGTCCACACACGAATCACATCCTGAATCAAAATCGTCACAACACAAGACAGCACTAGACAACACTATTATGCAACCTCGAGGCCAGCAGTCCGCCCGACAGCGCAACGTGCTGTCATATTGCGTCACACTCCAGCGAGCGGTCAGCGCTAGCCAGACACCTCGGCGATTTCGCACCCTCTTGTGAATACCGGGGTCACTCGCTAGTTCGGGTATTGGCCACGTAATAGCTATGGGCACACTCAGTCCCCCCCTTACAACTTGCCCCAAGCACTTCCCACTGGCGAGAGGGCGGTAGACAACAAGAGACAAGTCCCGTTACAACGAGCATGAAACCACGTGTGACGTACCCACAGCCGTATGAGCCATACACAAGACTGCCCTGAGCAGGCAAAGATATTATGAGAGATTATGCAATATACTGCGGGCTGGGCAAGGCAAAGGAAGGGATACGGCCTCGTGGAGTGTGCCCACGCCTTGCATAATAGTGTTGTGGAGTGGTGTCTAGTGCTGTTTAGTGGTCTCGTGAGTTTTGGTAAGTCTTGTCGTATAGTGTGGGCAGGGGCAGTAGGGCTGTGACGTTAAGCTATAATTGTTTGAAGCTGGGAGGAACCACAGCTGAAAATGTTCCATGATCCAAAAGAAGGTAAACTGTGTAGCACTAGTGACAAACTGTCAAAGCCACAAGCGCATGTCTGCAAATCAGACGCGTTTGATTTGTTGTTGTTGTTTTAAATCAGAACAAAAACCTGTGCAATTTGGTGCATTTTTGCATGACTTTGAAGTGCTTCAGAGGGGGGAAACATTTTTTTTGGGGGGGGGAGGAAAATTTGTAAAATGAGACTAAAATCTGTACCATTTGAAGTGTATTGGCATGATTTTTAACCTTCGCCGTACGTCGTGGGTACAGTTGCACCCACACTGATGTTCGTTCAAACGTGCAAGCTCAGACAATTTTCATGCTAGATCCACGAAACATCGTGACTTTGCTAATATATAAATAAAGGTATTGGGGAGGTGCATACCAAAACATGTTTGATTTTTCTGGTAAAGAAACATCTAAATAAGAAAAACATTGTATAATCCTACTTTTTTCCCCTTCTTAAAATGCATGGGTATGTTTGCACCCACGACGTACGGCGCGCAAAGGTTAATGCTTCAAAGGAGGAAACGCACTTTTCTAGGGGAGGAAAATGTTTAGGCGAAAGGAGGAAGATTTTAATCTCCGAGGAACTGTGGTGAGTCCATGCACGGAGCAACCTTTTGAGTAATTTGACTGGTGTAGCTCAAACAGTACCCAGCAATTTAGCCCTGTTTTCGCTTGCAGTGTCACATATGTCCATATTATGTCAGTAAATGCTGCCCTCTTGTGTGGAATGTAAAGCCAAAAAAACAAAAAAACCACCAAACAAATAACAACAACAACCACCTACCCCATGCAACTGATACGCCACATTATAGCACATGTAGTGCCCTGCAAACTAAACCCTCCAACTATCATAAATCCGACCTCAGCATTCCTTGTTTCTGCGCGAGGTACTTGTTGGAGCTCTGTACGACTTCCTGAAGCTCCTCCGCTGTCAGTAGCTGCATGTACTGTAAGCCGAAGAGCAGCTGTGTGCGAGCATTGCCAGCAAACTGGTTCGTGAGAAAAGCTGGTAGACCCCGCAGTCCGTCTCCCATTGTGAACAGCGGTACACGCACTATACCAAACGTCTGGAGAGAAAAAAAGACAAATTAAAAAATAAAACATACTGCGTGAGAGGTACTTGTTGCTCCAGGATTCAAAAGGAGGAAAAGCGTACAGAATTTAGTGATGAAGCAGAAAGCCAGGAGTGTGCATCTGCAACATGTGTTATGCTAGGGGTGGCTGGATGCACGCTCCCCTGGATTTTCTTTTTTAACCCTTTCAGCCCTGAAAGAATCTCAATAGCAATAACGCTTTCTGCCTGGGAGTTTCAAGTTTGCTAAATCTAAAGCTGGGTTCTTGCATACAAAACCCTATTTCTCATGAAGTATGGGATCCATCCTATAGGGGAATCTTCCACTGTGCAGAGCGTATGAGAGTCGGTCACATGCACGCATATAATTACTGTTAGGGTCTGCGAGACCGTAGGTGATACGGTGGCAGGGCTGCAAGTGTTAAAATAAGACTAAAATCTGTGCAAAATGGGGCATGTTGGCATGATTTTAAGTGCTTCGGAGGAAGAAACACTTATTTTAGAATCCATGCAATTTGGTGTGTTTTGGTATGATTTTAAGTGCTTCAGAGGAAGAAACACTTATTTTAGAATCCATGCAATTTGGTGTGTTTTGGTATGATTTTAAGTGCTTCAGAAGAAGAAACATTTTGAAAAGAAAACAAAGAATGAAATGCCAGCTTACCTCTATACCATACTCAGGCGCTTGGAGTACATTGGCCTCAAGAGCAGAGAACTTCTCCAATGTGACCTCCATAGCAAAGAAATGTGTTAACAGTTTCTTTTTTTCATTGAGGCACGTCTGAACATGATGTGCTGCTGTGAACTTGTGGACTTCAACCTGTGAATGTAAGGATGACTATGTATAGTACAGAGTTTGGTAAAGAATAGTTTTAAAGATACAGGAACTACATTCCAACACTCTTGAAGGAGTAAGGACACAAATTGAGTGTGGGGTCAAGTGCACTTGATGTACCCTGTTTGGGAGTGTGCTAGTTTCTAGTGATTTTTGTTGTCATGAAAAAGCGTGATTTTCATGATTTTTGTATAGATTTGGTAGGGCAAGGTGCATGCCAGGGAGTAGCAAGAGGAAGCAAACTGCCAGTGAAGCTGGGACTTTTTGCGCACAGGGGAGGCAAAGGCGTTGTGAGTGGATTTTGGTGAAGTGGCTTTCTGGTTTGAACAGATACATGTACATGTAATAGACTAGCATTACACCAGTGAGGCCTAAGCAGAAAGGAGACATTCAATTTTTTGTATAAAGTCCTGTCAAGTACGTGCCCTTGATTGGTCTGTGCATGGTAATTTGTTTCTAGATTGAAGCATTTTTAAGGTGACTATGATGCCTGAGGCTAATAAGGCATACATATTTGAGGCTTCGTGCATTTGTATTCTTTGATCTGAACAGAATGATTGATCAGATGAGAGTGGTCACCCAATGAAAGAATGTTTATCAATAAAAATGAAACATACATAATTATGTGATTATATAATTACCACATGTGAAATCATAGAAAGGCCACGCTTTTTAATGGTATCCTTCCAGATAAAGTATTGAATTAAATACGATTATTTTGTTGTCCAACAATGACAGTCGTTGCCAAAAAAAATTTCTTTTGGCTTGAAGCCCAGTAACATAAAGAACAGTATCACGTGCATTTATCACTGCAAGGGGGAGCCGGGGTGGTCGAATGGTAGAGCATTGGACTTCTAATGCTCGGGCCGTGAAGTTCGATCCCGGCTGGGGCCAAATATTTGTGCTGGCTCTTTCATCGTTGCCCCGTCTTTGATATCACCCGATGTGATGGAAAAGGACGTTAAACCCCCAAACACCCACCTACCCACCCTTATCACTGCAAGCATAACTTTACCTGTTGGAAAGTCTCTAACCAGCAGAGTATACAAAGATGATGGGTGCATGCACTCACTACCTTTGTCCTAAAAGGGCGTAATTACACTATATATGCTGGAAAAAACACTGCTTCAACTAGGGACTCCATTACCTTGATCCTTTATAATTGCTGAGTTTTGGAGAGGGCTGTTCAACTGTTACAACTTCAATGATGGTGGTAGAAGAATGATGGACACAAATGGGTGATGGACACAAATCAAGATTTGATAGACCTGTTCTGTAAGTTTATGACTCACATTCAGTCCGATTTCCTCTTGCATTTCTCGATTCAGTCCATCTGCAGGATCTTCCCCAGCTTCCACCAGGCCGCCTGGAAACCCCAGTACTCCGTCAAATCGCATTTGCATCTGCGCATCCAAATTGTCATTTGAATAGTGAACTCAGTTACTCTTCTCACACATATAAGCACCTGCAGTACCTAAAACAAGGCTAAATCAATACGTTCATGTAATGCCAAAGCATTACTTCCACTTTTATTGTGATACCATTGCAATACTGTGGGCATCACCACCATCTTTTTGTTTATTTATTTACTTATTTATTCTTTAACAAATCATACAAATCGTCCTACTGTTGACTTTGTTCAAAATCAATTGGTTCAAGCTGTGAAATGTAGAAAACTATTTAGGTGTGAAGAACGAAGCTTAGTTTTGCAGAATATCTGCGCTAGCGTTGTGAACGGATGCAGCAATAATGACAGTGATGGTAAACTGGTAAAACCGAAAATAGATTTGAAAAGTGGTCTTTCATTTTGCAGTGTTGGAGCTCACATCGACCCCAAGTCACTTTCAAAAAGTGTGTAAAGAGTTCCTAACTCCTACCAGTTCGCTCCCTTGGCCACTGTACAGTATCTTACAATAAGCGACCATGGATGTTTCCACTGCTAGCACTCACAGAAAATCCATTATTTTGTTGTTAAAATGCATTGTATGTGGTGCTAACACAATAAAATGTGTATTGGGTCTTCCTTAAAAAATCTTCGGACATTCGGAGAAGTTCGGACATTTCCACACGTTTTCCCAGCAAACCCATGCCGTGATGTCACTGTTTCTAATTTCCATAGCGACTTTGTTCACAAATTTTGTATAAACATGAGTCCGCCCGAATCTGAGTGATGTATTTTATTCCAATGGTGATTCTTCAGTGAGTTTTGAAAAAGATGCAGAGAATATTTTATATTATATATTACAATCATTATATTAGAATTACAGTACTAGTTTGAATGTGTATTTTAAATCTAATCTTAAGACACACTTGTTTTTAAAGTATCTGGACTGATCTGCGCGATCATACCTATGAGCTGTGACCTCAAAATGCGCAAGGTCCCATCTTTAATGTCTTATTTTTAGCTCCTCACCACTGCTATCTTTTAAGGTTTTATCTGGCTCATTCCAATCTATCCTTTTGTTTTGGGTTTTATCACTGGTACTTGTTCTTGGTTTTTAATTGTCTCTGTCTATCCTTTATCATTTCTACTCAGTTGTGGTGTGTGTGTGTGTGTGTGTGTGTGTGTGTGTGTGTGTGTGTGTGTGTGTGTGTGTGTGTGTGCTCTTTTTTTTTTTTTTAAAGTTGTTTTGAGTGAATGTTTTTTTTTTTTTTTTTTTTTTTAACTTCGGTTTTAGAATGTAAGGCGCCTAGATCTCGTTCCCCGGGGATAGGCGCCCTATAAATATTATTATTATTATTATTTGTACCAATATTAACATTTTCATCCTGGAGAAGTGTGATTTTGTGTACAAGTAGCATAAATTGTGGTAACTTGCACTGATAAAAGCCTGGATCAACATTTTGTGACGTGCAAACTGTGTTGATATTTCACTAACAAATGCAGTACTAGTGGATGAAATTACTCAAACTTGGGCTCATATGAAGCAGAATTGAATGTATTTTACTCACAGTCTACATATACATGAAAGATAAATAACCAAAAATTGTTCGTGTGAAAACCAAGTATGCAAAACAACAACAACAAACAAACAAAAAACAGATAGTCTGTCTAAGTATGATTTCTAATAATATCACATTCATTTGTAATTACTAGAACAAGTATACGGTCTTACCACAGAGAGAGAGAGAGTGTGTTGCGCGCGTGCTAGCACGTGAACCAACAGCACGTGCCTATTTCATGAAATAGGCAAAATGCAAATTCTCAGTTCAACTGAGAATTTGCACTTTGCCTATTACATGTAATCGGCAAAGTCTTGTTGCATATGTTACGCCTAATACATGTAATTGCCTATTTCGTGAAATCGGCAAAATTTTGCCTATTTCATGAAGTAGGCAACCCGATTGCCGGTTACGTGAATTCAGCAAAACACTTGCCTATTTCATGAAATAGGCAACAAGACTTTGCCTATTACATGTAATAGGCAAAGTGCAAATTCTCAGTTGAACTGAGAATTTGCATTTTGCCTATTTCATGAAATAGGCAAGTGCTGTTGGTTAGCGCGAATCTCCGCAGCTATTTTGTTCACTTTGAGTTCACTTTCAGTTCATAGTACTGGCTTGGTCTTACCATAGTCACACATGCAATGCAGAGGAAGGAGAAAGCCAAGTTTTTTGGGTTTTTTTTCTGATGGCTGTTTCGTTCTGACATGAAAGCTGCCTGGTACCAAACAGCTTATGTTTTCTCTTCTTTTCTAGTTTCACTGACTCTTATTCTGCTTGTAAGATTAGCAGCGTCATCTGTGCGTACGCGCGCGCGTTCGCAGTCATATGATCGCATGTGCTCAATAAATTCTAGTGCAACGTCATATAAACACACGCAGTCAAATAGCAGAAAGATTCAACTCTAACCGGCAGACTCTCTCTCTCTCTCTCACACACACACACACACACACACATTTCACACACCAGGAATAACTCACTGCTTAACCTCCGAATCCGACGGCAAATCACCTTCTTAACACTGGCGACAGAAAACCTCAGAGATCAGGGGCACAGGGTCAGATCTCACGCCTAGCTCTCTTCTTGCACGTGTTTCTCGCCAATTTCGTGTTCTACCACCCAAGATAACCAGCCCGAAGGCCCGCGGGACACATAACACCGTCAAACCTGTACTTGCACGGAAAATGTAAAATCTCCGTGCAAGCCGTGTTTTGGCGCTGAAGCTTCAGAAGGACAAAAAGAAATCCCCGTGCCAGCGACTGGTACGACTTATCCGAGGCTAAAATTGCAGATTTCGTTTGACATAACCGAGTTTTGACTTATCTGTTTTTGAGTACTCGTTCGACTTATCCGTGGAAAATTTAGTCATACAAAGAGGAAGTTTGGCCGGGAAAAACTTTTTGCTTCGACGTATCCGAAGTTCGACTTAACTTAAGCGTGTTTGACTTAAGCGTATGGGTCTGTATTAAGTTTGTCATGGCCTCATGTTCAATAACACGAACAAAGCCGGGATTCTAACCTGCAGATGTAGTGTCATGTGTTGTAATGATACGGTTTTCATAAAACGATGAAAGGAAATGTGCACCCTCTGATGTCAATCACAGATAGAATTTATTATATGAAGTAAAATGACAGGTCAGCTGTCATGATATCTCTCATCAAAGTATTAATAATGGATATATATATACCAAACCACATGAAATTTATTGAACAAACATTGTTTTCACCAGTCGCCACTGCATATTTTCAGTGTGTCAACTAAGAGTGCTTTACGTGCTAAAATAGTAAGAATCAGAGAGCGACAATGTGAGCTATGGCTTTTCATAAACAAAGGTCAGTCTTTCATGAATGGTTTCAGTGTTGACATTAGACAGCTTTGATAACACGAAAGCAATACTGTACCATACGAAACAATGAGATCTGTGGTGGGCTTGTCATTGGGGAGGGGGGGGGGGGGGGGGGGGGGGGGGGGGGGGGGGGGGGGGGTGGTGAATTGTCGAATGGTAGAGCGTTGGACTACCAATGCTCGGGTCGTGAGTTCGAATCCCGGCAGGGGCCAAATCTTGGGTTAGACTTTTTCCCGTTGCCCAATCTTTGATATCACGCGTCACGTTAAACTCCTAACCTCCCCCCCCCCCCACACACACCCTTGTGATTGTTTGTTTGTGGCTAGGCCCTAAACCACCTCGTTGAAGAGAGAGAGAGAGGGGGGGGGGGTGTTTGTGTGTCCAGACATTAGTTAGGAATTGCCATTTCAGTGCAGAGAAATTGTACACATACGCTTTTGAAAACTATTCGTTTTGTAGGTTTGTAAGTCTCTGGTGAAGTGTTCCTGTGTTCATTGGAAGTAATCAGTTGTGTGCTATACCTTTTATTCTGCTTTGCAAAACTTCTTGTCCTGTTAGCGTGGTAAATTCGGGGCTAATTGTGGTAAAAGTAAATAAAGTAATTATCGGTTTCAAGAGTTCTGTGCTTGTATTTACCAATGTATCAAAAGTGGGCCATCAAAGAACTGTGCAATACATGTAATTACTAGAACAAGTATACGGTCTTACCACAGAGAGAGAGAGAGTGTGTTGCGCGCTGAGAATTTGCACTTTGCCTATTACATGTAATAGGCAAAGTCTTGTTGCCTATTTCATGAAATAGGCAAGGGTTTTGCTGAATTCACGTAACAGGCAATCGGGTTGCCTACTTCATGAAATAGGCAAAATTTTGCCGATTTCACGAAATAGGCAATTACATGTATTAGGCGTAACATAGATAAATTTTAATGATCGAAGTTAGACACTGAAAGCAGTCAAATTTCCTTTCATTTGATGTATGTAAATATTCATACACATGATCACTGATGATTTATGATGTCTTTTTAGAACACACCGTTTCGCGAGCTTTCACTTACCAAATTCTTGCGAACTGGTAAGAGTTAAAACCTGCACACCAGCGATGAAACAGTGAATGAACAGCAATTACCATGACTGCGCCCTTGAGTTTGTAGATATCCCAAAGCACTCTGCCACTTCGGGCGAAGATCATTCCATGTGCCGCATGCTTGTAGTCAGCAAACTTTGTCATGGATTCCTCATAGTCTATCTGAACGAAGTCTTTTGCGTCGTCCCCGAGCCTACCGAAAGCTTCAACCTGGGACAACCAACCCCAACCTATGTCGGCCATCGCGCGTCGTCTGCTTCTTCCGCCGACGTGTCAAATTAGAGTTGCCTCCCAGAGAGGTATCATTAATTTACCGAACAGAAAAATGGTCGAGATAAACTGTTATTTGAAGAAAAGTTGAACAGATTTCTTTGAATGTAAGTACACCAATACTGGGCCATTTTTGTTGTAATTATACAAGAAATTTGTTGGGTTAACATTACTTGGCCATTCACCGAAGACTTGGACAATGACGTCTCCCTACTTTCAATGCTGCCTCAGCCGGGAGACCTCGCCAGTTCCCGATAACAAGCAACATGGGCGGACGGAGCAGAACGGCGCTGTTTCTGGTGATGCTTATGACTTTTGCAGGCTTCGTCTCGTTGGCAGCAGATGCTGATGGGTCGAAAAACAAAGAAACATGCAGCAGCGACAGCACAGAAGATTGTGGCTGTAAACAAAGTCGCGATAAGGACAGTAAGAAAAAGGATGCAGACGAAGTGAAAGAAGCAGACGACAAACCCAAATCAGAGTTTTACGAACCTCGGGAGGGAGATACGCCGTACAAGCGCACGAACCAGATGGTTTATGTTCCTGGTGGCACTTTCACAATGGGAACGGACAAACCTATTTTCGTGGCTGATGGTGAGGGGCCTGCCAGACAGGTGAAAGTCGACCCATACTACATGGACAAGTATGAAGTCTCCAACGCCGAGTTTGAACTGTTTGTCAACCAGACAGGGTATAAGACAGAGGTAAGGCTAATTGCTTAAAGGAGAGACAGAATGTCAGCGCTTTTAAAAAGTACATAAAAGATCCCGAACTGACAAAAACCCATTTCTGCACCCTAGCTCTAGCTTATGAGTGATAATAATAATAATAAGCGCATTAATATAGGAGCTTTATCCCAAATATTTGTTGCAAAGCTCCGCGAGCTAAACCAAACACGCACACTCGTGCAAATCACATGCTTTCTCACACACTGGACATGAACACATTACAATCATGTGGTGCAAAGGGCCAGTTCAGCAATTAAGTTTTGGAATTTTAGAATTGCATTTATTTTGGAAGTTTGTGGGCGGAACATTTCCAAAGCAGATCCCCCACTTCTGAATGCATGTGCTAGACACTGATGATGAAAAGTAAAACAGTGTAGAGCTGGTCCTTGATGACCTACTATTACTAATGTGGATTAAAAGAAAAAGAAGGCCCAGGTGTTTCGCTGGTAGTATGCCTGCAACAAACCTCGCAAATGCCAAGTGGCTCTCAGAAAGTTCAGGTCCATTATAGAATCAAGAATGTATACAGAGACACTACAATAGACAGGACTTGGTTCCTAATCATGGCATTATTTTTGTGTTTGGAACTTATCGATTTATTTAAGTGACAGAAATGCTGGGTTAAAACTGCAACTTAGAACAGCATGTAGCTTGAGAAAGGAATTCTAAGTTTCATTGTAACCAATAAGGTGATGTAACATTCCTGAAGACATGCACATTTTAAATTACTTGTAAGTGCAGTCCTTCAGTCGTTTTTATTGCCTTGGCGGATGGTGGGAAGGGAAGGGGGTGTTAACTACACTTGACCAAGGAAATGGAGTAACTGAAGAAGACATATGAAACTGATAGAGCTCAAACATAATTTGTTCACTGAAGCATTTAGTAAACCCATTTCATGCTTCAGTTTACAAAACTGCATGTATGCAAATTAATATTGTTTAACTGGTGCAGTAAAACCAACACCTAATAAATGTAGTCAGTCAAGTATGAAAGTTCACTATAGATGTCCACGAACCCTGTCGGTTTTTCTCCTCTGATTGCACAGATAGCTACGGTATTTGTCTGCAGTGTTTGTTTGTTTTTTTGTTTTGTTTCCTTTTAATCTTTTTCAGTGCATTTAACAAGCTCACTCATACATGTACTAATGTTTACCATTTCAGGCAGAGTCTTTTGGCAACTCATTCGTGATGGAAAACTACCTAAGCGAGGAAGTAAAGTCAGAAATAACACAGATGGTTTGTAAACTCTTTATTTCACGTCAGCAGGTTACCTAAAAGACTCAGCATATCTCATATAACTTTTAGAATTATTGTCATATTGAGTGAACTCAGTGGTTAAAGATTATATATGCTATTTAGTTTAATGTACAGACATTTCTGTGGCCGATGAAGCAATGTCTTTTTAAAGTACATGTAATTTATTGGCTCCCTTGTGTAACAATGGGAGTCTATGTTATAACCCTCCGTCGTCTGTCTGTGTGTGTGTGTGTGTGTGTGTCTGTGGGTGTGTCCGCAGTAAACCTTAACATTGGCATTTTCTTAGAATCTACAAAGAGCAGAGTCACCAAACTTGGCATGCCGATAGACAGCCATAAGACCTTTCAAAATATATCATTTTGAATAACCTTGACTCAAGGTCAAGGTCACTAAAGCTGTCTGTTTGAAAATTTTACATTGGCATTTTCTTGGAGTCTACAAATACCAGAGGTTTTAAACTTTGCATGATGATAGACATTGATAAGAACTTTACAGATATACATGTATTCAATGGCCTTGTGTGAAGGTCAAGGTCAGACAAGCTATTTTCCGCATTTCCGTAGAAAACCTTAACATTGGCATTTTCTCAGAATCTACAAACAGCACAGGCACCAAATTTGGCATGCTGATAGACAGCCATAAGACCTTTCAAAATATATCATTCTGAGTGACCTTGACTCAAGGTCAAGGTCACTAAAGCTGTTTGTTTGAAAAATTTACATTGGCATTTTCTTGGAATCTACAAAAACCAGAGGTTTTAAACTTTGCATGATGATAGACATTGATAAGAACTTTACAGATGTACATGTATTCAGTGGCCTTGTGTCAAGGTCAAGGCTGTACAAGCTATTTTCCGCATTTCCGTAGAAAACCTTAACATGGGCATTTTCTCAGAATCTACAAAAAGCAGAGGCACCAAACTTGGCATGCCTATAGACAGCCGTAAGACCTTTCAAAACATATCATGTTGAATGACCTTGACTCAAGGTCAAGGTCACTAAAGCTGTCTGTTTTAAAATTTTGCATTGGCATTTTCTTGGAATCTACAAAAACCAGAGGTTTTAAACTTTATATGGTGATAGACATTGATAAGAACTTAACAGATATACATGTATTCAATAGCCTTGTGTCAAGGTCAAGGCCGTACAAGCTATTTTTGTGAAACCGTAACATTGGCATTTTCTCAGAAACAACAAACAGCAGAGGTGCCAAACTTGCCATGCTAATAGACATTGATAAGAACTATATACCCATACCACTTTAAATGACCTTGACCTTGAGTCATTAAAGCTGTCTGTTGTGAATTTCAATATTACCGTTTTTGGAGAAACTACAAATACTAGAGGCATCCAACTTGGTGTAATGATAGACATTGATATCTTTATTTGAATGACCTTGGCCCAAGGTCAAGGCCATATAGTCAGTTTTGGGGAAAAGTGTAATATTGCCAGGAACTAAGAACACCAGAGACACCTTACTAATACTTGGCTTGATGATAGTACATGTAATAAGATTTTTACAAACATACTATTTTGAATGACCTTAACCCGTGTCACAAGGGAGCCATGGAGGCTTTTGCCTCTCTAGTTATTATTACAATGCATCTTTAGTTATTTATTGCTGTGCGGTTTGCTTACAGAAGAAAAGAATAGCTTGCCAAGTTGATATAAAAAGGCATAGAAAGAAATTGCATTTTGCAAGAGTATGGGCATTCTACATAATAATTTATTATGTGATCACATTATTGAAACCTGTATGTGAATGTCATTCTCCATGTCATTCCTATAGCTGCACAGTTTAATTTCAGATGTTCAGACAGTTTCATGCCACAAGTACAATGTTTTATAAGTTACACAGTGTAATATGTCATTTGGGTTCTGTTTGACTCAGATGAAACCTCCCCCACAGACAAAAAAAAAGTTAGGTCATGCATGGGATCTCTCTGTACGTTTTATAGCTTACGGTTGACTCCATTCAAAGCCCTGATCAATAAGAATTTACCCGATATCAACACCTGGCCAGCAGATCTCTTTTCATATGCTTCACTTTATTGGCTGCTGCTTGGGAACAGATGGTCGTGCACTCTCATTATTAGAAATCCACAGATAAAGAAGAAAAATCCATAGGTACAGAGAGAGAAAATCAATAGAAAAGAAAAGAAAAAGAAAAAAAAAAAAGACCAACCAAAGGTTTGTCAATAAAGGAATATTAATTGTTTCTGACGCATTCAGTGTGAAACATTTCCCTTCAAAAGCAGTTTCATCAGCTGGATTGATCTCAGTTTCACTGGGCAAGCTGTTGCCTGATGCAGCCTGTGCTGTGAAAGGCACACCAGAAAACCTAATGGCTGTCATAAGCATTTAGTTGGAATACCAAGTAGCGTAACAGGGGATAAACCTGTGACCAGCACCAGTGTCCTGGCTGACAAATGAAGCCCACCTGGTTTTAAATTTGTGAGATAGAACCAGCCAGAGATATATTCTCTAGAGATTTTGTGTAAATAGTTCATGATCTCCTCTTTTGGGCAGTTGATCCTATTGAACATGTCTTATGACATTGTCTACTAATATTTATCGCTCTTGCTAAGTCAGTTATCTAGGGTGGGTCCCATCTCTTGAAAATCAGGTGGGTCCTTTTTGTTGGCCTTGTACTGCCCATTCTTCACTGTACTGTGTCAGTCACATGGTTAACCACCATGCTGTTGAGGTTGTGAAAATGTAAGAATTACCAACAAAGTATCTCATGTTTTCAGTGGTGTTAGTTGGAGGATTTTTCACAAATTTTTTATCACTGGCACAGCTGTCACACAGGGACAGCTTTGTGAGTGTATCTGTGTGAATGAATGGGTGGTATTTGATTTTGTTGCCTTTGAAATTTAACCTTTTGCTAAATCCAAGCCATCTGTCAGCAGTACACTTGTTGAAATAAACTGTGTGTGACAGCTACCAGCTATAACCCTTTGGCAAAACAAGGTTTTAATTTGTTGGATGCGCACGCTCGCTCTCTCTCTCTCTCTCTCTCTCTCTCTCACACACACACACACACACACACTTGCTTCAGGGGTAGCTGAGCTGTGTATTTATGAAAACCAGGTGGGGTCAGAAATCTAGTCTGGAGGGTCACTTCCTAGTTGAGGATAGATAAGGTTCCCAATCAGTGGAACAAGCCAATAGAACTCGCACACATCATATTCATACATGTAGTTCAGGAACGTGCAGTTCACATCAAAAGTGGAGCACATCCTTGTAAACTGTCACTAGAAAGAAGAAAAAAAAAATTTCTTTGGAATGGGAAATCATCATATGCTTTCTGAACTGTCAAAAAACAACCCCAAACCCCACCACAACAACAGAAAAAAAATGAACCAAGCTGGGAGAAGGTTGGTCTTTCAATGCTGGGGTCATGAGTTTGATTCCTAGCTGAGAGCCAAACATTTTTTTCTGGCTTTTTCCTTGTTGCCCTGTCTTTGATATAACCCTTTAGTGGTGGGAAAGGATAAACCCCCCCTCCCCCTCCCCACAAAAAAAGAAGTGTACAGTGTACAATGCATTTGTCCCAGCCTGATATAGGTCAGGAGCTGATAAAATGAAGAGGATACTGAATAATCTTGCTGGCTTCTGCCCGCTTCAGGGAGACTGATAACAGCTAGCTGCAATGTTTCACAGTATACCTTAACACAGCATCAGTTTGAGCCCAGCAGTCAAAATTTAGTACATATACAGGTAATGTATGTCTTATCAGTACGTCCCAACAGAAGAAAAAGGTATAGGCCATGTAGTGCATGTTCCTGATTGTTGTCAGCCAGTTAAACTTGGGTGTCAGTTTGGGTGTGACCATAATCAGGAATGGGTGTGTACATGCCAGTACAAGGTCTTGTAAAATACCTGTCATGTGTCTGCTGTAATTTTCTATATAATACATTTAGATAATAAACTGAGGGAAAACAACAAAAACAAAATACCCAGCCAAATGCTGCAGCAGCTCTGTCTAAATAAACCAAACAGTTAGTTATTCCTATCTTGGATAGTGGATAATTGTCATAAAAAAATCAAGAAAATCTTGTGTACCCCACAGCATCCATTAGAAACATCAAGTGAAAATAGGAATTCTGTCTTTGCTGGTACATGATTGCACATGTATACGGTTATTTAATGGGTTTGCAATGGTGAAGTTGTGTACGAGAGTTATGGTAATTATCTGTTACGTAGTACGGTTGGTATAATTGTGCAGGTAGCGTCTGCCCCCTGGTGGCTGCCGGTGGACGGAGCAGACTGGAGACACCCAGAAGGAAAGGATTCAAACATCAAGGACAGGTTTCTCCTGGATTTCTGTTTTTCTTCCTTTTTTTCTCTCAAACATACAGGCATTCAAACTTTCATGAATTCTTTCTGCTGAAGAGATACAGCCCCAAAATACGCAATTCCAATTTGGCTTTTGCGTAAAAAAACAAAAACCAAACCAAAACAAACAAGGAGGAACGGCCCCGTCCTACAAAGTTGTTTCTCCAAATTTCATTTTATTTTGTCTGTTTTGTTGTTATTGTTGCCGGTTCTCCCCTCTCCAAGTTCTACCAATGACACTAGATCCTCTACGACCTCGACCGATTAGTCACGTGACTGGGGGTGGGGCCGGGTGGGGGGAGAGAGAGAGAGAGACAGACAGACAGAGAGAGAGAGAGAGAGTGGGTGGGTGGGTGTTTAGGAGTTTAACGTCCTTTTCCACCACGTAAGGGTGCTTTCTAAGACGGGGCAACGAGAGAAAGGCCAGCACAAACATTTGGCCCCAGCCGGGATTCGAACTCTCGACCCGAGCATTGAAAGTCCAACGCTCTACCATTCGGCCACCCTGGCTCCCCAGAGAGAGAGAGAGAGAGAGAGAGGTCAGTTCCGTGAACTAAACATTTGACGTCAGCCTCAGGCAGGTCGTCATACACAGACAGAGAGATGACGTCAATTCCGCGAACTAAACATTTTCACGTCAGCCTCTAGCACTGCCATCGTCTGAGGAAGCTTGTTTATGTCTTGTGATTTCCCTGTTGGCTTTGTGGCTTCCCCGATTGAATTATTTTTCACATGAAATCTGGAAGATCTAGAGGGCTGGTGAAATGTCGGAGGCAGTGACGATACTTGCTTATTTTGTCTGTGAACTAAGCGTTTGACGTCAGCTTCACACTGGTGGTATGACAGATGATGCTTGTGCATGTCTTGTGATTTCCCTGTTGCTTTTGTGACTTCCCTGGCTGAACTAATTTTTACATAAAATCTGGAAGATCTAGAGGGCTGGTGAAACATGGACTAGAATACCTTGTATTGTACTTATGAAATCGAAAATTTGGAACTCTTTTGACCGGTGCTTCTCGCAGAAACTTGAAAAAGTTATGTTTATCTAAAAGTTCAGTTATTCTAAATGCTAAAGATATAATAGTGCAGTAGTTCCTGTCATATGTGCAGTTGTCACACTAGACAAAAACGCCGGGATGATAAGTAATTTGCAGTAGTCTTTTCATAGATATTTGATCTTATGTGCAAACCACCCCTACCTCGGAAATATTTTTTTTACACAAAACCAGTCAGAGCTACAGAGCTGTAGCACGAATCAAGGCAGTGTGATTGGGTGAACTTCCAAAGTCTAGAAAATGAAGGAATTTGAACAACTTTTTCGAAAAAATTCGTAACATGACCGATTTTTTAAAATTGGCGATAACTCTTCTGAAAATGCGGCAGGCTAAAAATCGTGAAAGGTAGCTCTGGAGAAGGTGATTTCCCATTTTATCTCAAAGTAAAAAGGCCTCCATCGAGGTGGTTTAGGAGATAGCCATCATTACATCCGTCCACACACACACACACACACACACACACACACACACACACACGTCATTCCCGCCAAAAAGAACGCAGCAGCAAAGTGTGCACGTAAGGTGTCTATGACGCAGATTTCGTTACGTCACTGTGTGCGTGAAAGTAAGTATTGTTTGGAGAAACGTCACAGTCTTGTTTTGTATCACTGAAACTTGCTGCTGCGCGTAGCAAAATCTGCCCCGTCTCATAAAGTTGTTTCTCTATAGAGAAACAACTTAAAAAGTGTATAATGTGCAGATGTAAGAAACTAGAATAGTGGCAGCCAACACCAGTGAAAACACTGCTGTGATCGTACATTGCACAAACTTGAAATAAACTTTGGACTCGATCCCATTGCTGTGTTAAAAGAAAATGGAGTACATGTTCATCTGTCGAGAGAGAGAGAGGGAAAAAATACCAAAAGATTGAGTTACGCAGGAACATCCTGAGCAAACATTCAAGTTCAAGTGCACAGTTGGCATCATTCAGTATTCTTGTCCTTATCTCTGTTGCAGAATGGATCACCCTGTATTGCATGTGTCATGGAACGATGCTGTGGCCTACTGCAAATGGGCAGGAAAGCGTCTTCCGACAGAGGCAGAGTTTGAATTTGCATGTCGCGGGGGAAGGGAAAACAGGTAAACAAGAGAACTGTTGCCAGCTACAGGAGTAAGCATGGTAGCTGCATGAAAGCTGTGTAGCACTTTTTCTGTGTTCATATTACGGAAAAATGACTGTGGCAGTACAGGGGTTCACATAGATAAGGTCGTTAATACTAGTTCCAGGACAAATGTTGTGGAAAACAAAAAAATAGGAAGATAAAAAAAAACCAATAGAATAAATTTCTGCTATTTGGAAAATCTTACAGACATTTTGGCTTGAAAATGACTGCATGTGACACAGATGGGACCCCTGGCTATGCAAGGCATTATTGTCTTCAATAATTTTGTGAAACAGCAGCACTCAAAGTCTATATTATCTATGATGTTTTGGCAAAGTCTGAAAGCAAGACAAAGGTAGTTTCTTCATGAAAATTAAGATCTTGAGTAGTTCGTGTATGGTATCTGACCTGCCTACCGAACAAAATGCCCTTTAACACATGTAGTTTGCCTGTGACAAACCAGATTTTTCAGTAGTACTGAGGCCTTCATCAGTAGTTGTGAGCCAGCTTCATTTGACACCGATTTTCTTTGCAGATTATTCCCATGGGGCAACAGTGTGAATCCAAAAGGACAGCACTGGATGAACATTTGGCAAGGGGAGTTCCCTAAAGAAAACACCGGAGAAGATGGGTATACAATGACTGCCCCAGTAGGTGTTTTATGTGTTCTCCTGGTAGCCGTAGACAGTCTGTGAAACACATAATGCAGGGATGGATTTAACTGGTAATTACCGGTAAAATACTGGTTTGAAAAGGAAAATACTAGTTGGAAAATCAGTAGCCGGTAGAACCTACCGGTTCTTATTTTGTTTGACTGGTTTTAAAAATAAAGGAAAAGAGAGAAAAAAAGTCTCTGAGTCAGAGAGAGAGAGAGAGAAAGCCGTGCCAAGATGATGTAGTGAGTGTATGACGCCTGTCATTTAATTAATTGACAAACACCGTAACAGTTACAGTTAGCAACTAACTTATCACTGCATTCGTCGGCAGATTTTTGGTGGCAAAATTAGTAACTGGTTTTCGTGACTGGCCTACCGGTTCGCGTGAGAGTAGGTTTGTTTACTGTGACGTCGTACCGGTTTGGAAAATGCCTAGCGCAATCACTGATAATGAATTGCATGCTTAGCACTCCAGATTACTCAGAGAGGTGTAAAAAAGAGAGAGAGAGAGAGAGAGAGATTACATGTGTGGTAGCCGACGTACATGTTGTGTGTTTTCTTTTACACAGGTGACAGAATTCCCAGAACAGAATAAGTTTGGCCTGAAGAACATCATTGGTAACGTGTGGGAGTGGACGCAGGATTGGTGGGAGATCCAGCACACACCAACCTTTAAAGACAATCCTGTAAGTTGCTGTTTTTATTATAGGTTAAGTATACATGCAACAAACATAGCCTAATTGGAATAAGCAGTGACTGTAGTGTTATGCTGATCCGCGTTCAATCCTTTTTTTTGGTAGGAATGGACATTTTCTTTGTGTCATGTTAATATGACGACTCAACTCTATTTGTCTGCACTGGTTGTAGTTCCTTCATAAGCACAGCTTGTGCACCTAGCAAGTGTGCACGTTAAAGATCCCACATTGATTACTGATGGAAAAGAAGCCCAGCCTTGGCCAGTGAGACAGGAACAGAAGTACATGCATTAAGAAGACAAAGGAAAGAGTGTGGCATCGCTTCTGTCAGTTTTGGGTTGAATGTAAAATGAGTGCACTGAAATTTGACTACAGCACAGACCCTCCCACAGTTTAAATCAAAACTAAAGACTTATCTATTCAAGACAGCATATGATCTGTAGTATCATCTACCCCCCCCCCCCCCCCCCCCCCCCCCCCCCCCCCCCGCACACGTTATTAGTTTTTCATGTATGCGTGAGAATGTGTGTGTGTAGCGCACTGAGTGCTCTTTGAGCAGACTACTAGCGCTATATAAGACCTATTATTATTATTAAAGGTAAGATACCCTACCTCAGATTATGTAATCGTAGGGGAATCTATAAAGTCTGTGATCTGTTTTTGCAGAAAGGGCCCCTGTCTGGTGATGACAAAGTAAAGAAAGGAGGGTCATTCCAGTGTACAATCGTGAGTTTGCTTTTATATTTTTTTACCCAGTGTATTCTGCTCATAAGGTTTCTCTGGTTTGTGTTCAGGTATACCAGATTCAGCAGATTCATCTGTCATGTGTGTGTCTGTGCATGTTTAAAACCCAACCACAAAACTACAGATTAGTAAATAATTTTCACTCATCCCAACTAAGATTAAAAACATGGAGGATTTTCCATGCTTGCAGTTATTATTAGAGGAACAGAGGTCCCTTAAATCTTTACCTGCGATTCAGCTTTCTCTACCTCTACATTGTCATGAAACTCCACTGATAATATACTCAGGGCTTAAAGTAGTCCATGATCCAAAAGGAGGACAAGTGTGTAGCATTTGGTAATGATGTGGCAAAGCCACAACCATGCCTCTTCAAAGCAGGCTTGTTATGATAAGGGAGTCCAAGGCATGCTACCCTGGATAAAAAAAAAAAAAAAAAAAAATTAGACTACAGTTTGGTGCAGTTTGGCATGATTTTATATGCTTCAGAGGAGGAAACACATTTTGGGAGGAAAGTCTGTAGAATTAGACTAAACTCTGTGCAGTTTGCTGTGTTTTGGAATGATCTAAAGACTAAAGTGCTTAAGAGAAAAAAACACCGGGGGGGTGGGGGGGGGGGGGGGGGGGGGGAGGGGAGAATTTTAGCCAAATGTGGCAATCCGCCAAAACATAAAACATGAAAGATTTTAAGCCTTGCATACTGCTTCTTGATTCTTTAACTTTTCTGTTTCACATGGAAATTTTTTTTTCCCCAGCAATACTGCTATCGGTACCGATGTGAGGCTCGGAGTCAGAATACACCCGACAGTTCTGCTCACAATCTTGGATTCCGATGTGCTGCATCCGAACTCCCAAGTTACCTCAAGGGTTCCGAAAAGGATGAATTGTAATAATGCATCTTTTGTGATTTGCTTTCCTTCTTCTTTTGTAATACAAATAGCTTTACGTTTAGTTTTTAAAAGTTCCATTATTTTGAGATAAATATTCCTGAGAATTATTCCCAATTGTTTTGATCTTGGAGATTTGTGTCACCATTGAAAAGTGACGGCAAGAGCATTCCTATGTCACCTTTTTTGTGCTTGGATTATTATTGTTTTTGTCTCTTTAGGTTTTAGATTAGGTGTTTCGCTGTATGTACTTGATTTAGATTTTACTTCATCACCTGTAGAGGAATACCGTGGTAGAAGACTAAACAGGTTACTTTTTACTGTTAGAGGGGAGATTGTTGCATGTCATTTATTGTCAGATTTGATTTTACATAGAAACTACAAGCCACATTTCTTCATGTAGATGTCACTCTTTGACGTGTTTTTCCCATAGAGAAACACCGTTCATTGGCCAGTAGTTATCCTTGGGTATGGTAAATTTTGGCAGTAACACTGTACTGCTGTGAAATCCAGTCTTCCAAATGTGTACATACTCAGTGTGGTGTAACTAGTTCATTTGTATAATTTATGTTAATGATATGATTTCATTGCCCGCAGCTACCAGTCCCAAACCAGTTTTTGTTAGCGTGATAGTGCAGTGTACATGCATGTGGACTATATTCTTGCTCTGCTACTGCCAGTACCGACTTCTTAAAAATTCCTTTGCTTAGACTAGACTTTTTTTGTGTGTCTATGCTTCTAATTACAATTTTCAAAGCATTTCCCAAAGTCCTGTCCAGGACATAAGCAGACTTTGTTGTTTGAAGTATGTAGACGGTCCATATATCTCTGAACTCATTAAGGTGACGCCAGATTTCTGCAAAACTCCTTATTGAGGATAGTGCAGGTGTGCAGTGAATGTCATCCTGAGCTACAAGTAAAATTTTCAAAATCCAGTTAAACCCAAATTCCAAGTTCATTTGCTATCCTATGGATTGCGTTTGGCAGGTGGTGAAGGAAAAAGTGGTGTTGAAACAGGAGGACCATTTCTATTCAATTTCAACAGCAGCACTTCTTTGATCTCACTTAAGTGTTGCACAGTTCTTTTGAACGTTCATTTCTCTCATTCCAAATTAATGTCAAATTAAACATGACCTATCTGGAGTGAGTAGGAGTGTGTGTGTGTGTGTGTGTGTGTGAGAGAGAGAGAGAGAAATCAGTACAGTATTAAGAAATGAAAAACCAGTGGCAATAAAATAAAATCCCTCAGTATATAGATATCACATAAACGTATTGTTGGGCAATAATTTGTTAAGTCGTGTTGTACATGCAGCACACATGAAAAAATACTCCATGACCTGGCTGCTCATTTTAACGACTTGCACAGCAGAATAGCATTACTGCTGTTATGGTGCTAGAAACTGTCAGTTGAAATAATTTCTTGCATGCCAGTCACTGCTAGTACCCTTTAGCTGGATAATCTGCAACAGTGCCTTACAGTAACTTACAAAGTTTAATTTATATAATTACATGTGAATATTTTCAGCCCTTCGGAATAATTCTTTGTACATGTACTGTGGGTAAAGGTGCTAATTATCTCTTGGCATGGGGCTGAAATTTTAAATTGTGATCATTTTGTTGTAGACAGACGATCTATGTATTACACTTTTTCTCATTTGTAGTGAAATAAAATCAGTCAGAAACGACTGTTTTTGTGAATTGTTTTATTTTACATTACATGTCACAGGAATATGTGTATAATCTTTTGCTTTTGGGTTTAAACTTTCAGACTGCTGTAAGTCTGTGCACACATCAAAGAAAGACACCATTTTCAGGAGAGACAACCTTCCTCAGTTTCTTTCATGGGCATACACGACAGGAATTGGTTCCCTTGCTTTACATCTCTTCATCAGTTTTCACAGCTGCTCTTAACAACGTAAAAAAATCCAAATTGTTGATCCTCACAACTGAATCTCAAGCACTCTGTATTAGAACAGTGTAATAACCATCTTGAATTATTCTGAAAATATCTGTTCATCATAGGGAAGATACTGTTTACAGTTTCTGCTTCCACAAAGACATTTCTTCCTAAGGTTGACATGAGAAGTGCTCTGCATAGAATTTTCGTCTCCTGTGGCGTGTTTAAAAATTGTAGCCTTGTTCATGTTGCCAGTGAGATTATCACACCCACCAAGCTCTTCCCCTGACAGTTTTCGTTTCCTGGTTTTCCACACATCGTGATGAGCGTCCAAAAACATACAGCTTCCATTCCCTTGTTCCCTGCTGAAGTTATTGCTTGCGTATACTTCGCTGAATAAATCTTTGCCACATGACTTCACACCAGTCTGGCCAGAACTCGCAACTACTTTGCCAGTGCACTCACAATTACCCTGAATGCCATCAGCTTTCTGCTGGCAGACTTTGCAGTCTGTTCTGCCATCCGTCAAAACAAGATCACTTTGCAAATTGTCACTAAAACTGTTGTCAACCCTTTGGTCTGTGAAAACATCTGCTGGCTCCTTGCTACTGTAAGATTTGTGATCAGAATCCAGTACAGTCCTCGTCTTCAACTGAGACGTGCACGGTAAGCATTTTTTCTGACCGTCACCTTGTGGTGAAACGGGCCTATCCTGCTGCTCACACACATCTTGTGCGTGATCGAGTAATGTCTCTCCACTGTAGTCGAACGTCAGCTCCTCCCCTGCAGCAATGTTACTCCGTGCGAACAGTGCCAGCCTGGGTATACCGTGGTCCACTCTTACTGGCACCATCAACATGTTGGGGTCGCACGAGTGGTTAGCGAAACGGCCAACGTTGCCGACATGACGAGGGTCGACGCAGGTGAGAATGACACCTGCTGCACAGTGCTCTCGTAGCACTATAAGGTAGTTCATGTCACCTTGCGTATCTATAAGTCGCTCTCTGGCCTCTACCGCACCGACGACCTCCCCAGCATACTCGCATATAAACTCTAACTGCCTGATGTCCTCGCATGCAAACAGTCCTAACCCTCTTGTTTCACTGTCTTTTACTGTAAACTTGAACTTTGGGCCATGTTGAACCAAGCGATTGTGACATGATGTGTCACACTTACACTGTCTGTTACACTCGAACACTGGCTTGAGTTGTGTGCTGTCAACGGCTGTTGCGAGAAGGCAATGTGAGCTCTCGTCGTAACTCTGGCTAAAGCGCTGCAGACACGGACAATGCCGGACATCACATGACCTTTGACAGTTACAACCTGTCAGCTGCTCAGTGTAAGTGTCCATGTCACATCCTGGGCCGGGTATGCTCCTGGTGACATACTGCAACACAGAACCCCCCAAATCAAGGTTACCTTTGTTCACATGCAGCTATCCGCAGCACCCTGGCCCGGGTGCTTATTGGTTGAATCGTTCACTTCCTACTTCAGGCAGTGAGCAGATCATATTTTGTGTATCTCGGTTTGCAAAGGTATCGGACTTATACTGCTTGTTTGACGTGAAACACTTTAACTTTCCAGAGAATGTGAATACATACTAAGACTATATTGCGTGTAGCAAGCTTCAAAACTGTTCCAATCTGATTTTTTTAAAGGCAAGCGGAAGCATTGCAGACAAATGCAACATGGCTGTTCTCTCTCGCTCTCTGTTATATGTTATATTCATTACACTGATTTTCTCGTATAAGATTTAGTAAAATGAAACATCATTTGCAAGTTATTTGCCACAAAAAAAGTACACTGTACAACATAAGAGACCAGTCGGCCTGCCGCACACTTGTGTGTGAACATAAGTAAGAAGTGAATGATTCAACCAATGGGGGCCTGGTGCAGCATGGATGGCTGCATGTCCTTTATACTGTTGAGGATCTTTCTTTGTACTGTCTTGTATGTAAACTTTCCAGTACATTTCAGTCCCAGCTTTCGTTGTTTTCTGTACTTCAACTTGCCTGCAACGTTTAATGTTCAAATGAACTGCCATAAATATATAAGCAGCAGAGTCAAAAGATTCAGACCACATCACCACTATCATGTGTTGGTGAATTTGGGGTGATGGATTTTACTCAAGTGATGCGGCACTAACTTGACCTTAAGTCATTTGACACCAATGTATATTAAGCAGAGTCAAAACTTACTCTGAAGTCGGGCGGGAAAATGTTGCTACCTGGTTCCCACAACACGGGCTTCGTTTCCAACCCACAACTCAGATCTACCACAGACATTGTCTCAGTTTGGACACGCAGCCTCCGTCTCGACCTACAGAAGAAGAAGAAGAAATCAAACTGTTGTAGAGATTGCGAAAAGCCACTGCATTTCGATGGAAATTTCTAGACCATCCCAGAACATGCTGGTGCAGTAATGTCAGTTGATCATGTAACCTTGGAAAGATTCCGTACTTGCCAGTAAGTTGAGGAATGTTCTAAATCTGACCTGTTTAGTATATATAGGCAGCCCTGCACAGCGTTCTGGGTTCTTCTTCTTTCATGAGTCTGTTCTCCACGCATCTTCTCTTGAAAAAATATTGGAGTTATATATATATATATATATATATATATCCTTTTGTATCCCGTGTCTTCTCTGCGAATGCACCGAGAGAGCGACATTGCAGGAGTAAAATACAACACAAGTTTTAAACGTTTTGCATCAATTGCGAAACAAAAAGGCCTACTTTGCTAGGGGGACAAAGTCTGTTGAGTGCAATGTGGGACATTGCTACCACACGACACAAGGGAAGTTGGTTCAGTTACACAGCCAAAGAAATGATACACGAACACAAACTATGCCAGGAATCTATTTACTACAGAACAAATGGACGTGAAATTCAAAATACCGTTCATTTCCTTTGAACTATACCCGCTTTCTCTGCCTCTAATAACCATGAGATCCAACAAGATTTACACAAAACCTCAAAGACAGTGCTCACAAATGCCGCCATGATTCATAAGAGAAAGTGAGTACTCTCCCCTTAGTCCACAAGCGATTTGCCGAAACTCGCGCTAGCAACCACATCCTTCAGTCTTTGACATGGTTGTCAGTCATACATGTATTATTAGTTAATTTTCTTCTGCATTGTTACTAGTAGCGCGCGCGCGCGCGTGTGTGTGTGTGTGTGTGTGTGTGTGTGTGTGTGTGTGTGTGTGTGTGTGTGTGTGTATGCGGTGTGTCAGTGTGTGCATGTGTGTCAGTGTGTGTGTGTGTGAGTGTGTGTCAGTGTGTGTGTGTGTGTGTGTGTGTGTGTGTGTGTGTGTGTGTGTGTGTGTGTGTGTGTGTGTGTGTGTGTGATGATCGTAAGTATCACTGAGTCAAGCGTGTCATGGACGGACGTAGCCCGCGGCCGGTCCCGCTGACAACTGAGCGGATGAGTGAATTAATCTCAGTAATTCGTTTCACTTTAGTGGCGCGTGCATTTACTCGTAATTTTACCGTCCGTGCCTGTCTAGATGCCTCCGGGGCAAGACGTTAAAAGTTTGCATGTGTTTGGTTTTTATTGTCCAGTGTTGTCATGGCTGCACGTGACAGAACTTTTGATGACTGAGGATATATACCCCCCCCCACCCCGTCCCCTTCCCCTCCACACGCGGTTGCGACCGGCGTGCATTTATAAACCTGACAGCCGCCGTAACATTCACGGACGTACGGCTGACTGCCTGACTGACACTATATGTTAATACCTACGGTATTCATTATTTCATGCGGCGTCAGTCTTGTTGTGCCGGATACAGACTCAGTGATATCAAGGCCGGTGGTAATACTTTGCGGCCGGGTCCGGTCCTGATTTATTCAGATCTCTCCGCTGCTGTCTTTTCTGCAGCAGTGTTAGTGCGATTGAGTTCTCTACATGAGTGTACACAAAACATAAAAGGGTGTTAGTACATTTCGAGGTTCATGTTTTGTCAGTCGCTGCTCAGTTTACGGCGGCTGGGTTGTTTTTCGGCTTCTCATGTTACCCGGCTTGGACTGGAGAGGTGTCGATGTCAGTGTGTGTGTGTGTGTGTGGGAGGGGGGGGGGGCTACAAGTGTGTGTGTGTGTGTGTGTGTGTGTGTGTGTGTGTGTGTGTGTGTGTGTGTGTGCGGCGTGTGTGTGTGTGTGTGTGTTGGGGTTGGCCGCTTAACAATAACACATCCGGGTCAGTTTACCTGATAACGATACTACGAGTAAAATGTGAGCGTTTTGTAAAATTAATAGCCAAGCAGCCAACCATCCGCCGACCCAACCAACTGCCAAGCAAACAAACAAACCAGCCAACTAACCAAACAGCAAACCATTTCAAGTAACAAACAAAGAAAGCTATCACAACGTTCGGACATTCTTATAATTGGTTTGACTATGACTGACTGAGAAGTAAGAAGAAAACTCATAACTTAGCCTGACTCAAAACCACACTGACATCCATCCGACTGCAGTCAAGTTACTAATGCATGTTACTGATGTGAAGATTGGAGTCGACACCTGCCAAGTGTTGCCTCAGGTCCTACCAAGTAAGGTTGGGGTGTACCACTTGCCTCACTAAATTAAAAAAAAAAAAAATCGTAATTAGTGTATGTCAGCATGGATTTAAAGATCTAAGCTTCCCCCCCCCCCCCCAAAAAAAAAGCTTTCCGAAGTGTAAATTTTTTTTTCAGAGTCGACCGTGCAAGCACAGTCAACTCTGTCACAGTTGCAGAGATTTCTGCGTCCCTGAAACCCCTACAAAAGCCAAGGGCAGCCTGATTCACAGCCCAGTTTGTATTTTGACACTGAGCGAGAAAGATCGTGCAGTACTCGACATCAGTCCGCTATACACTGTAGCGATGTGTCTCGCTCACTGACCAAAAGCCATATAATGTCACGGCAAACTCGTGCTCTGGTTTTTTAAGGGTCCCCGAAGTGCTGAAAACTCTGGAACTGTGTCAGAGTTGACTGTGCTTGCACGGTTGACTCTGTAAAAAAAAATTTCACACTTCGGAAAGCTTTTTGTTGGGAGCTTAGATCTTTAACTTTCACCTAGTGGGAGTGCTGTACTTTGATTAAATTCGTGTTTGCTGCACTGAGTAATAAGCAGCGTCAATGAACCTCTAATCTTGCCTGATTTTTGCACACAGAACCAAAAGCGAAAAAGAGTGAAAGACGGACGTGGGATACTCGAGCGCGGTACGAAATGTGCTATTCATGACATGCGCACTTCGTATCCACTTCCAACGTCTATTGTGGCCTATAAAGAGTTTTGTTACCCACTATACCTGCGCCCGAAAGCACGGATTCACCCATGCATTACGCAGACACCAGTCCCGCCACGGTTGGCTGCACACTGAGAAGCGGTGACTGCAGAATGCACGAATCACGTAACTCCACGTCTGCTCAGACAGAAATATCTACAGTAGAGGTCATCCTTGACATTGGCTTCGCTTGGGGACCTTGTTATTTTCAGTCTCACACAAACAAACCCAAAACTTAGGAGGAAGTAGCCATGGCCAGATAAACATTTTTCATTGGCGCATCAGTGTATAAAGGTGTAATATTGGGTTTGTGTGCATCAGATCACTCATGGGCAACAGCTGGCGACACCTACACCGAGAAACAGGTATTATAGTCTACAGTCTTGTTGATACTGTCGTGATGGTTGCTTATGTCGTTCAGGTTGTTGCTGCTGCTGCTGTTGTTGTTGCTCTTGTTATGGTTGTTGTTCCGCCGCGCAGAAATTGTGTTTGTAATAGTCCTGCTGATACTGTCGTATATCGTTGTTGTTTGTTGTTGTTCGTAACCGGATGTTGTGTTCAATATAGTCTTGTTGATACTGTATTGTTGTTGTTCGTTAAAGATATTGTGTTTGTATTGTTGTTGTTGTTTTTGTTGTTTGCATTCTTGTTGCTGTTCGTAGGACATTGTGTTCGTAATAGTCCTACTATGATATTGTATAGTTGTTATTATTTTTTAAAAAGTTCTTTTAGGTTAGTTCTTTTAGCTGTTTTCACTAGTTTTAGTTCTTTTACTAGTGTTCGTTCTTTTAGCTTTTTTTTTTAGTCCTTTAAGCTTTTTTTTTTTTTTTAGTCCTTTTTTTTTTACTCCTTTTAGCTTTTTTAAAAAGTTCTTTTAGCTTTTTTTTTTTTTTTTTTAGCCCTTTCAGCCCTGTGGGTGCGTAAAGCTCACTGAGGAATAAGCTCTTTATAAGTATTCATATTATTGTTATTATTCTTGCTGATGTTGTTCGTAAGGTATTGTGTTCGTAATAGTCCTGCTGATACTGTCGTGCTGGTTGCTGTTATCGTTGTTGTTATTGTCGATGTTGCTGCTGCTGTTTTTGTTGTTTGTTTTTTTCTGTTGTTGTTCTTGGCGCTGCGTTTGCTGTTGTTGTTATTGTTGTTGTGCGTCGGATATTGTGTTCATAATAGTCTGTCCAATATTGTTGTGCTCGTTGTTGTTGTTGTTACGCTGCCGCTGTTTTTGCTGTTGTTACTGTTGGGCGGTCGGTAGACTAGCGGTTCAGACTTGCAAGAGGTCAGGGGTTCGAGTCCCACTCGGGGCAAAGAATGCATGGAATGTTTCTCGTACTTAAGATGGCACCGTCCATTCGGGCCGATCCTGGGGGGTTCTCTCCGGGTACTACGGCTTCCTCCCCCTCTGCTTTGGAAATGTTCAGCCCACACAACTGGAAAATAAATGCAATTCTAAATCCCGACACTTAAATAGCTGAGCTGGCATTTCGCATCGGCCAAATGATTGTAATTTAATTATGTCCAGTGTGTGAGAGAATGCGTGTGATTCACGTGAGCGTGCGTGTTGGGTTCAGTTCGCGGCGCTTTGAGTCATTTCAAGAAATTGGGTAAAACGTGCAGTTGTGTTGTTCGTCAGATACTGTGTTCGTAATAGTCCTGCTGATACTGTTGTGCCCGCCGTCGTTGTTATTGTTGTGATAGTCGATTTTGCTGCTGCTGTTGTTGCTGTTGTTTATTTTGTTAGTGTCAGTCGTGTTTAGTGGCGACAAGAGACTCAACGTTCTATATCACAGACCACCCCACCCAGCAAGCCCCGAGGCCAAACTGGTCCCACCCCTTTACTCTGCCGTGCCGGTATGGTCCTTTCCCTCAAATGATTTCAATGGACTTACTGCTTTCTTTCCAAGTTCCAGTCATATCCAACAACACGCGCTTCCCTCTTTGTCGTGTCTGGCGAGAAAGTTTGCCAGACCGTGCCATGTGTTGTTCTCATTATACCGCGGCACGCGATTGGCTGAATTCTGGGGGCTCGCCCCCTTTGACGGACGGTAGTGGAGTCACCTATCGGTGAACTTTATACGGAACAACGAATTTGATTTCACACTCGGTTCAGTTTCAGGTAGTTGCCGGAAGGACTATATAATTAGGAGAAGGAAAAATGATAAGGTGCGTTTGTGTTGCTGTCGCCAGATTTTCGACGGTATCTTTTTATGTAGTCATGATGTCCCTCTCCTGTAATCGAGGGTCATGGATCCAACCATAGGAAAAAAAAATCAACACATTAATATCTCTGTGGTGGCTGGGCCAATATTTATATAATGATAGGACACAACTGACGCTGAATAACGCTCCATGAAAATATACACTCTAGCCCTGCAAGCAGCAGTGCGTGCGTGTCTCAGTGGAAAATGTCCCATGCTAACTTGACACTGTAAGGTGAGGTTCGCCGTGCGCCATAGGGGATCCCATTTTAACTTCAATCAAGCTCTGCTAGTAAAAACCATCGTACAGCTTAGGTACGCTGCCATTTTTCTTACATTAGCCTGACGTTTTCCTGTGCTTAGCCACCATGCAAAAGATGTAGCCACCAAAAAGTTTGTTCGCTTGGATCCCTAACCCAGGATGTGTCTTCCCTGATCACTCATGGGTTACCCGAACCAAAGATCATCTTATTGTATATAGGATCTTTGCCCGAACTACTTTATATGGAGCTACTTTTGTCGACCTATTGCAGAGAAAAGATTCTTTAGGAAGTTGTGAGCTCAGTGTCTTTCTGTTTCACTCGGCGTAAGTGAAACCAGCATAAATATTTTCACAGCTTTTTGTTTCTCTACAGAGAAACAACTTTATTGGATGGGCATAGTTTGCTCGGTGCAGCAAGTTTCAGTGATAGGAAACAAGACTATGACGTTTCTCCAGACAGTACAGACTTTCAGGTAGCGGATCTAGAGGATGTGGCAGGTCTGACAGATTTGGAGAGAGAAAGCAAAAAAAACAACAACAAAAAAAAAACAACCCCCCCCCCCCAAAAAAAAACAAAAAAAAACCAAACCAAACCAAACAACAACAACAACAACAACACCCCCCCCCCCAAAAAAAAAAAAAAAAAAAACCAACAAAAACAAAAACAAACAACCCCCCCCAAACACACACACACACACACACACACACACACACACACACACACACACACACACACACACACACACACACACACACACACACACAAAGGCATAAAAAAAACACCAACAACAAAACAGACAAAACAACAGAAATTTGGAGAAAAAAATCTTTTTGGAATGGGTCCATTCCTCCTTGTTTGAAAGCCGACAAGCCCTTTTCAAGGAATGAGACTATTCCGAAATAGCATTCTGGCGTCATTCTCTGACGTCATTTTCCCAGTGTCTAGATGAAAATTATTATGGGAGTACACCTCAGTTACTGAGCAAGATTGCATCTGATATCATTGTCGACTTAGACTCGATGTTCTCGTGAGGTATATTTCAGGCTCATTTCAATACTTTATATTTTTTTCCAGCTTGCATTTTATTTTCGCCAAAAAATTCAGATCGTCAGCTATTTCATCCATGGCTGATAAAAAGTTAGATCACAAGTTATCAAACCTCTATTCTCAAGATCTCAGTTTTACTCAAATATTCCCGAAAAAGTTGGGCGACTCCAGGTTGTATTTCGGGTGTATTTCTCTGAACAAAGATGGAGGGAATGACCGGCTCGTCGACATCGGTTTTAGAGTCAGTTCATTTCAGTGCAACTGTGTTGTTTGCGGTTCTCCAAATTTTTTTCCCCTGATTTCAACCGCCCCCCCCCCTCCCCCCTTAAAACTAATGGATTCTATTGTTCTAGTGCGACTCGGAAAGAATCAATTTTTGTGTGTGTGATTAGTGTTAAGTTACAACACCTTTGGTCAGGATAGTTCAGGTTACAGTGCCTCAAATTCAGACTCAAATACATCGTTAGAATATATCCAAAAGGGAAATATATAATAGTTTTAGAATATATCCAAAATGGACACACAATACATGCAGCATGCAATGGACGACATAGAATAATATACAGTCGTTCATCCCTTCGTCGTACTGTATGTATTCTCGAAAAAGTTCTCTGCTGATTCACATTCGCGAGCAGACGACACGGAGAATGTTTGGCGAGGTCCTACGTACTACAGTAGTTCATAGGAGAGTCTTGGTTTCCCGCCATATTTCTTATGACATAGACGATCTGCCGACACACAGCTATCTTGCACGAGGGACATCCAGTTTGATCTACGTTTTTGCAAGTTGGGCCACCGTTAATTTCATGTGGTTTTCAAGTTACCGGCCTCGGGCTGTGACAGCTCACGGATTTCTGTGGAGATTCAGACCTACTGGGTTCTTAAGTCAGCCGGTGGGAAACTGACACCTCGAGCTGCCCACTTCAGTTAACGCTGCGATCAATTAAACTTCCGCCATAAAAATGTGTCCAAGTACTCAGGCAGGCAGATAAATCTGTGCTTGAATAAAGATATTTTCAGTTTTTACGCGCAAGTTGACTATTTGGCAAATTCTACACATTCACGGATGAGGGATTCGGCACTCATTGACCTCGTGACAAGTGCCACATATAAAGCTACGATCGATTTCCCTGACTAAGTTTCGCACGAACAGCTAAAAAAAGTTCAAATCTGTGCATACCTTCGTGTGTGTGTGTGTGTGTGTGTGTGTGTGTGTGTGTGTGTGTGTGTGTGTGTGTGTGTGTGTGTGTGTGTGTGTGTTGGGTGGAGATGGGGTGGGGCGGGGAGGTTGAGCCATTCTATATTTTTTTTTCTTACAACTTGGTCCGTGCAGCTGCGATTGAGCGTGAAAGACCACATTCATAAAACTGAATCACCGTATTTTTTTTTTATGACAGTGCGGGACCATCCAGTTTGAGGAAGGTCCATAGATGGCTTTTGGCGCGCTTGACATCCTCGTGATGAAGCTGGTGTGGCCTACAGACACTAAAGATACAGACACAGGGATCTCAGCTCACCAACCACTCCTGGCACCGTTATGTCTGCTCGTCGTCGTCCTGGTTGTATTCCGGCTGCTGATTGGTCGACCCGGACAGCTGAAGATCTGTCGTTTGGTCGTGAGAGTTATCCGCCGTGTCTGGCAGGAGCTGGCCTTCTGCTGCTGTGCTGTGGTGGGTGTAGGCATATGCAAATGAGATCCCCCCCCTCCCCCCGGGCGTTTGACGGATTCGATTTTATGTAGTTCCAAAAAAAAACAACAAAAAAAACCCACAAACAAACAGCAACAGCAACAAAATCCACAAGACACCACCACCACCACCACTACCACCACCACCAAAAAAAGCAACACACACACACACACACACACACACACACACACACACACACACACACACACACACACACACACACACATCTGCACCAACAGCAGCAGCAGCAACAACAACAACCAAAATAATTGAATTCTGATTTAATTTCCTTGTTGTTATTGTTTTTCACCTGTTTTCTGGGAATACATGATTATAACCCATCACTTTGGTAGGTGGGAGGGTGGGGAGGGTTGGGGGGAAAAGACTTTGATAAATAGACTGTAAACTGAGTCAGTCAATGAAGCCATTTGCAAAACCGCATGTCTGTTGCAACAGGTGTTAAACTGTGTGATTGTCTCTGAGATTATTTCGTGTAACAGTCTTCATTTGCATCTTCAATGCTTCTTGCGGACAGAAACTCCGGATTCAAGAGATGGGAGAGCAGATCAACTACCAGGAAGAACTCCAGTGGGGCCTGAACTGAGGAAAACCGGAGGAGTTGTTCCCCTTCAATTACTTTTCGAGCCCAGCCTTCGTGTCCTTTCAGTCCCGGAACGTGCGAAACATACCAATGAGCGCTAAGTGCAGAAGATGATTTCAATCGTTCAGATACACTATTCCCCTGCCCCCCCCCCCCCTCCCTCCTCCCCGCCCGGCTCCCGTCGTAAAACATTGCGAAATCCAAGACGGTGTACTAATGTCAACAACGTGGTAATTATATCATGTTTGAGAATGTGTGTGTGTGTGTGTGTGTGTGTGTGTGTGTGTGTGTGTGTGTGTGTGTGTGTGTGTGTGAGAGAGAGAGAGAGAGAGAGAGAGAGAGAGAGAGAGAGAGAGTATTTTTTAAAACAAAATATTGCCATGTGCATTGTGCATTCTGTTCGTTTAGTTTGCTGAATGTCCAACACCACTTCAGAATTTACACTATCACTAGTTCTTGAAGTGAGCTTATGTCATAAGTTAACTGAATTAAAGTGCAGCTCTCAGCAACAAATGTTTGGAGTTTTTCTTATTTTCATAAAATATTTAACGTTAACCTGCAACGCCAGAGGAATGCAAGTATGCTAGACGTCACACGACAATGCCAAAGACAGTGCCTCTTTTGCGACTGGTTCAAAAGCACAAACTTTCAGTTACAACAAACAAACAGCAATGACAACAGTATCAAGAAGCCTACACGACAAAATGACACCATAAAACGCCAAAATTGGACAAAATAGTTAATTTTATTTTTTTTTAAAAAGCAACACCAACATGAAGTGTGTTTTCTCAATCCACGTTTATGCCCAAGACAAAGCAAATTTTGCAAATCTAAATCTGTAACATACATGCAGCAATGAGTAAACGTTCTTGTGGCCATAGTTTGAAAACCTGAATACGACGTAGAGTTTGGAAAAAAAAAATGAGCCGGTTTCGTAAGAGGATTACCATGAAATTGGAATGTGTATGCGTATTCTAATAAAGGGAGGCAAACCAAGCTGAGCATGCGCACATGGGAGACAATATTTCACTGCATGTTTGGGGGTTTAACGTCCTTCTCCTCTGCGTAAGGGTAATAAGGGTCAGTATGAAAGATGGCACAACAAATTAAAAAAAAAAATCAGCACAAAATTTTGGGCCCCAATCTGGGCGTCGAACTCACGACCCGAGCACTACGAGTCCAACCCTCGAGGATTCCAACTTTTTGAGCAACAGAATGCTATACTAGCACCTGCTACTTGTTTACTTGTGATGGTAATCCCCACTTGTTTACTTGTGATGGCAATCCCCACTTGTTTACTTGTGATGGTAATCCTCACTTGTTTACTAGTGATTTCAATCCCCAGTTGTTTACTTGTGATTTCAATCCCCACTTGTTTACTTGTGATGGCAATCCCCACTTGTTTACTTGTGATGGTAATCCTCACTTGTTTACTAGTGATTTCAATCCCCAGTTGTTTACTTGTGATTTCAATCCCCACTTGTTTACTTGTGATGGCAATCCCCAGTTGTTTACTTGTGATGGCAATTCCCACTTGTTTACTTGTGATGGCAATTCCCACTTGTTTGCTTGTGGTGGCAATTCCCACTTGTTTGCTTGTGGTGGCAATTCCCACTTGTTTACTTGTGATGGCAATCCCCACTTGTTTGCTTGTGATGGCAATCCCCACTTGTTTACTTGTGATTTCAATCCCCACTCGTCTACTTGTGATGGCAATCCCAACTTGCTTACTTGTGATGGCAATCCCCACTTGTTTGCTTGTGGTGGCAATTCCCACTTGTTTACTTGTGATTTCAATCCCCACTCGTCTACTTGTGATGGCAATCCCAACTTGCTTACTTGTGATTTCAATCCCCACTTGTTTACTTGTGATGGCAATCCCCACTTGTTTACTTGAGATTTCAATCCCCACTTGTTTACTTGTGACGGCAATCCCCACTTGTTTCTTTGTGATGGCAATTGTGAATTTTCAAGAACGAGCAAGAAAGTAGGTTAATCCCCTTCCCCCTCCTCCCCTCCCATTTGCATCCAATCCCTTATGCCCATCCCCTATTCCAAACGTTATGTTATTACTAAGCTGTGCGGGACACATTGACACTTTCACAAGTTTTGAGCGAATCCTTAGTAACATCAGTTCTGCACTATGCACTTTTGCATCAGTGAGGCTTCACTCTGCCTTAAACGTCAAATGCTTCTAGCAAAGACCGTGCAGCCGAGCCAACACTGACGCTAGCAGAAGGGTCTACCAGCCGTCCTCGGAGTGACCTGGCCGTCACAACAGAGGTTGAAGACGAAGTCAAAGGACTCAGATCCGCAGCAGGCTGGCCGGAGACCCTGTCGCCTTCTCACCGACCCGTTGCAGCAAATCAGTTCCCGCGCGTTGTATGGTCTGCCATCACACTCCTCTACATACAGAGAATGATGAAAGTAGTGCTAATAGCTTGATGAAGCGTGGGGTTACCTCCCACACCTATGCGGCAGGGGTGTGCGGGGTCATACGCCTCTTTAAGGCTCATTTTACTAAATGTGTACTTCGAGCATGCATGCTGACGGCTACCTTCTGCACAGGTCCAAGGGTGATTTTTCTCGAAACAAACAGTCAAATAAAAAATAAACAAACAGTCAAATGAAAAATAAACCAACAAAACAAACCCAACTAGCCGACCAACCAACCAAACATTGCGAAAGACGACAAGAACAACAACAACGACAACAACAGGAGTGACAAGGTGGAAAATAAGCAGTCTAGAATAAATAGGGGGGGGGGGGGGGAGGAGGTGGTCTCACCTCTCTGTCAAACTCCTCATTTGCATCGTATATGGCGTGTGTTTTTGTTTTTTGTTTTTGGATTTTTTTCTGCTTTACCCATTTCCAATTTGCTGGATTTGTCCTCCCAGGGGCTCTGTCTTGGGCGGGGCTTCTCCGTCCATCGGGTCCAGGGGGTGGGGCCAGGCCCGTTCCTGTGCATCTCATTACGATTGTGCTTCCGGCCTCCATCGTACCTCCGGCTCTGTTCCCTCCCTTGGTTTTGCTGTGGTCGCACGAACGGACTCTGCGTCGCTTGTCGGCGAGTTGGCTCCCAGGATCTCGGTTTAGGTCTGGACTGAGGCGGCGGCGCTGGAACCTGGAACAGAGAATCAACCACAAGCTCTCATTCAATCCTTCGGCATGCATGGCTTTTCCTTCCAAAGCCCGGTCCTTTGGAACATCATTCCTCAGGAAATCCGACACAATCAAACTGCCCAGTCCTTCAAACATGCCTTTAAAACGTACCTGTTTATGTCATCCCGAAGTTAAACTTATTCAGTCCCTGTTACCCAGCTCAACCTCTTGTTTTGCAGTGTGTATGTAGGTATGTACTGGTTGTTGGTATGTATGTATGTATGTATGTATGTATGTATGTATGTATGTATGTATGTATGTATGTATGTACGTACTGGTTGTTGGTATGTATGTATGTATGTATGTACGTACTGGTTGTTGGTATGTATGTATGTATGTCTGTATGTCTGTATGCATGTATGTCTGTATGTCTGTATGCATGTATGTCTGTATGTATGTATGTATGTATGTATGTATGCATGTATGTATGTATGTATGTATGTATGTATGTATGTATGTATGTCTGTATGTATGTATGTATGCATGTATGTATGTATGTATGTATGTCTGTATGTCTGTATGTATGTATGTATGTATGTATGCATGTATGTATGTATGTATGTATGTCTGTATGTCTGTATGTATGTATGTATGCATGCATGTATGTATGTATGTATGTATGTATGTATGTATGTATGTATGTATGTATGTATGTCTGTATGTATGTATGTATGTATGTATGCATGTATGTATGTATGTATGTATGTATGTATGTATGCATGTATGTATGTATGTATGTATGTATGTATGTATGTATGTCTGTATGTCTGTATGTATGCATGTATGTATGTATGTATGTATGCATGTATGCATGTATGTATGTATGTATGTCTGTATGTCTGTATGTATGTATGTATGTATGTCTGTATGTCTGTATGTATGTATGTATGCATGTATGTATGTATGTATGTATGTATGTATGCGTTCTTCGTATTCATTTAACTGATTATTTATCTATTATTATTATTATCATCTTATTTATCCCCTTCTTTATTCTTGTAAAGCGCCTAGAGCATTTCGGAGATAAGGCGCTTTGATTATAAATCCTCATTATTATTATTATTATTATTCATTTGTTTCAGCTAATCGGCGGCACTGGGTGACAGCGCCAAACACAGCAAGCCTTAAAAAAAAAAAAAAAAAAAAAAATCATTCCTTCTTGGGGTCAGAATCTAAAGTTGTCCGTTATTTGTTAGAGTTGTCTCCCGTACACTGCATCCGCCATGTTTCCCTTGTCGGCTGCTCGAACTCACTGAGCTACAACGTCGAGTGTAGTCACCGCGCTGTCACCGGCTACTGCGCTTTGGCTTCAGTCAGTTGACTGCAAGCTTACAGGCGCGTGTATTTGTGCATGTGTCTTAGCTGTGCGATGCTAGACACCACAAGGGGTGAGCTGTGGTCGTAGCGCGTCGGACTTAGCCGCTGCGCTACTGAACGGCCGTCACCGCTGTCATGGAGAAGGATGCGTTCGAGCCCAGGTCGAGCTTGTGATATGTTATACTGGTCTTCCTGGCTACCGGGCTGCTCATTGGGGGTTTCTCTCCGGGTTATCCGGCTTTCCACCCCCAGCAAACTTTGAAAAAAAAAGCATAGGTATTGGGTGGCGCTGCACCGCGGCGACACGCTTCCCCCGGGGGAAGCAGCCCGAATTTTCCGAAGAGGACACAAAAAATGATATAAAAAAAACAGAAAAAGGAACTGCGCACAAAACCATTTTGACCGTCTTTATAATATTATGTGGCCAGAAAAGCTGGACAGTATTTGTTCGGTAAATGTCCGTTCAAACATTTTGTTGTCACAGGACCGGAGTGATCAGCTTTGCAGAACGATATGTGAACCTAAAAATCTTAAAATTAGGTCCTTTGAAGCACCTAAATGTCAGGTTAAGCGCTGTACAAATAGTCTGCAATTATCATTGTAATTCACCTGCTTGCGCGGCGGCTGCTGACCGCCGCGTTCGAGATTCTGTTGCTGTAATTGCTCCTGCTGCAGCTGCTGCAACCTCTTCTGTTCCTCCATGTGCTTCTGGCGCTGATCTTGCTGCACAAGGAAGGGGTTCTTTTTCGGCATTTGGGCGGCCACTCCTACCAGAAAGACGATGACCAGGAGGACTTGAAAACGTATCGTTACGGACAGCTCCATGTCTGCAAAAGAGCACGCGTAAAATCTTTACTGTCATCAGAACGTGGTGCTGTCCTTTTACGCGGGTGGGGGTGTGTGGGTGTGTGGGTGGGTGTTTGGGGGTTTAACGTCCTTTTCCACCTCATAGGGTAATATCAAAGACGGGGCTACGATGAAAAAGCCAGCACAAATATTTGGCCCCAGCCGGGATCGAACTCACGACCCGAGCATTAGAAGTCCAACGCTCTACCATTCGACCACCCCGGCTCCCGTCCTTTTATGCGTGTTGTGTTCCGCCCCTGAGGAAGACTCTTGAAAGGCGCCATTGCTACGATTACTGGGGTACAGCGTTGGACTTTCAATGCTCGGGGTCGTGAGTTCGAATCCCGGCTGGGGCCATATATTTGTGCTGGCCTTTTCCTCGTTGCCCCGTCTGTGATACTGACCCATACGTGGTGGAAAAGGACGTTAAAACTCCCAAACACCCACCCACCCGCTACGAGTACTGGGTAAGACTGAGAGACTTCTGTTCTGGAACAGTTGCGGATGTGACTGCGCCTGATCGCTTGGAAAATTCTGCCTCAGAGATTAGTAGAACCCCCAATGCAACACACTGACTGATGGCCGCAAATACGAGGAAAACTTAGCCGTCCGTGAACGGATGCTTCGCACGTGTTAAACCTTTCAGGTTTCTGATTTTTTTCCCCGATTAGTTTGCAGGGGGTGGCCACGACAGCACGTTATTCAGTTCTAAGCTTGTGACCTACGGGCGGTCGGTGGTCTAGTGGTTAAGACTTAGTCACCAATGCGAGAGGTCAGGTTCGAGTCCCACTTGGGGCAAAGAATTTTTCCTTGTATGTGGTACCGTTCATTCGGGCCGATCGTCGGGGGTGCTCTCCGGGTACCCCGGCTTCCTCCCTCGCTGCTTTGGAAATGTTCAGCCCACAAAATTTAAAAAAAAAAAAAATGCAATTCTGAAATTCCGAAACGTAAATTGCTGAGCTGGCCCTCCGCACCACGTGATTGTAATGTGTTAATGTCCAGTGTGTGAGAGAATACGTGTGATTCACGTGAGCCAAATATTTGGGATAAAACGCCTCTACTTATGCGCTTATTATTATTATTATTCTTATCGTACTTTTCATCAACGAAGTGTCAAAATTCTTTTACAGAATAATAACACTAATAATAATAATAACAATAATAATAATAAATAATTATTATTAATAATAATTCATTGACATTAAAAAAATTGCAAAAGCAAGAAGAAAATGACATACCCATTTATTAATTACACTAACACATATTACAGTATCAACTTACTTTTCTCTGTGAACGTGAAATCGAAACCTTTTACGTCGTTCAAAGTGAGTCGGTTGCTTGCAAGGAAAATCCAAAGGATGTTCTCCAGGTATTACTGAACACACCACAATGCTCTAAGCATCTCTTGACAGATTTCAGCTGTCTTCGTCCGGAACTACAGATTTCAATTAGCGAGGCATCTTCTTCAGCAACTGCGCACAAGGCCATTTTGACCGTCTTTATATGCGACCGGAAAAGCTGGACAGTTTTTGTTCGGTAAAAGTCCGTTCAAACATTTTGTTGTCACAGGAGCGGAAGTGATCAGCTTTGCCAAACGTCGGCTGTAATCCGTGGAAGAAGAAAGGCCAGACGGGCTAAGTGTGACCAGCTATGTCGGCATGGCCGTCTGTTTGGTGACAAGAGTCCGCTTGGGCCCTGACATGCTGTGTGCTGTGTGTTTGTTGGTTCAAACCTACTCGCTTCTTTTCTTTCACGTGCTGACGCTATGTCTGATGGCAGCGGTGGGCTAACGTGTGTGTGTGTGTGTGTGTGTGTGTGTGCGTGCGCGCGCGTGTGTGTTTTCAGTCACACAAGCTTCAGTTCTATGACAATAAATCATGAAAACGTAGAGCAAGGATGCAAATGAAGACATGATGTGCAGTTTAATAAACTCATAATGCACATGGGAAGAGTCACGTCATTTCAGGCATGTTTAGTAGGACTTCGTAAGGAGGACTTCGTTGGGCATCGTAACCCATTTACATGTAAATTACGCACGTTAGGGGTACCATTAGCTAATCGCAGGGCGTTAGCCGGTCTGGGCCTCTGCCGGGTGAACCTAATTTACATGTAAATGGGTTACGCCGCTCCTTACGAAGTCCTACTAAATATGCATATTTTTAAGGTCTCCGTATTTGCAATGTGTTCTGTGGCAGGCCGTACTGAAACTGCCCCTTATAAAGCTCCAAGGCTGTTTGTCAAACGAGTAGATGTTCCTTGTAGCCATTGCGAAAATTTTCGTGACTTTGCGGCTTCTGATAGCAGAGAAATATGATTTTCTGTGGCCTAACGCTTCCCTACCTGTACCGCACGTCCGTACGACCGAGTCGTTTAAAATTAGCCACCAATCAGCGCGATCTGGTTGGTGTTCGGTCCGCAAGGAAATGTCGTCTGCTCAGTATGCGGTACGCTGTTACGTAGGCAGAACAACATATATATACGCCAACCCGAGTCACCACAATGGTTTCACATGCTATATTGTGTCCCAAGTGACTGACTCCGATGCACGGATTCAGCGCTTTCGATGGAAAGTTTTTCATAGCGTTGATGTATGAATGACAAACGTAGTCAGACATGATACTGTATAATTATTTTCGTACGCCTTGCTTTGTGGTTCCTTAAAGTTGTATTTCTTTCTTTTGCGTAATAGCAGCAAACAGTAGCTAATGCACGTTTACAGTAAAAAAAAAAAATTGACACAGAGCATACAAGACTCCATGGAAGCAAGACAACTGCGATATTGACACAGCCAATTGAGTTGGCTGACAGCTCCAACAACGGGTCACGAGTCGTGCCGTCTCAGTGTGTCAGGGCAGTTTAGTTTGCACGGAGATCTGCCGGGCGGAATCTCAGTCAACGACACGTTTCAATTTTTATGATGCTTTTGGCATGGACCCTCAACCTCCACCCCCTTACCCCCATCCCCGACACACACACGCACACACACACACACACACACACACACACACACACACACACACACACACACACACACACACACACACACACGTCAATATCTTCTGTCTCTCTGAGACTCTGTCTGTCTCTGTCTCTGTCTCTCTCCCCCCTCCCCCCCCTCTCTCGGCTCTCTCTCCCTCTCTCTCTCTCTCTCTCTCTCTCTCTCTCTCAGTGCGGTTGCATTAATCTGTCTTCACTTTCGTGATGCTGCTGTTTGCACTTTCCATTTGAATAACTCTCTCTCTCTCTCTCTCTCTATGTTGCGGGAAATTTGGGCTGCTTCCGTTGTGGAAAGTGGAACAGTTGAAATGGTGTTGAGGGATGAAAACAGATGGGTTTCAAGATTGTTTCAAAAGAGGGTGACTGGCACCAACAATAACAACAAGGATTACAAAAACAACAACAAAAACAACAACAACAAAAGTTGATGGTGGTGGAACACAGGTAACAAGTCAAAATGTGAGGCGATACAAATAAGTTTCCACAATGCAGCAAATCCAAACAACTGACATGTTCCAAAACACGCAAGCACCTATTTTCTGCCCCCCCCCCTCTCTCTCTTCCCCCCCCACCCCTCTCTCTCCCCCCTCTCTCTCTTCCCCCCCCTCTCTCTCTTCCCCCCCACCTCTCTCTCTCTCCCCCCCCCCTCTCTCTCTCTCCCCCCCCCCCCTCTCTCTCTCTCTTCCCCCCTCTCTCTCTCTCTTCCCCCCCCCCACCCCTCTCTCTCCCCCCTCTCTCTCTTCCCCCACCTCTCTCTCTCCCCCCCCCTCTCTCTCTCTCTTCCCCCCTCTCTCTCTCTCTTCCCCCCACCTCTCTCTCTCCCCCCCTCTCTCTCTCTCTTCCCCCCCACCTCTCTCTCTCCCCCCCCTCTCTCTCTCTCTTCCCCCCTCTCTCTCTCTCTCTTCCCCCCCCTCTCTCTCTCTTCCCCCCCACCTCTCTCTCTCCCCCCCTCTCTCTCTCTCTTCCCCCCCACCTCTCTCTCTCCCCCCCTCTCTCTCTCTCTTCCCCCCCACCTCTCTCTCTCCCCCCCCTCTCTCTCTCTTCCCCCCCACCCCTCTCTCTCCCCCCTCTCTCTCTTCCCCCCCCTCTCTCTCTTCCCCCCACCTCTCTCTCTCTCTCCCCCCCTCTCTCTCTCTCTTCCCCCCCACCTCTCTCTCTCCCCCCCTCTCTCTCTCTCTTCCCCCCCACCTCTCTCTCTCCCCCCCCCTCTCTCTCTCTTCCCCCCCCACCCCTCTCTCTCCCCCCCCCTCTCTCTCTTCCCCCCCACCTCTCTCTCTCCCCCCCCCCTCTCTCTCTTCCCCCCCCCTCTCTCTCTTCCCCCCCACCTCTCTCTCTCTCTCCCCCCCCCCCCTCTCTCTCTCTCTTCCCCCCCACCTCTCTCTCTCCCCCCTCTCTCTCTCTCTTCCCCCCCACCTCTCTCTCTCCCCCCCCCTCTCTCTCTCTTCCCCCCCACCTCTCTCTCTCCCCCCCCTCTCTCTCTTCCCCCCCACCTCTCTCTCTCTCCCCCCCCCCCTCTCTCTCTCTCTTCCCCCCCACCTCTCTCTCTCCCCCCCTCTCTCTCTCTCTTCCCCCCCACCTCTCTCTCTCCCCCCCCCCTCTCTCTCTCTTCCCCCCCACCTCTCTCTCTCCCCCCCTCTCTCTCTCTCTTCCCCCCCACCTCTCTCTCTCCCCCCCCCTCTCTCTCTCTTCCCCCCCACCTCTCTCTCTCCCCCCCTCTCTCTCTCTCTTCCCCCCCACCTCTCTCTCTCCCCCCCTCTCTCTCTCTCTTCCCCCCCACCTCTCTCTCTCCCCCCCCTCTCTCTCTCTTCCCCCCCACCTCTCTCTCTCTCCCCCCCCCCCCTCTCTCTCTCTTCCCCCCCACCTCTCTCTCTCCCCCCCCCCCTCTCTCTCTCTTCCCCCCCACCTCTCTCTCTCCCCCCCTCTCTCTCTCTCTTCCCCCCCACCTCTCTCTCTCCCCCCCTCTCTCTCTCTGAGACACCTGTGCGCCCTTCATCTCATTTTTTAAAAGTTGTTGTTTAAAAAAAAAAGAGTTCTACAGACACACTCTCTCGCGCATCTGTGAAGGCTTCGTGATCAGAATAATACACATTTCGTGATAAAGCTACAGACAGTACTGACTGAACTCTTGGCTGTGCAGAAATCCTGACGGTTTGCGAATGTTACGAACGACTTCGTGGAGGTCCGGCACAACCTCACGAGAGGTTGAAGAAAAGCCAAATCCGGGGTGACTG